>JANHMN010000012.1:65426996-65539102 GCA_030674055.1 Rhabdomys pumilio
ATGTATTGCCATTTGAAAACCAAGTGTACAAATGCATGAGCTTATAAGAGATAGTTTTTTGTTCAAAGTACTGCTTTTTGGTCTAGACCTTAATACACTCAGGGCTATCTCATGATGCAAAGCACATTCTGTCCAACTCTAACAAAGCAGGAATGAAACCAACAGAATAAAAATCAAGTCCCATAGTTATATGCCTAGTGCTATGGTTTTAGTTTCAAAGGGCATATATGTTTCCAAACATACAGCTTTGCTATCTGACACCTATGTCTCTCACTTGTACTTCTGCAACCATTTATATGCAGGTCTCGGAAGGTCCCTTTCTCATGTTTCTGTTATCTCCAAAGACTTGGATTGCTCACTGGAACCTAGGCTTCACCATCAATGTGAATGATGGCCTCTCAGTATCTCCATGCAAGCTCTCCAACCCTGCCAGACAGCTCCCTGGACTCAACAGCTCAGGCACTATGTGGTCATGGATGAAACATCTCAAAGGTGCATCTTTTTTTGTCTCCATAAACAATTCTATTGGCCTGTGAATAGTAATTGTTAACTCGTTATAATGTCTAATTATTAAAATGGATTAGCTCTCATTTTTGTATTAATATAAACAAACAGAAAAACTTAGATTTCTTCCTGGATGTTATATTTCCATTATTTCTCAAGCTTCCTGACTACCTCAATTACTGAGTCAGTCAGGCAGAGTTTAAACACCTCTCCCAGTGTCTTCTTTCCCCTAAAGACTTCAGTCGGTCACTGTGTCAGCTAGGAACTGGTACTATTTCAGACAGGTTTCCTGCTTTATTGATAGGTCACCCGTGGAGACCTGGCCAGGCAAAGGCAGACTTCACCTTTGCTTTCTGCCTTGGTGTGCCATGCACCTGTGTAAGTGGAATCCCTAGTGATCCCCGAGGCCAAGGAGTTCTATTAAACTGCATCAAGAATTGGTCAGCTTCTTGCTCCTGGGAAAATCCTAGTGCTGTGACTAATAAGTATTTCAAAAGAAATAAAAGAGCATGTCACTCATCCTCTGAGTGTAAGATAAGTTGTCAGGGAGTTTTTGGCCAGCAGGTTCTTTACTTCATTCCTAGTTACTGGATTCTTTCCCTCAATAGTGCATATTGTCCCACTACTGAATTAAGTCTTTTTCCAACCAACACCATGGAAAATCTGGTGAGGAGTAACTGCAAACAAGGGGGCAGATGAAAGTTTTGTTGTCAAAGAAATGAGAGAAATAGTGTTTGTATCAATAGGGTAAATAAAGATTTATGTTACTGTTTATTATAATCTGATTTCATAAATGTAGTTATAAGCGTAGACATATAATGAGCAATCTATGTGCATTACTACACAGAAAGACATGACAACAGCTTCTCTCAAAATTATCGAAGATATTCCTTTACCATGTGTCACCCACCACTAGTCCTTTGTATCATTACATTTGTTCCAGCACAAAACAGTCATTAAAAAATATGAGTAGACAAATTAAGTTTTATCTTTGGCATATCTTTGGTTGATAGAACCTAGCATTCTTCAAAAATATGGTTTCTCAGGAGGCAGCATATGACTACATTTCAAAAAACACTTCATCTGCCTTTAAAGTTTCTAAATTTATTGCAAAGCATTTGTGTCATAGATCATATTTACTCTGATCTCCAGATATCTGTGTGTTTAGCTAAAGTTCTGCTAAGGAATAAAAGTTTCTCTAGTTTGGATCAGTGTTTAGTGTACCACCTTTTTTCCTCTTTTTCTTTTTTTAAATTGAAAATATAGACTTTTGCACCAGCTTGCAATCACACCAACAATAGAGGAGTGTTCCTCTTTCTCTACATCCTTGCCAGCATGTGCTATCACCAGAGTTTTTGATCTTAGCCAGTCTGACTGGTGTGAGTGGAATCTCAGGGTTGTTTTGATTTGCATTTCCCTGATGACTAAGGATGTTGAACATTTCTTTAGGTGCTTCTCAGCCTTTCGAGTTTTCTCAGTTGAGAATTCTTTGTTTAGCTCTGTACCCTATTTTCAATAGGGTTATTTGGTTGTCTTGAGTCTTGAGTTCTTTGTATATATTGGATATTAGCCCTCTGTCAGATGTGGGATTGGTAAAGATTTTTCCCCAATTTGTTGGTTGCCATTTTGTCCTACTGACAGTGTCCTTTGCCTTACAGAAACTTTGAAATTTTATAAAGTCCCATTTGCCAATTCTTGATCTTAGAGCATAAGCCATTGGTGTTCTATTCAGGTGCTTTTCCCCTGTGTCCAAGTATTTGAGGTTCTTCTCCACCTTCTCTTCTATTTGTTTCAGTGTAACTAGTTTTATGTGATGATCCTTTATCTACTTGGACTTGAGCAATGTACAAGGGGATAAGAATGGATTGATTTGTATTCTTCTACATGCTGACCAATGGTTGAACTAGCACCATTTGTTGAAAATGCTGTTGTTTTTCCACTGGACAGTTTTAGCTCCTTTGTCAAAGATCAAGTGACCATAGGTATGTGGGTTCATTTCTGGGTCTTCAATTGTATTCCATTGATCTTCCTGACTGTCTTTGTACCAATACCATGCAGTTTTTATCACTATTGATCTGTAGTACAGTTTGAGGTCAGGGATGGTGATTTCCCCAGAATTTCTTTTATTGTTGAGAATAGTTTTCACTATCCTGGGTTTTGTGTTATTCCAAATGAATTTGAGAATTTTTCTTTCTAATTCTGTAAAAAAATTGAGTTGAGGTTTTAATGGGGATTGCATTGAATCTGTAGATTGCTTTTGGCAAGATTGCCATTTTTCCTGTATTACTCTTGCCAATCCATGAGCATGGGAGATCTTTCCATCTTCTGAGATCTTCTTTGATACACTATTGGCCCTGAAGTTTTATTGTTCACCAGAACCACAGGCCGCTGAGACCAGAAGAGCAAAATGGTAACCAAAAATCATGGGTAAAAACATTCAAATAACTCCATCTAACCAAGATAAAGTGTGAAATTGGCACCTATGTTTATAATCATCCCAATCTCAGATACCTAGATGCCAGCATAAGAACACAGTTCAAAACAGCCATGACAATATGGCATCACTAGAGCCCACTACCACACTACATCAAACCCTAGACATTCCAACATAACTTAAGCATAAAGGTCTTTAAGGAGGAAATGAGAAAATCCTTTTAAGAAATCCAGGAAAACACACTCACTTGTGCGTGCGCGTGCACGTGCGCGCGCACACACACACACACACACACACACACAATTACACAAACAATCTAAAGAAAATAAATATAACTCTTCTAGACTTGAAAACTGAAATAGAAACAATAAAAAAACGCACAAACTGTGGAAATCCTGGAGATAAAAAAATCTAGTTAAGTGAATAAGAACTATACATGCAAGCATCACCAAAAGAATACAAATACTAAAACTTCTCTCTTTTAGAGAATTTCATTTGTAAAAAATTCAAAACAAGAAATTAATACATGGGTCAAAGACAATGTTAACTCTTAAAAGTTCCTTTCTTAGTGTTTTATTGCTATGAAGGGATACCATGACCATGGTAGCTCTTATAAAGAAAACATTTAATTGAGGCTGGCTTACATTTTCAGGGGTTTAGTTCATTATCATAATGGCAAGAAGCATGAAGTCACACAAGCAGACATGGTGTAGGAACAAGAGCTAAGAGCTCTACATCTTGATCCCCAAGCAGCAGAAGACTGTTTGTCCCATAGGGTATAGTTTGAACACAGAAGACCTCAAAGTCTGCCCTGGTAAGTGACACACTTCTTTCAACAAGGCTATATCTACTCTTACAATGTCACATCTCTAAATTTCTTATGGGCAAACATTCAAACACATGAGTCTATGACCATCATTCCTTTCCAATCTACCACATCCCACTCCCTGGCCCACTCGGGCTTGTAGCCATGACATAGCCTAACTTAGTATAACTAAGTCCCTATAGTCTACCATAATCTCAAAGTTGTTTAAAAGTCCAAAGTTCAAAATCCCTTCTGAGACCCATATAGTCTCTTAACTGTAATCACCTGTAAAATCAGGATATAGATCACATATTTTCAACATATAATAGTATAGGATATGTATTACCATTCTAAAATAGAGCAAATTGAGCTTAGTAAATAAATATTGGTCCAAAGCAAGACCAAAAATTATCTGAGCAAACTCTAAACTTGCATTTCCATGTGTAATGTCAAAATGCTCTTCACAGAACTTATAGAATGAATCTCTCTCTCTCTCTCTCTCTCTCTCTCTCCTCCTATTTCTCCTCTTCTTCCTCTTCCTTCACTCTTCCTCTCCCTTCCTCTCCCTCTGCTGTCTACCTCCTCTCTTATTTTTCTATCTATCTATCTATCTATCTATCTATCTATCTATCTATCATCTATCTATCATCTTTGTCTTATTGTTTATTTCTATCTATCTATATATGAGATTTACTGGGTTATTTGTAGGCTCCAGTCCAACTAATCCTACAGTGGCCAGCTGTGAATGGAAAGTCTAAGAATCAAGTACTTTCTCAGTCCATGAATCTGTGTGTGTCTGAGCTGGTCTTCTGTATCAGCTGAAGTCCTGAGGAAGTAGGTTCCACATGTCTGCAAAGGAATAGATATGCTTGCAAAATAAAGACAAACAGTCAAAGAACAAAACCTTCCTTCTTCTATTGTCCTTTATGGGCTTAGAGCAGAATGTTTGACCCACTTTAAAGATGTACCTCAAAATCTGGATCAAAAGCCAGTGTCTTCCAGCCTGATGATCCAGAACAAAGGCATGCTGTCTTCTTGCCTCAAAGTGCAGATCAGAGGTGTGCCTTCCATTTCTGAACTGTAGTTCATTCCAGATACAGTCAAGTTAAAAGTTGAGAATAGCCATTGCAATTCCTCACACAAACAATCCAGGAAATCTGGGACACTATGAAAAGACCAAATCTAAGAATAATGGAAATACAAGACATCAAAAAATTCCAGCTCAAAGGCCAAGAAAATGTTTTCAAAATAATCATAGAAGAAAACATTTCTTCCTTCCTTTCTTTCTTTCTTTCTTTCTTTCTTTCTTTCTTTCTTTCTTTCTTTCTTTTTTAAGGAAATGCTTCTAAATTTACTAAAAGCTTACAAAATACTAAATAGATTGGGCCAGAAAAGAAAGTCCTACTGCCACATAATAATCAAGCCATTAATAGTACAAAACAAAACAAACAAAAAAAATATTAATAGCTGTAAGAATAAAAGGCCAACTAACAATGGCAGACATAATAGAATTACAGCAGATCTCCCAATGGAAAGTCTAAAAGCCAGGAGCACCTTGGAATTTTCTTGAGTATTGTGAGAGACTATAGAATACAGCCCAGACTACTATACCCAGCAAAAGTTTCAATCTCTGTAAATGGAGAAAACATAATAATCCATGACAAACTCAGATTTAAATAGTATTTATCTACATATACTGCCCTATAGAAAATATTATTAAAAAAAAAAAAAAACCAATAACACAAGACAGTTAACTTCACCCATGAAAACATAGGAAATAATCTCATACCAGAAAAGTCAAAAAACACACACAAACACACACATGTACACACCACAACCACTAGAAATAACAAGAATTAATGATTGAAACACATCCCAACATCAAAGATAGACACTACCTCAGAGTAAAAGGTTAAAAAAGATTTTCCAAGAAAATGGACCTAAGAAGCAAGCTTGTGTATAGATTTTAATATCTACCAAAATAGATTTTCAACTAAAGTTTGTCAAAAGAGATGGAGGATATTTTATACTTATAAAAATTAATAGACCAAGGTAGTATCTTAGTTCTGAACATCTATGTCACAAATACAAAAGCACCCACATTTATAAAGGAACCATTACTAAGCTTAAATTGAATTCCACACATCAATAGTGGGAAACTTCAACACCCAGCTATCACCAATGAGAAGGTCATTAACACAGAATCTAAATAGAGAAAAAAGTGGAGCTCACAGATATTTCAAACCAAATGGAACTAATACATATCTATAAGAAATTTCACCCAAACACAGAAGAATACATCCTTGTATTACTACTTCATGAAACCTTCTCCAAAATGCAGATACAAGAAAATTGAAAAACCAAAGCAAAACAAACAAACAAAAACACAAAATGTCCTGTATTCTTCTTATCAGACCACTGTGGATTAAAGCTAGACTTTAACAAGATAAAAACAGAATGCTCACAAACTCATGGAAACTGAACGACTCTTTACTGAATGACCACCAAAGAATGAAATAATGAAATACTTCCTAAAATGCAATGAACATAAATGCACAACATTCCAACTTATGGGACACAATAAAAACAAGGCATTCTTGTAGGACTCCTCACAGTGAGAGCAGTGGCTGTCTCTGACTCTATTGTCAGTTTATGGGACCCTTTTTCTCCTACTGGGTTGCCTAGTTCCAACCTTGCTACTATAGGGAAGGTCCTTAGACTTACTGAAACTTGATATGCCATGTTTGGTTGATATCCTTGGAAGGCCTTCTCTCTCTCTCTCTCTCTCTCTCTCTCTCTCTCTCTCTCTCTCTTAGCTTTTAATACTTTTAAAAATAAATTAGTCCATTTTTTCTTTTATTTATTTATACCATTTTTCTTTTGTTTTCTTTTTTGGATATTTTATTTATTTACATTGCAGATGTCATCCCCTTGTCCCACCTCACCCCCCACCCCCAAATCCCATTTCCTACCTAATAGAGAATTTGAGTGTACAGGGGCAGGGAAACTGAAAAATAGGGAGGGAGGAGATACTGCAGTCAAGATATAAAAAAAAAGTAATGATAAAAATAAAAGTAAAAACTATGATGGCTATTCTTGGTTGTGAACTTGATTAAATCTGGAATGAACTACAATCCAGAAGTGGAGGGCACACCTGTGATCCAGATCTTACTCTGGAAGACATGCTTCTGACATGGATCTTGACATGGATATCTGATCTTGAGGCATAGTAGCCATGAAAATCATAGGCCCAGGCAAGGTAGTACATGTCTTTAATTTCAGGAGATTGAGGCAAGCAGATCTAGTTCAAGGTCAACCTTTTACAAAGCAAGTTTTAGATCCAGATGTGGTGGTTAACACCTTTAATCTGAGCCACACCTTCTGCTGGAGATCTAAATAAAGACATTGGAAGAAGAAAGATTCAGTCTTCTTTAGCTCCTTGCCATGACTTTGCCAGCACATCTGTTGGAACCTACTTCTACAGAAAACCAGCTTAAAGAACTCACCTCATGGGACTGAACACTTCTAGATACTTGGACTTCCTAGTCACAGCTGCCCATAGTTGGGTTAGTTGAGCTACAGACTGTAAGTCATTACAATAAATTTCATTAATATAGAGAGACATAAGTTCTGTGGCTCTAGAGTACCCTAAGACAAATACCAAACAAATATAAATAAAAAAAATTTAAAAAGAGCCATAGAAAACACACAAGAAACATTTACAAATCCTGAAACACATAACTTTGCATACATAAGAAACTCATAATATCAAAACCAGAAACTATAATTTATATACAAATATCTGTAAAATTTAAAAAATGGTGTGCATCACTTTTGAATCATTTTTCTACACTAGGCATTCACTGCATATGTAATTGATTATTTTTTTAAAAAATGAGTAAAGTTTAAGAACCAAGGTACTATATAATTTCTTTCTGTTTTTTTATATCAAATCTGTCAGTGATTTAAATTAAATCTTACTTTCTGAGCTATCATTTATATGACTCTTCCTATCAACAATTTCTTAGTAGGTTCAGATTGCATAGGCACTATATCAGCCAAAAACCTTGAAAATCAGCAAGCAACGTGTTTGGTGTTTCTAATATTATTATCAGTCTGCCTCCTGCTGGACCACGGAGGGTCATTTTAATATTGTCGCACTAGATTTTTATTACCATTCTGTTGTATATCAGTTCTCAGAGACTACAATAAAATTGAGCTAATTAACATGTGCCTGTGAAACGTGTGGATGGACTAAATGAGGATGATTCAATTCCACTTGGGAGGGGGAAGAAAGCAATCACAGGAGGGGGGAGTGAGGGAGGGACCTGGGTGAGAAAGATGACAGGGAAGAAAAGAGAGGAACATAATCAGGTTTTAGGGGAGGGCAGGACTGAAGCCCTGAGGGCCAGCAGAAAGAATGGAAACAGGCAACCTTGGAAGGTGGAGGGACCTTCCAGAATGTACCAGAGACCTGGAAGGTGAGAGACTGTCAGGACTCAAATACACTATAGTGGGGAAAGGGAACTTATACAGCTCACCTCCAGAAAAAAGACAGGGCATCAGGTGAGAGTTAGGGTTGCCATCCCACAGTCAAAACTCTGACCCATACTTATTCCTTTTTGAAAGAACTGCAGGGACAAAAATGGAGAAGAGCTCAAGAAAAAGGAGGTCCTGTGACAGGCCCAAAGTGGGATCCAGCTCAGGGGAAGGCCCTAAGGCTTGACACTATTACTGAAGTTATGGGGTCCTCACTAAAAGTAACCTATCAAGACTGCCATCTGAAATACCCAACAAGCAGCTGAAAGAGTCAGAGGTAGATATTTACACCCAGCCAATGGACAAAAGGAGCTTATTCCTGTGGTCGAATTAGGGAAAAGCTGGAAGAAACTGAAGAGGGAAACCCTGTAGGAAGATCAGTAGTCTCAATTAACCAGGGCCCCTGAGATCTCTCAGACACTGGACCACCAGCCAGCCAGCATACACCAGCTGATATGATACCCCTAACACATATACAGCAGAGGACTGCCTAGTCTGGGTTCAGTCAGAGAAAATGCACCTAACCCTCAAGAGACTGGAGGCCCCAGGAAGTGGAGAGGTCTGGTGGGGTTAGATGTGAGGGTTTGGGAACAGCCTAATGGATATGGTGGGGAAGAGGTATGGGATGTGGAACAGTTAGAGGGTGGACTGGGAAGGGGATGAAATTTAAAGAAAAAAAAACCAAACAAATAAAATTTTAAAAGAAAGTAAATAATATAATTTAAAAACATTAACATGTAAAGAAAAGCAGTTTGGTATTATGACTCCCACATATGATAATTCAAATTAGTTCAGATAGGCCTTTAAGTGTAGTTCTTACTTCCTAAGTAAAAGGAAATTATATTTCATATAAGTATCACAGTAAGGCAAAACTTTTTCTATATTTAAAAACCATTGTTCTGCTTCAAAACTCAAATTGTGTCCCAAATTGTGACACTGATAAGCAGCATCACCTTATCCTGAGATATCCTAGAGGAGACACTGCACTCAGAGCAGTGGACAACTTATCCTGAGACACCCTAGAGAAGACACTATGCTAAGAACAGCAGACACCTAGCTGGTCTGCTATCTTGGAGATACCATATCTTGAGACATCCTAGAGGAACCACTGTACTCAGAGCAGCTGGAGCTCAGGATTAAAAGATCACAGAGACATCTGAACCCTGAGGAGATCAGACACCAGAAAGATAACTGGAAAGGCAGGCTCCAGTCAGAGACAGTGAGTACAGGTAGCACTAGAGTTAACCAGATAGCAAAAGGCAATCACAAAAACATAAACAACAGAATCCAAAGTTACATGGCATCATCAGAACCCAGTTCCCCCATCATAGCAAGCCCTGAACACCCCATCACACAGGAAAAGCAGGATTCAGAATTAAAATCACTTCTCATGACGATGATAGAGGACTTTAAGAAGGACATAAATAACACTCTCAAAGAATTTAAGGAGAACACAGGTAGACAGATGGAAGCCCTTAAAGAGGAAACACAAACAAACATCCAGTTGAAAAACTCCCACCAAAATGATAGTAATAATAATTACATTAAAGTTGAGTGAATAACAACACTAAAAAAGAAACACAAAAAAAGAAAGGACTGGATGGATCAAGGACATTCCCAGGCCTATTTCTAGATGAGTGTCTATGTATCCCCTTTCAGAAAACTTGAGTAGAAAAGACAGTAAAACTTCAGTATACAACCTGAATTGCTGTAGTTGCTAGAAAAAAATATAGGTAGTACCCTATAAGATACAGGTGCAGAAAGACTTTCTGAATAAAACTCCATTTGTTTACAAAGAAAAAAATTGATAAAGTGACCTTATAAAATTATAAACACTTCTATAAATCTATGAAGCTGATAGAACAGGATACTCTTTAGCAGGTATACAATCCAAAAGAGGACTATTATTTAAAGTATATAAAAAATTTTTAAAAATTAAGAAAATAAATAACCTAAATAAACAATAGACTAGAGGTTCACATGAAGTGTTTAAAAACAAAGCTAAAATGGTTAATAAATATTCCAAAAAGTGTTTAACATTCTTAGCAATTTGGAAAATATAAATTAAAACATCTTTGGGATTTCATATTGCCCCCCCCTTTTTTTTCTGCTTGTGGTATCATTTCTTCCTACTGAGTTGCATTGTACAGCCCTGTTATGAGGGTTTGTGTCTAGTCTTACTATAACTTGCTATGCCATGTTCAGTTGATATCTCTGGGAGGCCTGATTTTTTTTTTTTGAAGGAAAAGTGAGAAGTTGTGAATCTGAGGAAGAGTGTTGGTAGAGAAGACCGGGGACAATGAGGGAGGGGAAATTGTGGTCAGGAGTTAATTTATAAGAGAATAATAATAATAAAAAACAGGATGGCTAATATCAAAAAAACAACAACAACTGGTAATGATGCTGGTGAGGGAGTGGGAAAGAGTAGCATTATTTCACTATTCGAGAGATGATAAATTTGTGCATCTACTATGGATATCAATCTAAAGAATTATACAAAAGTTTGAGGTAGACCTAAACTTATAGCACTTGACCTTGCTATATTTTGCTCCTCAGTGCATTCTCAAAGGATTCTATTTCCTACTTGCCAGGTATTTGGATTTATTTCATTGCTGCTCCTTTTGCAACATCTAGGAAATATAAACCATCTAAATATTCTTTAACTTATGAATTGATAATAACAATATGATACATACAAACACTAGAGTTAATTCCAAATGTATGTAAAAATAAAATAATGAAACTTTCAGGTAAATTAGTAGAACTAGAAAATATACTGAGGAACTCAAGACAAAAGCTACATTATAGATAACAGCTTTGAATGTTTAGGTATAAGTGTAATTCTCAATCTCACTAAAGAAGCTTCTGTTTTTAGAATATGTAGACTACTACAGAAACCCAAAACTGGTCAAATATAGGAAACAGACCACCAAGTGTCCAGTCCCCTGCCTCAGATCTACAGCACATCTACAACATTTAAGACTCAAGGGTCATCAACAAAGTGGCAGAAACAACATAAAATCCTGACCAGGATATACGCTGTAAAGTACTGTCTCCTGTATATAAGAAAAGTGTTTCCATGAAATCTTAGCAATTCTGCCACCTACATAAGACCTGTATAATAACAAAACTAGTCGGCATATAAAAGTAGATGAGGAAAATCTCACAATGCCCCACCACGAGTTTAAAAGTTACAGGTAATTAACAGCTGTTGAGAAAGGGAGAACCAGTTTTTTTTCCAGGGATGAACACTGATTATATCTGATTTAAGATGTTAGACCTAACCACCTGTACTTATAAACAATACTTAATGGAATCAAAAGGGTTTTGTTGTTGTTATTTTGTTTTGTTTGTTTACTTGCTTGCTTTTATGTTTGTTGTGTGTTTGTGTGTGTGTGTTTGTGTTTGTGTGTATAAAACAATGGTAATTAAAGTAAAAAAGGTCATGAATTCAAGAAGAAATGTGTGGGACAGGAATAGTTGGAACCTGGAAGGGACAGAGGAGAAATAGAAATGAAGTAAATACAATATACATATGTAAAATTTGAAAAAAATCTTCATAAAATGATATTCATAAGTCTATAATAAAAATAATTTGAAAGAAAATGAAAGTCAAAGAACATAAAACAAATATAAAAATATAGAAAGTATTCAATGGTTCTATTAATATTAGATAAATTAGTTTTAAATGAAAACATAATACTAGAAAAAATAATTCATAAACAGGCAATTGATTCAGAGACATAGAAATTACAAGTGTCAAGGTATATGGATAAAAGCTACCAGACTTGAAGGGAAAACTAGACAAGTCAGTCATCATAACTGAATATTTTAAATCATTCTCATGAGAGTAAGAATTTTGAAAAATCTGAATTTTATAGATGACTTTATTATGATACTGAAATTAACTAATGAAAATAAGGCAGAAGTAAGGTTATACATCTTTAAAAGAAGAATTACCCACTATTGACTAATGTTAGATTCACAAGAAAACCTGGGAAACATTTCAATCCACATTTAGAAAATGTACTTTAAATACTTATATTAATAAGGTAAGAGACCCAAATTTGACAAAATGCTAAATACATTTTATCAAAATTATGAATTGAATAATGTCCCAAATGAATTCATATTCCTTGACTTTATTTGAAATTTAAGAGCAGTGAACACTTTGACGTGAATGATAACTGACAGTGGCTGAGAATAATGGAGAGGGATGTTAAGGAGCTCCCAGGATTAGCAGAAATAGCCTATGGCTTGCTTAATGTCTTTGGTTTTAATATATTTATTTGCAAGCACATTTTGAAATTATACTTATAGAATATACAGTTGTGACTTAAGAGGCTGAAATATGGAAAAAATAAACACACCTTTGCCCTCAGTTCCTGCAACAGGATATAGTGAAAAGAGAAAATAAGATAATTGAAAATAAGATAAAACCAAATTTGTGCTCCAAAATCATAATGAAGTTTTCATAGTTGACACTTAATATCCCCACCAAAATCTCAAGGCTTCTAAGATAAAATGTACTTGAGGATTTTAATTTAAAGCCTTTGCTCTTTAGCTAACATCTTTGATTCTATGATAGCAAACACAAAATATCTTCTTACAATAGCAAACCTTCCATAAAATTTGATACTACTGACTTTAAAAAACAAAACAAAACACAGTTCATTAGCCATAGAGTGGTTTCATTTCAAAGTTTGTCAGCTGATTTTCAAAAGCAGGGCACCATGACAAGCTCCCATACTCCCAAATAAATAATTGTGGAGCAGATATTTAGAATATTATTGTCCATTTGAGCTTCCAACAGCCATTGAACTTAGGCCGTGGAGCCTTCATTAAGGCAGTGATTGAAGAGTGATTTCCATTGTGGTTATAGTCTCTCTTCAGAATTAGTACTACATTCTGTAGTAGCTAAAGCAAAAGTCTCACATTCCTAAGTTAATGACATGTATATTTACTTAATATTTAAAACCGAATGCCCTTCAGTTTGGGAAGATAAAATATTGATGATTCTATTTATATTACTTGAAACAAATTTATTCTTGATATCTAATTTGCATAGAAATCATTTTAATCACTCTTACAATGTTTCTTGTAAGTTTTAACAAACTGCAAATCTAGGCACTGAGTAAGAAACAATGTTTGGAGAAATTCTTGTTCAGTGAAACCCATAGCAATAAAAACAACAAAAGCAAGTGTGGCCTGAATGGCATTAGTCTGGGGAAAAAACACATTTTTGAATCATGAAAATTAAACTAGGGTTCAAATAAGGCCAAGGACCTATGTTGGCCTTGCTTTTAGTATGATTACAATACTTTATCTAGCTGGAGCCATGAATGTCCCCATGTGTACTCTTCAGTTGGTGGTTTAGCTCTGGAGCCGCCTGGTTGGTTGATATTGTTGTACTTGCAATGGGATTGCAAATCCCTTCAGCTCCTTTAGTCCTTGCCCTAATTTCTTCATTGGGGTCCCCATGCTCTGTCAGATGGTTGACAGTGTGAATCCGCATCTGTATTGGTCAGGCTCTGGCAGAGCCTCTCCACTGGATATGTAGCAGAAGATGGCCTTATCGGGCATCCCTGGGAGGGGAGGCCCTCGGTTCTGTGGAAGGTCGATGCCCCAGAGTAGGAGGTAATAAAGTACAGAAAGCTAGGGTGCTGAGGCAGGAATGGGTGGGCAGGTGGCAGAACACCATCAGAGAGGAAGGGGCTAGCAGAGAAGATAGGGGGTTTGGGGAGGGGAAACTGGGAAGAGAGATGACATTTGAAATATGAATAAATAAAATAGCCAATAAAAATGAAAAAAATTAAATAAAATCATCAAAGAAAAAAGATTACAATACTTTAACAACATATTCTTTCCTACTCACACATTGGCAATAATTATCTCTGGGTATTTAAATGTATACATTATGTGCTTCCATCTTGGAGTATTTCTCATTTTCTACATACAGTAGTCTTCTTGGGCTTGACCCTATAGCCTTTACTCTTACAGTGGTCTCTAGAAACCATTAATGACTTCACTAAGAGCAGTAGACTCTTGCCCCATTAGGAGTGCTTCCAGCATTGGGCTGGGATCCAGAAGAGGTTAGTCATGCAGAAGAATTAGGATGTGAGTCAAACAACAGACTGAATGAAAGTAGGCCTTCCAATCACCTAAAGCAATACTTATTTTAATATTTCTTTGACTCATGTATCTTTTTTTCACAAATAGCAGAAATAGACATCTACCAAACACCTTATGAGTAAGCTGAAAAATATGGAAACCTTAGTTCATTTCAAAACAATTAAACTGCAAAGGATTTGAAATAGTAGAAGAGGAAAATGTGTGAATTTTGAAAGTATAGTAGACAAAGTATAATAGATACACTCCATGTACAGCTTCTATATTAATGAATATATATATATTCATTCTCTGCCCTCTTACTCCGCTAAAAGCTGGTGCTACTCATTTGTTCACTTTTCTCTATTTTGTCTTTTTTTTTTTTTTTTTGGCTAGAAAATGCCGAATGCATTCTAAATTCAGTGGAAAATAAAACAAAGTCCCTGTTCTGATAGGATTTTTAATCTGGTAGGATATAGTGTTCATGAAACACTAAATGTACCATGTAAATTCAGCAAATAAAATGTTCTTTTATAAGATAACATTTGTTTATAACAAATTAATAAAGTACAGAAGACAACAAAGGCAGACATAGTAATCCAAGATGAGACAATTAAACGTGCCAATAAAAAAATAAAATGACTCTTAGAAAGTGACAAGTAATCAAAAGTGCCTGGGGAAAAATGATCAAGGAGAGGACAGCAAATGTTATCAGAAACAGTGTAGAGATTGCTAAGTGGTTAATGACAGTTGCTGTTCTTGGGGGGCAGGTATATTTGGTACCCACTGCCCCACATATCTGTTTATATACAGCCTAAAACTCTAGCTTCCAGGAAATATGACACCTCATGGTATACAGGCAGTAGATATGTATTCCATACAAACACATGCAACATTCATTCAGACACACACACAGACACACACACCCCAAACAAAAACCTCTTAAAGTATGAAAATGAACTGTCAAACTGATAGAGAGTAGCTTTTTTTTTTTTGGCTCTATTAAAGAATATGGAGTTAATTTTAAATGAGATGGTAAGTACTTGGAGGGCATTAAATAGTCATGAGACAACTGGATCTTTCTGGTTGCCAGATAAAAAAAAATTAGTTCAAGGAACAAGAATAAAAAAGAAAAGTGACAATTAAAATTTCTGTCAGTGCAGAAATTAAAAATGAGTCTAGCTATTTTAAGCATGAAGAAACTTGATGCAGAGAATTGGGAGTCTATAAATTTCTTGAAGTGATTTGAGGCACGAACGTTAGCCTACCTTCTGTAGTACAGAAACCAGAAAGCTAGAATCACAATATCACTTCTCATTGCCCACAATACCATTATGCTTTTGTATGGTCACCAAACTGGATACTAGCTGCTTCAATCTTGCTACGTTTAAAACCTTGGTGTTCTTCACTCAGTACCTGAGCAAGAGGAAATTAAACCCAAGATTCAGAGAGGTGCCATGCATATGCCTACTTCTGATATTTTGCAAATGTATATCCAAGTGGAAAAAATGTATCACAGTGAGGAAGCTTCCTTGTGAATCTCCCTGGAGAACATGGTCTAGACAGCCTGTGCACAGTCCAATAGTGACTGGACAGTGGTATATTTTAAACTGGGAACAGTGGGCATGGTGATTGCAATGGACATGTTGATGACAGGAGTCAAAATCTAGGTGAGAATGAAGATAGAACTAAGAGAGGGTGTTAGAAATGGAGGATGTGGGTGAGGGGGATTTTTCTTTTTCAGTGTGAAATAGCACTATTTATATACAAGATAACCAACTAAACTAAGCTATTATAGGAAAATATACTTGAGTATAATGTATATATGAATAGCTTTTAAAGCCATGCTAAGTTGAAATCATTTTTCAGAAATATAGATAAGCTACTGCAAAAGCAGAAGTATTGTAGAAATGAGAGAACATTGAGAGAAGTGGGCTAAGCTAAGGAAATAGTATGACAAGTCCAAGTTTGAGGACCTTAAAGGGCTGCTATGCCCTGGCTGAGACTCTCCGTGTGCTGCTGTCTACTAAGTAACATTCTGCAGTCCCTCTAAGGTCAAAACATCCTGACTAAGGCATGGTGCCCCAGGAAGGAAATTTACACTTGACATCCTATTGCCCCTCAATTGAGTTTCTGTTTTTTCCTAAGTTTCTGTTTTTCCTTCCCTGGCTTGGTGTATATATTGAACCTGCCCAGTAAAGGCATAGGCATTCTCTTATAACAGATGACCCAAGTCTGAGTCTTTCTTTAATCCCCTAGGCCTACGCCCAAGCTTGGTACCGTGGGCAGTGCAGGAGCTGTCACAAGTCATGCATTAAGAGTCAGGAAGGATAAAGAGATTAGCTGTACTAATAGTAGATCAAGGAGTGTGCAGAGAAATGGAAAGATACCATTCCATATACTAACTAGGCTAGGAGGAAAGGGAATAAGCCTAGGTTTGAGTATATTAGATAAACTTGGATTTAGTAATACATGGAACCTACCCAAAACATTTAAACATTGCCACTAAAAGATAGAAATGATGTTTATAATGAAGAGTTGAACCGAATGACTGGGGGTGACTTCTTGAGCACAAAGCTTGTTATACTAACATGAAGACCTCAACTGCAATATCGTACACCCACCTAAAAATCTGGTATAGTCATGTGAAATTGTAACAACAGTGCTGAGGAAGTAGAGACAGTCCTTGAGTTTATTTTCCATCTAGCCTAGTCTAATTGCCAAGCCCCAGTTTCCTATGATAAACTTTGTTTCAAAAAAACAAGGTGGAGAGAGCCTGAAAATTAGTGTCTGGGGTTGATATCAGGTCTCTACATTCCCTACATACACAAACACACACACACACACACACACACACACACACACACACACACACATACAAATGCACACATATACACAGACACACACATGCACAAAGATTACTGAGGTAAAAAGACACCATGTAAGTACCCCATCATACTTGTTTTTTTATTTTGAGATAATTACATTTTCCCTCCTCTTTCCTCCTTTTACAACCTTCAAAAACCCTCTTTACTCTCCTTCAAGTGCATTGACTCATCTTCCATTGATATTGCATGAATATATGTTATGTGTAGGAATATATTCAAAACACATTCTGCATAATCTGTACAATGATACTTATGTGTATGCTTTCAGGACTGACCATCAGGCAAAGATCAACCAACTGGTGTCTCTTACAGATAGCTTTCTTCAGTCGCCTATCATTCTTTGTGTTGTATTAACACCTTGTTGGCTTTTCCTCATTTATTTTGGCATGTTCATTCACGTAATTCTTGTTCAGCTCACATTTGGACAGTAGTGTTTGTAAGACTTTATGGGTATAGCACCACAGCACTTAGTGTATGTTTTAGTAAATCTGTTTCAAAGGTGTTAACATATTTAAGGGAAGTCATTTTGTATAATTTATGAAGGTTGTGAATATGCTGCTGAAGACACTAATTAAGTATGTAGTGATGTTAGACTTTGCATCGGAGAAATTCTAGAATTATGTATAAAGATTATGAAGAGTTAAGTTTGTGCTTCATAGGTAGAGTGTTTACCTCAACTCACAAAGACCTTGGTTCTTTCACCAGTACCAGAGAAATTGGGCATGGTAACACATACCTGAGATCTTAGCATTTTAGTGGTAGATGAAGGAGAATTGACTAGAAATGACTGTCCTTAGTTACACATGGATTTGAAAGACAGGAAACATGACAATCTGTCTCAAACCTGTCTAAAATTAAATGAGTAAATAGATTAAGAAATAAAAAAATACTGGAAGTTTAGTAGATAACATAATACACATAATCTATCAATATTTATTATCATACAGTCCAGTAGATAATTTGGTTTCACTTATTAAAACACATTTTTACTCTTGTTTTTCCCTAAATGACACACTTAACATATATTTGTTCAGTCTCAATAAGCACTGGACAATCTTTCAGCTGATGTTACTATAGCAATGAATAAAATGAGGACGCCTTAACTATGAATTATTTTAGGAACATAAGGTAGGGACAAAGAGAGAGGGGGGTCACTTGTATTTGGAAGGCCATTAGCTTAATGGAAAAAAGTGAGGGTAAGAGTTGCAAGAAGATGAAATTGGAAGGATGTTTCAGAAGTTAAGAGTATAGCTGCCAGGGGCCATGGATGTACTGGGTTCACCTGAAAGGAGAGCTGGAAATGAAAAAGGGATGGAGGGGCATAAAAAAAGCAAAAAACCATGACAAAGTTCTCCAATCAAGTATCAAAGTTTAATATTCACCACTTTGTATACATAAGGGAAGCCAGCTGAAGCCATCCTTTGTTTCAGCTGGATTATGTCACAAAGCAAGCTCAGCAGGCATTCTATTCTTCTAAGTTCCATGTAGGAGGTTGTATGTACAGCCAGGGCAGATAACTCCACCTAGGTCCCATTGTAGCAAGGTCTATTATGGTAAACAAGGTCTTATTCAACCCACTCAAGGCTGAGGGAGGGCACAACTCCCCTTTTTAGTTTTTTAAAGATGAGCACTACCAGTAGCTAGATGAGGGCATAAGATTAACTTTTTTTCCACAATCCCATCTAGCATAGAGTGGCCAGGTGACAGTGTCTGGCTTAGGTCGATGTCTATATTGCTCCTTCTTAACCATCAAGGAAGACAAACATAGCAGTACTGATGTTTGCCTCTGTCTTAGGTGAAAAGAAGATCAAAAACACTCTTAACTATCTCTGATTACTGTCCTTCTATGGCATACTCTTTTCCAAATAGACCAAAGCCACATATGAATTCAGACCAAAGAACATATGAACATGCATGCACTCAATCCATTTCTTCATAGTGATAGATACCTGCCATGGTGAATAGCTGAGCTTGTTGAAAGTGATCCTGTATGAAGGCAACCAGTTTCTTTAAGAAGTAATGTCTAAAAGTTAAAGGCAACAATATTATAATTAATGGTCCAAGCAGTGTAGAAATTAAAGTTGTAAGCAGAAATGTCTCAGGTATCTAATGCCACTGCTAACTGGCAAGGATCAAACACAAAGTCTGGCTACCAGGTATATGGGGGGAGGCTTTGAGTATTGATAAAAAAAACACTCTCTCCAGTAAGGATGAAGACTACACTCCAGGTTAATTCAACAGGCTGATAGGGATTCTGAGCACTCTTCATCATTCGTATCGCAATCATTAGGCTCAGGATCCGTGTCCACTTGATAGACTAATCTTTCAGGCAGCCATCAAGCTCCATTTTCTTTTTGTGAAAAAACACAGACAGAACCTCGTCCCCAGGGTTGGGATCATTCCATGTATTAGTTAGGGGGTCTCTCCATTTTACCATGGCATATGAGCTGGAAGTACTGGATCCCAGTGGCGATCCACTGCAGACTGACTTTAGCATCAGTTTGAAAAAAAAATTAAAACAAATAAGACAAAAGCAAGGTGTGCTTTCAGTGACCTTGGAGGGTATAACTCCCCCTCTTTTGTTTTAAAAGCCAGTTTTTCAGAGTTCCTTGCAAAACCAGGGCAGAAGCGCTAGTAGCTGCTCCTTCTATACTTAGAGAGTTATGAAAATATCATTTTAAAGTTCCACAATACCTGATTTAAAATACCTTGTCCTTGAGGATTACAAGAAATCCCAGTAATATGGGTAATATTAAATTGTCAACAAAAAGTTTCAAATGTATGCCTGCAATAGCCAGTTCCATTATTTGTTTTAATTTGATTTGGAATACCAAGCATAGAAAAACAATGTAGGCAATAACTAATTACACTTTTAGTTTCTTCTCCTGTTAAAGCATTTGCAACTAGAAAGCCTGAAAAGCTGTGATGACACATTTACGTATTCTGATTTTCCAAAATCAGAAATAAGTAACATCCATTTTCCATAATTGATTAGGTATAACTCCTCAAGGATTAACACCATTATGAAGAAATTGAGAACACTGAAAATAAGTTTTTACAGTTGACATGCACATTCTCCAGAAATACCAAATTGTTGTCTCAGGCTATTACTATTTTCATGATAAAAGAATGAGATTGTATGGCCAATTGTTCCTGTAAGTTCTATAATCTGCCTGGTATACAAACCTGTTGTAGCATTGCCCTAGGGTCCAGACAAACCAGTATGCTCTCTTAAATGTCCTATAAAATTAGGAAGAGTGCGTGTTTCATAATTTAAGCAGTATTTGTATAAATAACTGTAAAATTTGGAAATTAGCAGTATCTACAAAAATGGAACATTTTCAAGCAATTGTAAACCATGAGCTATATATTGGTTGTCAGTATACAAATTAAAAGCTTGATTTTTCAACATTTCAAAAACAGTGGCCACCGCATGTAATTCAATTATTTGTGCTGAAGTAGGGGAAACTCAAGAAAATGAACATGTGATTCAATTACATATACTGCCTTTCCATTAGATGAGTTACCTGTAAATACAGTAAACACATGTTCTATGGGCTGCATGCATAAATCTATAGGAAATACAAAAACATGCATAGAGGAAAACTGTAACAACTTGTCTTTTAGATAATGATTATCAAATTTGCCTAAAAAATTTACCATGCAATAGGTGAAATATCAGTATTCTGCAATAATCAATTTAGTTGCTGTTTAAAATAAGAAATAAATATTTCATCCAAAATACATTCATGATTCTATTTTACAATTCTGTATCAACACAGCAACAGCTTTATAATAAGGTGTTCAAACTTTACTTGGAGATGAAGGACGATGAATTCACATTAATGGTCCCTGTTGCTGTGGGTGCAAACAGCCAATGATTGATTAGTCTGTAATGTATCTGTTGTCGGTTAACAGTTTTCTCTACTTTCTGCAAAGCTATTTGTCCCTCATCAGTTAATTGTCCAGGAGAATTAGAATTTGTATTCCACTTGAGAATATCAAACAGAGGTGTAAGGTCTACTATGGTAAGAAAGGAGAGGTCTTAGCCAATTAATATCTCCTAACAACTTTTGAAAATCATTAAAAGTAAACTATTTTGTTGTTGTTGTTTTGAATGTACACTTGTAAGCCAGAAGAGGACACTAGACACTATTACAGATGGTAGTGAGCCACCATGTGGTGGCTGGGAACAGAAACTCTGGAAGAGCAGTCAGTGCTCTTAACCACTGAGCCATCTCTCCAGCCCCAACTATCTTTACTTATTGAAATTTTCTATGCAACAATCTGCTTAGAATATAACTGAGGTCCCACATATTGAAAAAGATATTGCCTTTGAATCTTCTCTAGAGCAACAAGCACTCCCCCAAATTTTAAAGCTTGTTGTATGAGAGCAAAGCCTTGCAGTAAAACTTCTTCAGGGGATCAGCTAATAAAATATCCATATAATGAAAATGTAATGATATCATAAGTTCCTAGTTTCACTAACCTTTCATAAATTTTAAGTTTGAACTTTGCTTTCGATTAATGGATTAACCAATCCTTGTATCTGAGTGAGAGTATTAGATAAAGGCCAAGTTGAAGGCCAATCTTGTCCTCTAATAATTGTTACATCAGCCCCAGTATCTATTAATCCTTCAAAACCTTTTTTCTTCAATTAGTAATTTAAGGTTATATCTTTTATTAGTAATAGATTGGACCCAGTACACTTCAGCGGAACCAAACCCATCTTGTCCTCTCATACTCTTTGAGCAATTCTTTTGTTGGCAGGCACAGCTATAATGCCATGATTCTAATTTCTCCTGCATAATCATTATCTATAACCCCTGGCCCATAAGCTGCCTGTTGTGAGTGCCTTTGATACTGAGGCTGATCCCTCCTCCTGAAGAAACATGCAAGGCAGTAAACAAAATCCAGAAAATACCTTTCTAGGGGCTTATCAGGATGACCAAGACAAAAGGAATGCCACACAAGCTTCTGCTGAGCCCACTCTCAGCTTTGCATTAACTCAAACGTAAATGTTCTTAATCTGGTGCAAGGATAGTCTACTAGTGCCTTTGTTCCTGGGACAATCATTTCTAAAATGACCCACAAACCTCCACATTTAAAACATCCAACAAAGCTTGTGTAAAAGGGGAAGCATGCCTGTAATGTGCTACAGCTGTTTTTAACTCCTTTATTACTCTTGCAATTATCTCCACCTGCTCGATCGTCTTCTCTACTACAAGCAATAACTTATAAGCCAATAATCTATAGCCAATTCATGAATAACATATTTATACTTTTAAAACCAGCCAGAAACAAAAATGAAGTGGCAACACATCATATGTCTAGACTAAACAAAAGTTTCCTACTTTTTCTAGCTGTAATTTCAAGAGAAAATCACCTTTTCACTTGCTGAATCCAATAAACACTGTCACAGAGATTGTTCTAACAAAATGGCCATCAATTTCCTTATCATAGAAACAAAAAAACCTGCTGGCTCCTTTAAAAGCAGCTTATACAGACAACCAGCTCTTGGAAAGGCTTCTCCTGCTGTGCTTGACTCCTAGCTACAGGTGCAAGTCTCCAAAGACCAACTGAGAGTTTTTTTTTTTTTTTTTTTTTTTTTTTAGAACAAATTAAACTAAACCAAGGGGTGGATAGCTAACAGATAAATTTTTAACCAATTTTTCTTTTGGACATGAAACATAGAAAAATAACCATTCAAAGAACAAAACAAAAACACACACTTAACATAAAATAGTCAGTTTTGGTAGACATGGATAGATTTGTGTGCCAAAGACAGACAATAAACAGAACTAAGGATTTCAGTAGGAGCCAGAAACATAACAGGATGTCTCCTGCTTTCCTCCTGTTCCTAGGAGAGCTCTGAAATAGCTTATATCCATTTTGCTGACGTGTCCTGAACAGAGGACAACTGCTTTTCTTAAACCGTTTCTCTCTCTCATAACTGTTCACCTCCTTTAGAAAGTGCAACAGCAGCTACTAATAGTTACACCTCAGCATCCTGCTTTCTTAACTTCCCTGATTCCTCCTAACCCTGCTGTTCTTGCCTGAGGCAGCTCTTAGGCTGCCCTATGATTCACCCACTCAGAAATTTCACTATCACCCCCCTAGGTGAAGTCAGCTTTGGGTCAACACCTATTTAGCCTAGCAGTATCTGCTTAATGCACCTGCAACACAGCCTCTAAAAGATAACTATCGCTAGCATTAATGCTGTTCATTACTTACCATGCAGGACACTCTTCTTCCATTTTCTGTTGAATTCCACCTAAGACAGTGTTTCTCAGTTGTCACCCTCCCCATCTTTTTCAAGTTTCTCCTTCCGGCACCACCTGTAGCCACCAGTGGCCAAGGATGAACTGGGTTCACCTGAAAAAAGAGCTGGAAATGAAAAAGTGACAGAGAGGTGAAAGAAGCATGAAGTCAAGACAAAGTTCTCTGATCAATGCTCAAAGTTTAATATTCACCACTTTGTATATAGGGGAAGCCAACTGAACCCATTCTTTGTTTCAGCTGGATTATGTCACAAGTCAAGTTCAGCAGGCAATCTATTCTTCCAAGTTTTTATGGAAGTTGTATGTGTAGCCAAGGCAGATAACTCCACCTAGGTCCTATTGTAGCAAGATTTATTGTGGTAAACATGGTATTATTTAGCCTGCTCAAGGTTGAGAGAGAGCACAAAGAGCACTTGATCCTATTGCAGAAAACCAGTTTTTCTATCTGAGCCCCCACATTAAGCCTGGTCCCTCCTTATTTTCAGTTCCAGGGATTTGGTGGTACCTTCTGGTGTTCATGGGCACTAGGCAAACACAGAGTCCACAGTAATGTCCAAAGGAAAAATACTCATATACTAAAATAAAAATAAATAAAATTTTAAAAAATTAATTGAAGATGTATTGGGATGACATATTAATTATATTAAAAAGTTAGGCTATATATTCTCTTTGTTTTAATTTTTGGAATTTCAAATGAAATATAGAAATAAGCCAGGCATGTACCATAGGCCTGGATGACTGGAAATTGGAATGTTAATTTACTGAGAGGAAAAAATTGAAGAATCAAAATTTGAGTAAAATACTACAGGGTTTTTTGAACATAGTTTGTTTAATGTTCCCTTAAAATCAAAATGAAGAAGTCATATAATGGAGATGTTATACTTGTGGTCGTGGAGTTGAGAAAATTTGATTCATGTAAAGATTTGTAGTTGCATCAGATTTTTCTAAGAAAAACTACCTTGACTAAGAACATTTAGGCTTCCCTGATGTTCTGAGCAGTAGGCTGTATATACACCTAACAGCATCCCAGGCATGTGCCCCAAAGTTATTCAGACCCTCACCAGTGGGTAGGTTGTGGTTTTGTTCCTTCTTAAACAAACTTTCAATGCTATGTCCTTTGTCCAATTTGCTATATGGTGAGTTGGCAAGCTAGACAACAGTTGTATTGATAAACATGATTGTTAAGAGAAATTCCCAAGCCGGGCAGTGGTGGCACATGCCTTTAATCCCAGCACTTGGGAGGCAGAGGCAGGCAGATTTCTGAGTTCGAGGCCAGCCTAGTCTACAGAGTGAATTCCAGGACAACCAGGGCTACACAGAGAAACCCTGTTTCAAAAAAACAAAAAAATAAAATGAGAGAGAGAGAGAGAGAGAGAGAGAGGAATTCCCAGCTACAGCAAAATTCCCAGCTACAGGTTTAGGAGAGAAATATGAACATGAAACATGTATATGGGCATGTTGACATTTGCTCAGTTGCTTTTGCTTTGAATAGGACATAGGCAGTAGAAATGGAAGAGGAGACTGAGAGAAGTTGGATTCATTTTGTTGAACTTTTGTGAGATAAGCACTTCAACGAGATCTCTCTGGTAGCAAAAGAGTAAAAAGTGTGAATAAGCATGGAAATGTGTGGAATTTTTCATTTACTGAATAGGTTTTGTCTTTAGAATAAAGAGGAAGATGTGATATACAGAGTAGAAAATTGTGAAATCATTTTCTAAAAGGGAAGTTAGCCAAAGCCTGGCTAACTAGATAGACTTACTGAAGACTCACAGTTGTATCCTCTTAATATTGTAATAAACTTGTTGAGCTATAATAAAGATCATGAATTTAATAAAATGCCTAAAGAGAAAAATGTATGAATAATTAACTTGATTTAAAAAAAGAGTCTTTGGTTAAGATGGAACTATTCAGGATGTTCATCTACTTTCTTTTGGCAAAGTTTATTCCTAATTATCCATGTTTACTAACTTGAAATTTAAATTTTTAGAAAGTTTTTTTTTTTTCCGAGGTAATTCCGAGGTAATTAGGGAGGTCGACACTAGAATAGCCATTCTTAACCAGAGGATCATGACCTCTTTGGAGGCTATTCAACTCTTTCACAGGGGTCAAACATCAGAAATTCTATATATCAGATATTTATATTATGATTTATAAAAATAGTGAAATTATAGTTTTGAAACCTCAGTGAAATATTTTGTTTGGGGTCAATACAACACAAGGAGCTGTATTAAAGAGTCTCAGCATTAGGAAGGTTGCAAACTACTGTTCAACTGGTAAAAAGGGGAGTGAACAATATAAATCAATTACAGAATTCAGTGAACCCAGGTCAATGTTAGAAGAAAAAATTCTAAAAGTACAGAGCTAGTACTGAGGGTATGGCCACACAGAGGGAGGACCTTTTCTGACACTTGAAGGTTAGAAACTTCCTTTGTAACAGTTATATTAGCAACCATTTTGTGTGTGTGTGTGTGTGTGTGTGTGTGTTTGTGTATGTAAATATAGGCACATTTCAATCATAATGACTTTGCTCAGAGATATAAATCAATTACAGCTTTTATAAATTAAAACACTTAAATCAAAATCAAAAACAAAAATCAAATAATTTATACATTTTTCTACAATATGTTTTGGTTATTATTCAAACGTGTCCAAATGAATATTCATGTTAAGTACTGTTGATACAATTTTTTTATTTTTTATTTTATTTATTTATTTTTTTTTTTATTTTTTACTTTGCAGAGAAAGAATTGGAACCAACTCTGAGCTCAGGATGGAGAAAAGTTTGGGTAATTCTGAGTGGAGATAATATATTATTTTATTTGAAACAAACATTTTTTTTAACATTAATACTCTGTTTAAAATTAACTATGCTAATAATCAGAGGGTGATATCTGTAATTTTGTGTGATGGATAAAAGTGATAGGCAATTGTGGTTCAAATGTTTAGGTACTGTTCCAGTCAGTGGTTTCTAGAGTAACAAATCTCATAGAATTATACACACACACATATATGTATATATATATAAATATACACATATATGTATATTTATAAATATACATATATATGTATACATATATACATATATGTATACATATACGAATACGTACACATATATATCATATACATCATATACATCATATACTTCATATACATCATATACGTCATATATATCATATACATCTACATCTACATCATATACGTATACATACATATATACATACACATACATATATATGTATATATATATCTCACTATATCTATATATCACAGCTATATCACAGATTTATTAGAATGTAATATATATGTATCATATTTATTGGAATGAGTTATAGGAAGCAGTCTAGCTAATGCAACAGTAGATGGTTATGTATGAAAGGTCCAACAATTCAGTAATGGCTCTGTCCCTGAGACTAGATGTCCGAATCTTCACTTTATGTTATAACCCTATAGAAGTAGGCTCTAATGCCAGTGAAGAAATGAATGTAAAAGCAAGCAGGGAAAGAGCAAATGTTTCTTTTCTTTACATTCTTACATGGGCTTCCAACAGATTGTGTCTTTAGATTAGAATTAGGTTTTCTTAGATCAAAAGATCTGGATTAAACATATGTCTTCTGGACTCAATATCTAAATTAATGGGATATCTTTTCCCAGGTAAAATAATCTAGATTAAAATCTTGTCTTCCTACCTCAGCTCTCAAAAGTCCAGATTAGAAGTGGATCTTCAGAATTTATTTTAATCTATATGTAGTCAAGGTACCAATCAAGAATAGCCATGACAGATGCATTCAGAATTTATTTCTGAAAATCAGATTTCCACACGTTTAGAGTCTATGAACGACATTAAGAAATCACATTTATATTTAATATTATTTTGGGGCATTAAAAACAAATATGTAAATAGTAATCCAGAAAAAAAAAACAAAAAATAATATTGAAAACCAAAATTACATTAACCTTAAATATTGTGTGTAGGTATTAGTTTGTCTTTGACTATTTTTTTTAAGCACAGATAACTTTTGATCCTATTAAAATGCTACTAGTTCTTAGATTTTCATGTGAACACCTATTTAAAAGTCAATCATCACAAAGCTCTTTCATGATCCTCCCTAAATTATTATAATTTAAAGGGGAAGATCAGATGCAAGAATTTTATTTACAAATATGAAGAAAACATTTTATAGAATGATTAAAAGTAGTATTTTATTTGCTTATTTAGCTTATAATTCTCAACAAAGAAATAACTGAATAGTTAGTAAGAAGCAAAGAAGAGCCAATGAATTAATTGGGCAAGATACTTGAGAGAGTTAACTATCTTTTATTATTATTATTATTATTATTATTGGTACAACTCCCAGGACAAATCCCTTTTGTCTTTGTAAATGCTATTTATATCCATGTGAACCCACCTCATCAGGCATCCTTGAGACAAAGATGTTTTGTTCATTCTGTAACATCCTCTTCAGGATTTAACACTATATCCATTTATGAGAAAGATTTCAATAAATGTTGTTGAGATTTCATTAAATATATTATTGTTAAGTAAATAGATAAAATCTAAAATAATTAATTCAAAAGGCTCCAGCCATTAATAAATTTCAAATGATTTTCAACTATTTAGAAGAGAATAACTCATGACCCAGAATAAACTTAAAACTAAGTTGGATCTAATCATGTCTTGTTATTATCAACATAATTGGAAAATTAAGAACAATTTTGATGGGGGTGGTGGTGGAAGACATTACTTACAAATTGGAGGCTAATGAGCATGGAGAATGAAGAAATGAAGATATAAGTTATACTTCAAGACTGAAAGACACTGGATTCTGTAATGGGTCACTTCTAAATGGATCATGTATCTTTAAAAAAAAAGTTTTTATTGGTTATTTTATTTATTTACATTTCAAATGTTATCTCTCTTACTAGTTTCTCCTCTGCAAAACCTCTATCATACCTCCTAACCCCTGCTTCTATGAAGGTGCTTCTTCCCTCCCACTCCTGCCTCACTGCTCTTACATTGGGCATCAAGCTTTCACAAGACCAAGAACCTCCTCTCTCTTTGATTCCAGATAAGGCAATCCTCTACTATATATGTATATGTATTCATGGGTCCCTCCATGTGTATTCCTGGGAGCATAGGGGGGTCTGCTTGATTGATATTGTTGCTCTTTCTATGGGGTTGCAAACCTGTTCAGCTCCTTCAGTTCTTCCCTTAACTCCTCCATTGGGGGCCCATGGAGTCCACTGGTTGGCTTCAAGCATCTGTATCTGTATCCATAAGGCTCTGGCAGATCCTCTCAGGAGACATCCATATCAGGCTCCTGTCAGCAAGCACTTCTTGGCATCAGCAGTAGTAACAGGGTTTTGTGACTGCATATGTAATGAATCCCCAGGTGAGGCAATCTCTGGATGGCTTTTCCTTCAGTCTCTGCTCCACTTTTTGTCCCTGTATTTCCTTTAGACAGGAGCAATTCTGGTTTAAAATTTTTGAGAAGGGTGGGTAGCACCCTTCAACCAGGGGCCATGACTAACCTTTCAATATAGTTTCTACAGTTGCTCTCTCCCCTTCACTGGATATTGCAGCTAATGTCATCTCCTTTGGGTCCTGGGAGTTACTAGCTTTCCAGGCATCTGGGACTCTCTGTTGACTACCACCAGTTTCCTATCCCCAATTGCTACATACCTCTATTCAATTTCCTGAACCTGGAGTACTACTCAGTGATTAAAAACAATGACTTCATGAAATTCACAGTCAAATGGGTGGAAATGGAAAAATATCGTCCTGGGTGAGGTAACCCAGTCACAAAAGAACACACATAGTATGGACTCACTGATAAGTGGGTATTAGAAAAAAAGTTCAGAATTCCAATGGTACAACTTATAGACCATATGAAGCTCAAGAAGAAGGAAGACCAAAGTGTGGATGAGTCAGTCCTAACTTAGAAGGGGGAACAAAATAATCATGTGAGGTAGATGGTGAGAGGGACTTGGAAGGAAGAGAGAAGGGGGTGAAAAAAAGGGCAGGATCAGGTGTGAAAGGAGACAGGGCAGATGTACAGAGGGTCAGGAAATTAAACAGATCATGTATTATCGCTTTACATCAGAAGAATGAAATAATCAAACCCATATAATAAAGAACATATTCATATTTGTGTGCTAAATTGCTCATTGAAAAGGTTGAAATAATCTACTAAATGATTATTAAATAAAATGAAATATCACAGGAAGACAGAATGCAATGCATGTAAATGTATCTAGATTAGAGAATTTTAAACATTTTCTAATTTAGGATTGCAAATACATATTTTCTATTTAAATGTCAGAAAACATTTTAAAATAATAAGCTTAGAAGTGTGACACTGTTTTTACATGAATAAAAGAAACAGTTTCCTAAGAAGATGTATCAATTATAAGCCTTCATAAACCAAATCATGGAGTGTCTAATTTTATAAGAAAAGCAATAAAAGAATAAAATAAAATAAAAAATAAAAATAAAAAAATCACATAGCTCTGGAGAAAATAGCAATGGGGCCTTCAGTACTCCATAGTACTTCAGTACTATTTAGATAGCTTTTCCAAACTAAAAATCAGCAAATAAATCTCTGAGCTAAAATGTAATGTGAATGAGCCAGACTTAATAGATATTTACAGAATATTTCTCAATGAATAGAAAATACACATTTTCTCAGGACCACTTGGAACCTTCTCCCAAAATGATCACATCATTGGTTACAAGTTGTCTCAAAAATAGTAATTAATTAATTATTAAAAGATTTTGTGGGTGGATTGGTGTCCCCCTCACTTCACTGAAAGTCCTACTTGGCTATAGGAGGTAGTCCCTTCAGGCATCATACTCCCTGAAGGTGGAGGTCTCAGTCCTGGTTACACCCATAGCTTCTGGAAGACCCCCAGTCCCAGAGATACCTCCACTGATTTCTGATCTCTCTCCCAGCCTCCTCTTCCCACTGCTGATATTCACTCCTCTTTTCTTCTCCAATCCTCTCCCACCAAGTTCCCTCCCTGCAATTGCTTCTGATGTCTATTTTATTTTCCCTTCTGAATGAGATTAAAGCATCACGTTTTGGGCCTTTCTGTTATCTAGCATCTTTGGGTCTGTGGATTCTAACCTTCAACCTAAAATTTGTCCTTCAAGATGTGCAGGTGTATGGATTAGAGACTGAGGGGATGCCCAACCAATGGCTGAGTCAACTTGAGATCTGCCCTATGGGAGAGTCCCAACACCTAAAACTATTATAGATACTCTCACATGCTTGCAGACAGGAGCCTACTATAATTGTCTTCTCAGGGGTTCAACCAGTAGCTGATGGAAATAGATACAGAGACCCACAGATAAAAAATAGGCCGAACTCAAGTAGTCTTGTGGAAGAATGAAGGGAAGAGAGAGGAGACAGAAGAATCAAGAAGACCTACAGAATCAACTAACCTGTACTATTGGGGACTCACAGAAGTTAAACCATAAACCAAAGAGGCTTAACCATGGACTAGACAAAGATCCCCTATACAGATGTAGCAGATGTTCAGCTAGTTCTTCATGTAGGTCCCCTAACAATTGGACAGGGGCTGTCTCTGATTCTGTTATCTGCATTTAGATCCCTTTCCCATAGCTGGGCTGCCTAGTCTAACCTCATTGGGAAAAGATGCACTTAGTCCTGCTGTGGCTTAATGTACCAGGGTGAGTTGGTACCCATGTGTGAGGGATGTCTCCTTCTCTGAGAAAAAGGGACTGGCAGAATGGTGGAGAGGGGAGGAGGGGGCTGCAATAGACTATAATGTTAATAAATAAGTTTAAACAAAAGAATTTGAGATAATTTCTGTCTTCTATGGGAATATAAAGGAATAAAACTAAAACAAAGCATGTTTGTAAGCACATCATAACATTGTTAAATAGTGTCAAGCTTTGGAGCCTCCCCTTGAGATAGATCCCACTTTGGGCCTGTCACTGGATCTCCTTTTCCTCAGTCTCTTCTTCATTTCCCCCCTGTAATTCTTTTAGACAGAAACAATTCTGAGTCAGTGTCTGACTGTGGGATGGAAATCGTATCCCTCCACTTGATGCCCTGGCTTTCTACTGAAGGTACACAAAGAGTTCCCTGTCCCCACTGTTGGGTATTTTAACTAAAGTCTCACCATTTGAGTCCTGAGAGTTTCTCACCTCCCAGGTCTCTGGTACATTCTAGAGGCTCCCCCAACCTTCGACCTCCCCTAAGGTTGCGTATTTCCACTCATTCCGTTGGCCTCAGGGTTTTCCTCCCTTTCAAACCTGATCATTTTCCCCTTTTCCACGCCCCTTCCTTCTTTTACCCTGGTCCCTCCTTCACTCTGCCTCCTGTGATTGTTTTCTTCTCCCTCTCAAGTGGGATTGAAGTTTCTTCACTCGGGTCTTTCTTAACCTTATTAAGTTCTGTGGATTGTATCCTATGTGTTCTGTACATTTTTTGCTTATATCCACTTAGTGAGTACATACCATGCATGTGTTTTTGGGTCTGAGTTACCTCACTCAGAATGATTTTTTCTCATTCCATCTATTTGCTTGGTTTGCAAGAATTTTATTAAGTATTTTTGCATTGATATTTGTAAGTGAAATTGTTCTGGAGTACTCTTTCTTTGTTTGATCTTTGTGTGTTTTAGGTATCAGAGTAACTATGACTTCAGAGAAGGAATTAGGTAGTGTTTCTTCTGTTTCTATTTTGTGGATAAGTTTGAGGAGTATTGATGTTAGCTTTTCTTTGAAGGTCTGGTAGAATTCCTCACTAAAACCCTCTGACCCTGGGCTTTTTTGGTTGGGAAATTTTTAATGATTACTTTTATTTTTCTTAGGGGTTATGGGAGTGTTTAGATAGTTTACCTATTCTTGTTTTAACTTTGGTATATTGTATCTGTCTAGAAAATCCAATTCACCCAGATTTTCCATTTTTGCTGAGTATAAGCTTTTGTAGTAAGTTTTAATGATTTTTTTAAAATTTCTTCATTTCATTTGTTATGTCTCCCTTTTCATTTCTGATTTTGTTACATTGTATATTGTTTCTGTGCCCTTTAGTTAGTTTGGCTAAGGGTTTATCTGTCTTTTTGATTTTCTCAAAAAAAAAAAAAAAAAAAACAGCTCTTGGTTTTGGTTTTGTTGATTCTTTGCATCCTCTTTCTTTGTAATTGGTTAATTTCAGCTCTGAGTTTGACTATTTTCTGGCATCTTCTCTTCTTGGGTGTGGTTGTTTCTTCCTGTTCTGCATCTTTCAGGTGTGCTGCTAAGTTGCTATTAGGGGATTTCTTGAGTTTCTTTATGAAGGCACTCAGTGCTATCAATTTTCCACTTAACTCTGCTCTCATTGTGCCACCTAAGATTGGGTATGCAGTGTCTTCATTTTCATTGGATTCTATACAGTCTTTAATTTCTTTCTTTATTTCTTCCCTGACCAAGTTTTCTTTAAGTAGACAGTTGCCCAATTTCCACAAATATATGGATTTTCTTTTGTTTTTGTTTTTATTGATGACTGGCCTTTGTATGTGATGATCAGATAGAATGCATAGGATTATTTCAATTTTCGTGTATCATTTGAGGCTTGTTTTGTGTCAGTTTATATGGTCACACTATATAAACAAACTCAAGGGAAAAGTCGCATGTTTATCTCATTAGATGATGAAAAAGCCTTTGACAAAACACAACACTGCTTCTTTACGTTAAAAGTCTTAGAGAAATCAGGAATTTGTGGCATATATCTAAAAATAATTAAAGCAATATATAGCAAAATAATGGCCAATATCAAATTAATTGAAGAGAAATTAGAAGCAATCAAACTAAAATCAGGGACAAGTCACTGTCAGTAGAAAAAAATAGCAACCCAAATGTCCCTCAACTGAAGAATGGATACTGGAAATGGATGAAACTAGAAAATATTGTGAGTGAGATAACCCAAACCCCAAAGAACAAGCATGGTATGTACTTACTGATCAGTGGATATTAACCATAATATATAGAATACCCCAGATACAGCCCATAAACTGAAAGAAGTTAAACAAGCAGGATGGGCCAAGTAAGGATTTTCTAATCCCCCTTAGAAGAGGGAACAAAATAACCGTGGGACAGCAGAGGGAGAGAGGCATCTGTGCGGGAGGGGGGAAAAAGAGGGTGTAAAAAGAATCTCGGTAGAAAGGGCCTCAAGTTGAGGAATGAGGTTACTAGTACACAGTAAAATTTCTGACCTAGAATTTTTTCTGTCTAAAAGAACTTCAGGGACAAAAATGAAGAAGAGACTGAAGTAATGGTGATTGAGTTACTGGTCCAAATTGGGATCCATCTCATGGGGATGGGGATGGAATGGGGTGAGTACAAAGCCCTGAAACTATTACTGATGCTTTGATGTTCTTACTTACAGGAGCCTGGCCTGGCTGTCCTTTAGAGGCCCTACCAGCAGCTGACTGAGATATACACAGATAATTACAACCAACAATTGGACTGAAGTCAGGGACAGCTATGGTTGAATTAGGGTAAGGATTGAAAAAGCTGAAGGGGAGGGAGACTTCATAGGAAGGCTAACAGTCTCCAATAATCCGGACCTATGGGTGCTCGCAGAGAATGAGCCACCAACCAAGCAGAATACACTGGTCTGGTCCATGGCCCGTGGAACATATATAGAAGAAGACTGCCTGTTCTGGCCTCACGGGAAGAAGACATGACTAATTCTAAAGAGTCTTGAGGCCCCAGAGAAGGGAAATGTCATGTGGGGGTCACCCTTTCAGAGGCAAAGGGGAGGAATCAAATGAAGAACTGTGTGAGGAAAAACTGGGAGGGGCAATGGCTGAATGTAAATAAATAAAATAATTTAAAAGATTAATGAGCCCTTAGCTAATTTAACAAAATGAGAGGGAGATGAAAGATGCAAATTAATAGCATTAGGAATCAAAAGGGTGTTATTACAACTGAACCCAGTGACATTCAGAACATCTTCATAAATTATTATCAGAAAATCTGAATAATCCAGGAGAAATAGCAGAATTTCTAAAAGCATATTTATTATCCCTAATGTTATAAATAACTTATACAGACCCATTGCAAACAATGAGGTTAGAGTTATATTAAAAGACTCCTATTAATGCAAAGCCCAAGAATAGACAGTTTTTCTGCTAAATTCTATCAGACTTTCAAGGAAGAACTCATATTGTATTTTCTTTGGTAAAATAGAAGGAGAAATAACGTTACTATATTCTCCCTGAAGTTATTATATTTGTCATACAATAACCACGTTAACACACTTCCAAAAGGAAAATAAGACTCAATTCTTTCATGATGATAGATGTAAAAATTCTTAACAACATGATTTAAAAAATTAGGAGCACGTTAAGAAGGCAATGTTTATTTAATACATACAAATCAACAAATTTAATACACCATATAAATATGAGATCAGAAACCACATTATTATTTCAATTGACACTGAAAAGGCACTTGTACATACCTTCACGGTGAAATTTCAGTACAATTTATGGATAGTTCAAACATATTTTGAAGTAATGATTATACACAGCAAACCCATATCAATTATATTAAACTGAAACAATCTTAGAGTACTTCTAAAAGACTCTTTTTAAAATCATAGGACTGGCCAACTAATGACTGGTCCAATTTGAGTCCCATGCTAGGAGTTGGAGTCCACGCTGGACACTGCCTATATGCCCAGGAACAAGAATCTGGATAACCTAGAGACCTAGGCTAGAACCAAACACCAAGACAGGCCAACATCAACAACAACAGCAACAATAACAACAGCAACAACAACAACAACACAACCTCAAGTTAATGAAATGGTTTTTAATGACATTCTGCTGTACTCATAGGCCAGAACCTAGCCCAATTGTCATCAGAGAGGCTTAATCAAGCAACTGGAGGAAGCATATGTAGAGACCCAAAGGCAAACTTTAGGCAAATATCAGGGAACCCTTAGGAAGAGGTTGAGGAAGGACTGTAGGAACCAGAGAACTTGAGGTCACCTCAATAGTCAACTGATCTTATAAGTGCTCCCAGAGACTGAGACGAGAGTCAGGAAGCCTATATGTTTCTGAATTAGGTTCTCTGCATATATGTTTTTGTTGTGTGGCTTGGTGTTCTTGTGGATCTCCTGATAGTGGAAGTTGGAATTGTCTCTGACTTTTTCCTCTCCTTTTGGGTTTTCCTTTCCATCCTGCTGAGTTGCCCTGTCCAACCTTGATATGAGAGTAAGTGTCTAGTCTTGTGAGTTGCTATACCATGCTCAGTTGAACGTCCTGGAAGGCTGCCATTTTCTGAAGAGGAGTGGATCTGAAAAAAAGCAAAAAGAAGAGAAGGGTTAAAGGGAGTGGAGAAGAATAAAGAAAAAACATGAATAATACAAGGATACACATTTTTCCAATGTCTTAATAGTTTTTTTAGCTATAACAGTAAAAAAAAAACTAGATATATGTTGGCAATAATTTGAAGGAAAGAAGTTAAACAATCCCTATTTTCAGAAGACATGATTTTTATTTAAAAGTCTCTCTTAAGTCTACTAGAAAACTCTTGGACCTAATGAACATTTATAGTAAAGTTATAGAATAAAAAAATCAATATTAAAATCATTAGTTTTTATTTATACTTTAAAAAATATTTAAAAATATTCCATTAAAAATACCTACTCCTCACACATGAAGAAAATCATGCCTATATATTAGAATATATATCTATGCAAAGAAGTAAAAGCAAGGACATGCATGGTATGTCCTCACTAAGTGGATTCTAGCCCCCCCCCCCCCAAAAAAAGCACAGAATACCCAGGATAAAATTCACAAAACTCAAAAAGCTTGACAAGCCATAGAGCCCAAGTGAGGATGCTTCCATTCCACTAGAGAGGGAGAAGAAGTCAGAGGGCAGAGGAAGGGAGAGAACAGAAAATTCTACATGGTTTAAAATATAATCAGAAATCATATTCTGAAACTGTCTATAATATCAAAATGATTTTACAGAATCAACATAATACCTATCAAAATTATCAGATCATTTTCAACAGGATCACAGGAAGCAATACAAGAATTTATAGGGAACTACCAAAACAAATTCTAAGGAGTAAAAACAATGATGAGGCACTGTAGTACCTGAATTCAAGTTTACTATAGTGCCAGCTAAGCTGGTGCTGACATAAAATAGACAGATGTAGCAATGAAGTTGAGTCGAGGATCCAGAACAGAATAACAAAGCCATGAGCACTTACTATTTGACAAAATAAGCAAAAGTATATTTCAGGAAGAAGTCTTTTCAACAAAAGGTGATGAAAAACTGGATTTGCACCTGAAAAAAAAAGATTATGTTCTATTTTTGCCTTGTAAAAAATCAATTTAAATTAGATTAAATACCTTAATTTCAAACCCAAAATAATGACACTTTTAGAAGAAGTCACAGAGGATACCTTTCAAGATATTAAGGTAGTCAAAAAAATTTAAAATAACATCACTAACACAAGAACTGTCTGCGAGATCAAATGCAAGTACAACCAAAAATTAGAATTCGGTGAAACCAAGCCATAAGTCAGCAGAGTTAAGAACGTCAAACAGAATGAGAGAAGATTTACCAGCTACAACTCAGAAAAGGAGCTGACAGTCAGTCTTTACAAAATATTGCAGAAATTAAATACCAAGAAATTAAAATTTATAATCAATAAAGAGATACACAAATGGTCAACAATAACTTTTTATTTTATATTTTCATATTTAATTATTTTTTATCTTATTTATTGCTATGATAAAAGCTATGACCAAAAGAAATTTGAGGGAAGGAAAGGGTTTCTTTCAAGTTTCTAGTTATGATGTAACACTGAGGGAACACAGGCAAGGGCTCTAGGCATAACCTGGAGGCAGGAACTAAAACAGAGGCCTTGGAGGATATGGCTTACTGGCTTGCTCCTCAAAGCTTTCACTATTTGCTCTCTTACACCACTCAGAACTACCTGTCCAAGAGTTGTAATGCCTATAATTTTCTGGGTCCTCACACTTTATCATTATTAAGTAAATGCTCCAACAAATTTTCCTATTGGAAATTGGAGATAATTCCTCAATTAAGGTTTCCTCTTCCAAGATGACTCAAGCTTGTGTCAAGTACACCAAAAAATAGCCAGTGCACCCACATACATAAAGAGGCACATACTACATGTTAACCCACATACAAAGACAAATAAAATGTATACACTTATAAATAAATAACTCCATTAAAATCCTATGTTTATTTGTAGATGGATAGAATACAGTTTAAAATCATACATATAGGAAGAAAATCACAGCCCAATAAAATAACATGTTTAAATATTATCTCAGAATATACTCAGCTGTTTTTATCTGCTGGAGATCTCTTTGAGGACCAAAAATCTTTGTATTCTTACAAAACTCTATAGAACACCTTCGTGTTAGCATAATAACCAAAACATGCCTTCAAGTACACTTTAAATCAATCCTAGATGGCTTCTAATATTTAAGAGACTGCAAATGTGGTGTTATTAGCTTTTATACTTTGCCATGCAGGGAATAAATATATGGAAAATACCTGGATGTTCAATAAAAATAAAACCATAGTACATCTAATTACATAGGAGAAGTCATACTAGCAACAATATGACTTTTCCTCCAGACATTATCCATCTACAATGGATTTAATTCGTAGAAGAGCATTCCTGAATACAGAAGGCCACATCTTTATACCTTGAGTATCTATTATAAGAAATCAGTCCTACGGCTACTTAATCCAAATGCTGCTTATCCTAAAATGCACTTTAGCAATGGAGCCTATTAATGAAATAAAGTTAATCTTTCCTAACTTGACAGAAAGCCTGACAGTGGCTTCTACTTTTCTTAGAGGAAGAATGTCAGTGTTAGAATATTTGTGAAATTATAGTCAGATTTTCCAAGTTTTTTCAGGGCAATGATGGAGGGGAGAAAGGAGGACTAGAAGCATAAAGGATTGTGCAGTAATGGTTTATATTCATGCACACAGTAGAAGGAAGGTTTGGAGGTGAGAGTTCACAAAGAGCCTTGAAGCCTGAATAATCATATGATGGCACCTATTGAATAGTCTGCGATTCTAATGCTCATTTAAAAGGTTTTTCCTGGAAGCTTCTAAGTGGATATTGTGATTAGAAACTTTTGAAATAGTTTCCTGGAAAGATAAACTTAGGTTGATGAGGCCATTATGGTAGTAGTACAGTGAGATTGGTGAAGACAGCCTAATGGTACAGTTCAGTGATGTCCATGCAGAGACTTGCTGCATGTCCTACATGGTTTCAGGCTTCACTGCAGTGATTCAAAGCTGAGTATAGCACAGTCACTGTTCTAAGAATACAATAAAGAGTAAAGTATTAATCAGTATAAATGAGTCCATGTTTGTTTTTAAAATACATAGTTATAGAGAAATATTAATAATATAAGAAAGTAAAATCCAGATTCTATCAAATGAAAGAGAATTCCTAACATTTTAGGGTTGTATGTTATGTACATACAAATTTATTCTCTAGCTGTAACAAATATAAATGTCAAGTAGAATGCTTTAAGTAAAAGTGGTAAAAATGTTATCAATATGCTTGTAGCCATCATTATCTTACAAATCCATCAGCCTTTAAAGAACAGAAATGTTAAAATAAAAGTTTTATTAAATATTGTATTTTTATTTGAGACTGACAATCCAGCCCTCTGCTTAAAATATAAATAGTGATTATAAAAGTTTGGGGATTAAAAATTACAAAAATGTGGTGAATTCTAATTTAAGAAGGAAGCAAACGATGAACACGTGGGTCAGGTGGTGTGAGTAAGATGGACCTACACATACAGACAGCAATCCTCTCAGCGCAGGGAAAGTCTCATTTGTAAAGGCGATGGCTGCCATAATTAGTAGAAGATGAAGCGGGACTGCTAATCAGAATTATGATTAGAAATTAAAAGAAAGTGTGTAAGTGTTCACATAATTTATAGTATTCTGTGAATGGTGGTAAGTACAGCAGTTCTGGTGAGGTGAGGAAGGTGCAGTGCTGATAAGAGATATTGAAATAAGAAAGAATTGGAGATGAAGTTAGAAAATAGAAGGAGAGATACAAAATCAGCGTGTTGCTGTAGAAGCTCACACTGCTTACAGCCTGGCAGTTTTAAGTTGTTTTGAAAACACAAAACACTCTTTCTTTGAGGATATAGTCATACAAATAACAAACGAATTATGTAGTATTGGTACTTAAATGGTATATTCAGCATAAAGCACAGACCTACTTATTGGTATGTTTTACTTATGATAATTCACTGTAGTGATTAAACACTAAACTGTCTGGTCTGATAGTTAAAAAAAACTCTGAGAATCAGATTTTTGAAGCTGATTGAGTTTCACTTCTGGTAATGTTGGAGAACTCATAAAACACATCTCTCTGTAGCTGAGGGAGATTGGTATTGCCTGTTATTCTCAGAACTATTTTTCATATCAAGTATTTGAATATTGATTTTGACACCAAATGGCTATTCACTGATCAAGCAAAAGGGTGATGTTCAGTCAAACACCCTTGATGTATATCACACTATTTTTTTTCCAAGATGGAATGACTGCTTAGAACTTAGGGCAACCTCTGCCCTCCAATTGTTGACCTAGACCAAAACCTCCAAGTCCCACAGTATAGTAGATCTTTCTGAGCTGGTAGCTTTTTGATGATTTGTAAGAGAGTGAGAAGTCAAAAATACACATTTGAAAAAAATAGTATATCAATTTTTAAAATGTAATTATTCATTATTACTTTTATTCAGGTAGCATAATACACAGAGGAAAAAATAAAAATATTAAATTAATATTTTATCAATATTTTAATATTTCATTTACACTCTAAAAATATAAATAACTCACATTTATTTGAAATATCTAGTCATGAGTATATATGAGATATAATCATATGTGTATGTTGCATACGAATGCACAGTGTCATAAACCTAGGAATAAGAACAAAAAATGTTTACTCTGGCCAATTCTGAAATGAGGATAAAAGTGTTTTCATGTGTACAATACATCTATAATAGCAATTCTTTCTAAGCAATGAGCCTTTTTCAGATGACGAAGTCATCTCATCTGTCCTTCAAACGTCATTTCTTGCTTTATCATATCTCCTTAGGAAGCATTCATTTTCTCAAGTAAAAATGGACACACAGACAAAAAAAAATCAACCTTCTAATTAAGCCATGTTACAAATAAAGATACAAATATACAGATCAAAAAGACAGTCTCACTTTAAAGAATCTGCCTGAATGAAGCAGCTGGCTCTCTTCACTGAGAACCCTGGAGTGTAAAGTCAATCTGTTGGTTCTAATGTTAGTTAAATCATGCATCTGGCATGCCTGTTTTGTTTAACTTTAGACAGTCACCATAACAGTATATTAAAGCCTTGTAAAAATAAATTATAGTTTTCTTCCATAGTTATTTAATATAGAATATGAGTTATAAACTTAAAATATACATCTTTACATGACCACTTCAAAGAACAGTGAAGTTTATTTTGCTAGGAATATATAGATAATTTTGTTCGTATCTTTCTAAATAGTAATATAAATGAGAAAAGAATTTATGTATTTATACACTAAGGACATATTTATGAAGTGTGTCTTATAATTAAAGAATAAATTAAAGGTTGACAGTGACACCCAGGACCATCAGAAATGCATATCATGAAAAGTAATGGAAATTCAAGCAACTGCCATGTGGTAGAGGTAGGCCATTTTGGGGTATACACACATACATGTCCAAGTAAGCAGAGTACACCTTATCTGAACAAAGATGTATTCTGTTGCATCCTTCACAATAAGACCAGAATGTCCACATACAGGTAGACAGATACAGGATACTCTCTCTCTCTCTCTCTCTCTCTCTCTCTCTCTCTCTCTCTCTCTCTCACACACACACACACACACAGACACACACACACACACACACACACACACTGGACTTATATGTAGCTGATAAGAAGAAACATGGAAAGTAAGTTAAGTAAAATAATCCAGAATCAGAAAGCAGATGTTAAACGTTTTATCACATAACACCTATATTTCATATTTATAGGATACAAAGTAAAATGGGGAGACAGGAACCAAGGTATGTAATGAAGAGTGAGAAAAAAGGACAGAATATTGCATATTTTCTGATTTGAACTTTGATATAAAGATATAAATCTTTGTTTCTCTACCTCTGTGTCTTTCTGTCTCTGTATTGCTCTGTCACTTTCTCTGTTTTTCTCTCTGTCTGTCTGTCTGTCTGTCTGTCTGTCTGTCTGTCTCTATCTTTCTCTTCCTTCTGTATCTTTATCTGTCTTATATATCTATATCTCTGTCTGTTTATGAGTGTCTTTGTCTGTGTCTCTCTGCCTGTATGTCTGACCATCTGCCTTCTGTTCTGTAGAAAAAAAAGAAATCCAAAGCAGGAGGCCTGGGCTGGTAGAGGAAATGCAACAGTGAGATCGCAGTGTAGGTAAAATATGGCATAGAAGATGCTTAGAGAAAAGTAAAATGAGACAAGAAATGAATTATAAAAAAACTAAAACTAAAGCATGAGGTGAAAGTTCCCATGCTTGTGGCAGGAAGCCATTTTTCCCCCAAATCTACTAAAGCCATTTGGCTAAATTTACTTTTTGAGGACCTTAAATCTCTTAGGACAAGAAGGGGAGTTGGTAAGGATTGTGATTTAAAGAACAGCTTTTAGTAATTGAATAAAAGTAAACTATATCTGTACATAAATCCTGTGGTCAGATAAGAAAAGGAGTGTGTCTCCTCCTGACTGCCATGTCTTAATTATGCCTAAGGACTAAGGAATCCTTATCACATTTCAGATACCATTTAAGTCATTTCTAAATGTTAACTCTTTCAAAATGTAGAGTGAGTTTTGGCTTTCCTATCATCTTGCTTGATGATAGGAATCATGGATTGCGTTTCTAGTGAATCATGGTGCATTGTTACTTAGTAGCTTTTATACCCTGGGTGGCTTAGCTGTAGTTCAGCATCTCAATACCCAGACTGTGCTGCAAGTGCCATTCCTTCTTAAGGAGAACAGAATGGTTTTCATTTTCCCAGTGAAGCATCCACTTCATCAGTTCCACACAGATCCAACATCTAAAAATCAGAAGCCTGGCACTTTAGAAATTGTATTTCCACCACAGAACTCAAGGACCAAGTGCACAGTGGAACATATAAGCTGATGGATAAGACTTTATTAACATTTGAAATTTTAGGCTGAAAAGTAGAAATATGTTTACATTTTCTAACAATGTCTGGTAACATAGAGCAATGGGAAAACCTCTACTTGTATATTTCTTGTCTAAAACCTTTTTGACTCATACTTTAACTTGACTGATTGATCTAAAAAGACAAAGAATAGAAGATGAGAGTGTGCACCAAGCAGAAGAGGATTCAGTTTTTACTCAGGTAATAATATCTCCATCCAAGTCCAAGGAATAGTTATGTAGAACTTTCATACCTGCTCCTCACGGAACCCAACATTGGTAGGGAAAAGTCTGCAGGGTAAAATTTAACTGACAGCAACTCTCCTGACACTGCTGCTGCTGAAGAAGTTTGCCTGATTCAAGTTCACACTCTTGTAACTCCTCATTTGTCATCCTTTGAGAATTTATCAAAACATGGCAGACTATGTTTTCTGCATGGCTATATATTATCAGATTCAATATTGACCATTTATTCTCCCCACCGCCAACCAGTTAATAGCATTATTGTCTACAGACACCAGTTTTCTTTGTGCTTGGGAAGAAAGCCATCATCAATTGCACCTAGTGTTGCGCCAGACAAACAGGGTGAAATACCTTCTTCTACAAAATATCTACCTCATAACAAAGATGACAGGGAGGTAACATTCTAAAATTACTCAAGCATGTTAGATCTCAACCAAATATAAGTGTTTTCTAAATATGGTATAATGTAACTTTGTGAGTCGGTTTAGGTTCACAAGTTAGATGTATACAAATTTATGCAATTTCAGCAATATTTCAGCAAAAAGACACACTGCCTGCCGGAGGGTTAGCTATTTACCTTAAAAGTGTGTGTGGGTTGGAGGTCTGGCTAGTAGGAATAAATTCATGGGAATCTAAGTTCAGATGCTCAGAACTTTATTGTCTCAACGTGGTGGTAGCAAGCATTGATAATTTTAGCATCCGTATGACTACATGAAGAGGTAGATACAGTAAAAACTGGAGATGCTTGTGTCCCAGCTAACTTACGATCAGCAGTGAACAAAAACAGGTCCACTCTTAATCAAAGTAGAAGCAAGTACCAACACCCATGGCTGTCCTTTGCTCTTCATGTGTACTTATGTGTGCAGATACTTACACAGAAACAGTCACTCTCATAAACATACAAAAGATTTTTTTAAAAATTGGTTTGGGGGAGATAAATGTTTTAATTTTTAGGCATTCTTGATGTTCTTCCAGAGGACTGGTGTTTGGTCCCTAGTGTTTATTTCGGGTGGCTCACAAACACCTGTACCTTAAACTTCAGGGAATAAATATTTCGTCATCTTTTGGGTTCCACAAGCATCTGTACAAATGTAGTATATATAAATACATAGACATCAATAAAATATATCATAATATAACAAAAATATGTGTTGTGTTGGTTTGTTATATCAACTTAAACACATGTTAGAATCATTCCAGAGGAGAGACCCTCATTGACAAAATGCCCCCAGAATATTAGGATGTAAGCAAGTCTGTAAGGCAGTTTCTTTAATAGTGCTTGATGGGGAGGGCCCAGCCCAGTATGGATAGTGTCATTACTGTGCTAGTGGTGTTGGGTTCTATAAGAAAGTAGGCTAAGCAAGCCATTAGGAGAAAGCCAGTAATCAGCACTTCTCCATGGCCTCTGTATCAGCTCCTGATTCCATGTTTCTCCCCAATTTGAGTTCTTGCCTTGAATTCTCTGTCAACTGTGATGTATAAGAAAAATAAAACCTTCCCTCCTCATGTTGCTTTCCTCATTGGGTCACCATAGGAAAATAACACGGAAGTAAGACATATGTCTTTGTATGTCTTGGGTCTGAAAGGGTGCTACAGTGCTTGAATAATTTTCACAACCTATCAGCAATTAGTTTTGTAAGGTATGAAATCCATGCCTCTAAGGATGAAATGCCCTGTTCTGGTTCTGTGTCTAGACTTTTGGTCAGGTTAATTTTTGTGAATGATGTTCTTATCTATTTTCAAGCTTGTTTTTAAGCATAAATTTACTAAAAAGAAATATGTGAAATTAAGTTTTAATAAAAAGGAATGCTGTACTAAAACAACTATATTCAAGTATTCCCTAAATCATATTCTAACAGTTTAATTTTATAGTCACTTAATTAAGATTTCAGGGTAGGAGAAAGTTCTCTACTGATTGGAAGGTTGAGGTCCATTATTGGTCCTCCTGTTACAGTGTTTCTCCAAGGTATTTAGGAAGCTCTGTAAGTCTGTTCTTTAAATACTTTGTAGTTTGGCTCAGCAGGCCCTTACCCCCTTACCCTTCTGTGTAGGCTGCCCTCTCTCCTGTGGCTACACTGTTTTTTTGGACTGTCAATTTTTTTTTATTGAAAAATAAAAGCTAAATTGGGGTTTCAAAATACCTTCCATTTAACTCCTTTGATAAAACCAGAAAGATAAAAGCTACCAAGCCACAAGAGATGTGTTTTTGAAAGCTGTGCCTTGGATATCAGAGATGCAGAAATAAAAGGCTACTTCAAAAATATAGCCTACTGGCCTCACTTCAGTCTGCTGCAGCTCGTACCATGAACTAGACCTGCTTTTAGTTTTAATTTTTTATTCAAGAAGTTAAATGGGAGATTTGAAGTAGTTTGGATCAAATATAACAGCAATTGAAAAGTGACCAACAGACCATTCCTTTAAATTTATTGTTTTTACATCTCTGGAACAGAAGACATTGTCAGGCAAATGTGTGCACATCTCTTGTAGAAAAGATTATATTATTTGCATTTTTTTATAGAGAGCTCTTGACCAATTTTATTAAATAGTAAAGATTTAGTAATGTAGCTTTCTTGATAGGCTCATGATCAGAAGTACAATGAGAAGCCTTAATATAAAATTATAAAACATTGATTTTGAATTCTTTCAGTCTATTCCATTAACATGTCATGTGTTAAGTTTTCATTGTAGAACTCTTAGCACTCTGATCTTAACTTACACTGATAATGCCATTTTAAAGTAATTTCTTATAAACTCATCCTACAAACTATCTGATTTGCAGTTTAATTATTGAGTGATAGACCTACAAAAGAAAGATCAGTAATTTAATAAATTTTTCTTAAATGTATATGAGTATTTAATAATTTATCATTTAAGGGCATAGATATATTGATATGATAAAAATTATGACTCTAAAGAAGCTGGAATTGGAAGGAGTGAGATTGGGTAAGGGAAGGTATTTCATCTTGAAGAATATTTGGATTTTGCTTGTAAATAGATCATTTTGATCTACACTGATCAGTAACTTTAATGTTTACTTTTCTTATTTCTACAATTTCAACTAATAGCTTAATGAACCTGATTCTAAAATACAACTATTTTAATTATTCAATTAATGAAAAAGACACTATTTGATATTATAATGTTTCAATATTTTTTCTGACATATAAATTTATCTATCTATCTATCTATCTATATCTTGATACACAAACACACACACACACACACACACACACACACACACACACATATATATATATATATATATATATATATATATATATATATATCAAAAGGAGTGCTCTGTTTCAGTCATTTCATCCCATTCTAACAGACAGATCAAGGATAAATAAGGAGATGGGAGTTCTAATGATGCTAAGTGTGTCTTCCAGCACAGGCTGGCATTGATGTAGCCTGATTTATAAAACGACAGCTACTCTGCACAAGGGTCAGACTCTAAAGCATGTGCTAAAAGCATTCTAGTGGCCTTCAATCAGGGTTGCCTCATTATTTTGAGCGTAGTATTATTTTAAATTAGCTTTTTATACTTAATTAAATAGCACCTAATCTAAAAGGTACCTCTTATATTTCATCCCTGCATTTTGTATGACTACCTTCAGAATAAGTTTCATACAGTAGGCAAAAATTAAACAGAACACAATTACTTTTTGTTTCATAGAGAAAACAGAAATGGAAAAAACCCAGAGAAATTTGTCAGGCTGTTATGATCCAATGATACAATTCCATTTTCAGGAGCACCATGACACGTAATCAGGGCACAATTTACTTTAGGATTCAATAAAAGAAAAAAGAGAATATTTCAACAATATTAAAATGCAAACAGCTGTATTATTGTCTTATCGTCTTCACTTTGTATAACTGAATGAACCCAAACTGTGAGCCTCATCAAATCACTTTGCTTTTCAACTATGCACTTGTTTTCTGGCTTTAATTTTCTTTATTGTGGAACTTGGTCAAAGACAAAAGGGTCACTTGAAAGTGATAATACCATATTGTGTTTCAAATATCCATAGAGAACTTCTTGGCATCAGCAGTAGTGCCAGGGCTTGGTATCTGCAGACTGGATGGATCCCTAGGTGGGGCAATCTCTGGATAATCTTTTCTTCAGTCTCTGCTCCACTCTTTGTCCCTTGATAGGCATCCTTGCTTATATACTGGAGGTGGTATGTGCAGGTTATATCTTTTTTTTTCTCTGTGCATTTTGGCTAAAATCATTTATCCTGGTTGCGTCCTGAGAGCCTCTTGTTTCTGGGACCCTCCAGTGGCTATACCCAGTTCCACATCTCCCACTGCTACATATTTTTATTAGATTTCCTGAATCTCTGTACATCTCTTCTGTCCCCTCCAGTACCTAATATTGCCCCCCTTATTTTCTCCCCTTCTTCTCCTCCTCCCAGGTTCCCCTCTCCCTCCACATCCTGTGATCATCCTGTTCCACTTTCAATGCAGGACTGAAGCATCCACACCCTGATTTTCCTTCTTCCGAAGTTCCACATGGTCTGTGTGTTGTATCGTGGGCATTGTGAAATTTTGGGCTAACATCCACTTATCACTGATGCCATGTGTGCTCTTTTGTGTCTGGGTTACCTCACTTAGGATGATATTTTCTAGTTCCATTCATTTGCCTGCTGAACTCATTATGTCTTAATTCTTAATAGCTGAATAATATTTAGTTTTGTAAATGAACCACATTTTCTGTATTCATTCTTTCATTGAGGGACATCTGGGTTCTTTCCAGCTTCTGGTTATTATAAATAAGGCTGCTATGAACATAGTGAAGCATGTGTCCTTATATGTTGGAGCATCTTTTGGGTATATGCCCAGGAATGGATACAGTAGGGTCTACTATGGTATGTCCAATTTTCTGAAGAACTGACAAATTGATTTCCAAAGTGGTTGTACCAGCTTGTAATCCTACAAGCGATGGAGGACTGTTCCTCTTTCTCCACATCTTTGCTAGCATCTGCTTTCACCTGACTGGTGTGAGGTAGAAACTTAGAGTCATTTTGATTTGCATTTTTCTGATGACTAAGGATGCTGAGCATTTCCTTAGGTGCTTCTTTTTTATTTGAGATTCCTCAGTTGAGAGTTCTTTGTTTAGCTCTGTAGCCCATTTTAATAGGGTTATTTGGTTCTTTGGCATCTAACTCCTTTGTATATATTGGATATTAGCCCTCAATCACATTTACAGTTGGTAAAGATCTTTTTCGAATCTGTAGGTTGCCGTTTTGTCCTATTGATAGTGTCCTTTGCCTTACAGAAGCTTTTCAAACTTTATGTGATCCCATTTTTTTCAATAGTTGATCTTAGAGCCTGAGCCATTAGTGTTCAATTCAGAAAAATGATTTCCTCTGTGTTCGAGGCTCTTTCCTACTTTCTCTTTTATTAGGAACTTTGTGATTTAAGGCATGCTTCTGTTCAGAGTGTGTTTATTGCTTGTATTTTTTTTTAATTTTCTCTCTTATATTATATCCTGACAAGTTTCCTCTATCTCGACTGCTCCTAGTCCTTCCCTACCACCTTCCCTTTCCCCCAGTACTGTTCACCATATACCCAAAGACTCCATTCTTCCACAAGTATACTAGCTCACCTCCGATCATAGCAGCATTATTTGCAATAACCATAAAATGGAAGCAATCCAGATGCTTGTCAACTGAAGAATTATAAAGAAAATAGGATTCATTTTCACAATGGAGTAGCTCTTGACTTTTAAAAATAATGCCGCAATAAAATATACAGGCAAATAGGTAGCATTAGTGCTTGTTCTCACATGCTTTGGAAAGGATCCTGAATGAAGTGCATTGTGGTGAAGTGTAATGATTTCAGCAACTAGGGAAAGTTTGATCAGAATTCATTAAAACTGCCTTCTTACAGACTATATTTGTAGCTATTTTTGTTAGAGCCAAATATCTCCAACTACCTAGCTTCTAGAGAAAAATCTATTCTTTGGATTCTTTGAATTGGCAACAGACTTTAAATTTACTTTAAATACAGCTTTTATTATGTTCTAAACTTGATTGTCTTCTGGATTATTATACATACAAAATAAACTCTGCATTGACCGGAAACAGGATTTTTTTAGTATTAGTAAATTCACAAAATAATTTATTTCTTTTGCTAATATTTACTGTGCTCTAACCCTCAAGTGAAGCTGAAAACACAAAATTACATTTAGTGTCCTAATTCCCTCATTGATGAAATACTTCAATGTTTTAAGAGATCATCTTGGAGAGATACCTCTATATGCATCAAGACACTGTGCATAATTCCACTTAGAATTGAAACAATATTTTATTAGGACAGTATTGAATATATCAAGCTTAGCACCATAAGTGAATTCAAAACCAAAAAAAAATGAATTATGAATCCATATGAAAATGAGCCAGACCACTTATGAAAAGAAAAAGCAGCAGAAGATAAAGGGGGAGGAATAATTATTGAACTGATATTTTTTTGCTATTCTGATAACACTGTCCTATTGTTTCAAGTTTAATATGAGTCCACTGATACCACTACTGTATTCAGTGAATCATCAAGATTTATCCAGAGAGCATCTTGCTAATAATGTTGGTAAAAATTAAGAATATTTCAGGAACTGGAAATAAAGCATTATGTGGTAGGCATGAGAATCAACCTGAAAGTCTTATAGGTATGCTACATTCAGAGTGAGGAATACTTTTTGCTTGTACTGTGCTAAAAGAAAAAACATATAGAAAGGAAAATTAAGTAATTGTGTTGTGTTTAGGCTGGGGGAAGAAGTAAATAAATAGATAATTGAACAGAAAAAGTATCAATATAAAACAAAACAAAAATAGAAACAACAATACAAACAACAAATGAGAACTAGATTTCCTTGATGCTTGAGGTGTTTTATGCCAACAAATTAGAAAGACGTGATTTACCCTCTAATTTGAAGTTTATTTGACTAATATAGAAAAAAGCTGCTATGTATGTACTTTTTTATTTACCATGATATATGTAATTCTCTCACAAAAGACCCCCTTCCTCTTTTTGACTTCTGTGATGCCAGAGTACAATCAAACAAAACCTTTCAAAAGATAAACACTTTCAACCAAAATATAGCACGTCAGAAAAAAAGTCCTGATTTTGTGCATTTTAGAATTGTTCAAAACACTATTGGAAGTGATATTTACTCAAGGGTGTTGGAAATGATCAAGGTAGCATGTAGTGTTTATGGAAGACCAGTTGTGAAACATAAGCCAGTTGCAAACCATTTAAAATTTGGGAAACACTATGGCATTTTTACATCCCAGGTGATACTATACTTGAAGCCAATTCTTCTTAAATTTTCTGATTGCAGAAGAATCTTCAAAAATTTGAAATTTTCTTTATACTTCAACAAAAAACCATTTTTAGCCTCATCACTTTTTGATTTGAATGTATTTGTGGATTGAAATAAGATTTAATGTAATCATCACTAGTACAAATTTAAGTAAATGTACCTGTTTAACAGAATAGTTTCTGCCTTGATCTTCATACACAATTTAGTAAGTGATTGTTTTAAAAATATCAAATCTGTATTGTTTCAATATGCTGGTCATTCTAAATCAGATTAAGACAGATAATGGAACTGGCTATTCCCGTCAGGTATTTGAGATGTTTTGTTGACGATTTAATATTACCCATTTAACTGGAATTCCTTATAATTCTCAAGGATAAGGTGTTGTTAAACAGGTATTGTGGAACTTTAGAACAACATCTTTAAAAAACAAAAGAGGGGGAGTTATACCCTCCAAGGTCACTGAAAGCACACCTTGCTTTTGTCTTATTTGTTTTAAATTTTTTGCAAACTGATGCCAAAGGTCAGTCTGCAATGGATCACCACTGGCATTCAGTCACTTCTAGTTTATATGCCATGGTTAAATGGAATCTCCCTAACTAATATATGGAATGGTCCTGATGTTGTTTTAATTTAAGGCTGAGTTTCTGTCTGTGTTTATTCACAAAAAGAAAATGGAGCTCGATGGCTGCCTGAAGATTGGTCCATCAATTGGACACGGATCCTGAGCCTAATGATTATGATACCAATGATGAAGATAACTCAAAATTCCTATCAGCCAGTTGAGTTAACCTGGAGTGTAGTCTTCACTCGTACTGGAGGGCAAGTTTGTTTGTTTGTTTGTTTGTTTGTTTTTACCAATACTCAAACCCAATCTTTATATACATAGTAGCCAGACCTTGTGTTTGATCTTTGCCAATCAGCAATGTGATTAGAATTACATACCTGGGACATTCCTGCTTACACTTTAGTTTTCACACTGCTTAGACCATAAAGTATAATCTTGTTGCTTTATCTTTTCGACCTTGTATCTTAAACAGATTGGTTGCCTTCATACAGGATCACTTTCAGTAAGCTCAGCTATTCACCATGGCAGTTATCTATTGCTGTGAAGAAATGCATTGAGTGCATACATGTTCATATGTTGTTTGGTCTGAATTCATAAGTGGCTTTGATCAGTATGAGTAAGAGTGCACTATAGAAGGTTCATAGTCAGAGATGAGTAAGAGTGTTATTGAATGTCTATCAACCTAAGACAGAGGCAAACGTCAATGCTGCTATGTTTGTCCTCCTTGACAAGTAAGAAAAAGCAATATAGACAGGGATATAACCTAGACAAGGTCACCTGACCACTCTACCCTAGACAGGATTATGAAAAACAAGTAAATCTTGTGCCCTCTTCCACTTACTGGTACTGCTCATCTTTAAAAATCTAAAAAGGGGCATTGTGTCCTCCCCCAGACTTGAGAAGGCTGAATAAGACCTTGTTTGCATGAGCAGGCTTATCAAAGGAATGGCCCAAATTTGCTTTGTCTTACTATTATCTATTTTCTTTGTTTGATTAACTTTCCTCCTCACAACCAGGCCATCCTTACCAAGATTGCTGATATTAGCTACAAGGCACAACCTTGATAGAGAATCTGGGCCAACTCTCTCCTCAAGAGCTTTAGATTACATCTTAGTCACTCCTCTGTGTCCAATTCCTTTCATCTTACTGTCATTACAGACCAGTCATTTCCTGGCTTTTTTACCTCATGATCATCTAAATCAGTTGATAGGCTGATGATTTCAAAAGCTACTCATTTCATTAGGATATTGAAAGACAATCCAGCATCTGTAATTTTTGTCATTTTCCAGAACTAACTAATAAACTGCTTTGCAGCTAATGAATAATTTTCTAATGCATGCAAAATGTTAAAGTTGTGTTGCCACCACTCTGAACTATTATAGCTTTAATTTTAATTATAGTAACATTATTGCTACCCCACTCTTCTTTTCTTCCTCTAATTTCTCCATAATCTAATGAATTGAAACCTACCCATCATGTGAGGAACATCCTCATCCACAATTCCAAACACTTTTCATTTCCTACAGTTTATTGTTCTTTCTAGAACCTAGAAACTGCTCTATGATATAGTTCTGAAAACTATCCGGTGCATACTATTTTACTTAAGGTTGTAATTCCAAATACTCTTTATGCAAGGTTGTTTAATCCTTGAGATACTTTTTGTACAAAATATCCTTTATATATTTTGCCCCTGGTGTTTTTATCTAAATCTCTTCATTTTCCACTTTGAAGACCCCAGTGAATTACCAACTTTCCATTTAAGCATGTCACAGTCCGAAGCTGGCCCTTCATAATACTTCAGCTCATGTATGTATCAGGATATGTTGCTTTATGACAAAATATTTTCTTGTGCAGCTATCTACCTCAATGTACCATAGAGATAGTAGAAATGCTAAATGCCTGACATGCTGTTCAGGTTATAGCAAGTTTCAAAAACTCAGAGTAAAATGATTTCTCCTGTAATTGGCACATGTTAGTATTAGTGTTATTCATTTATCCTGTTCTGCAGGTTTAGTCTTCAACTGAATGCAATTTTCTCTATTTGCCTTTCTTCCCTTTAAAGATGAGTATGATTTTTTGAAAGAAAGTGTGATGACTAAAGACTATGCCATCATCATCAAATAACAGGAGAACAAAACTTTGGAGGCAGAGGAGGTTTTGCATTGAGACATTTATTATGTACAATTTTCTGTCTTTGTCATCCACATCAACAGGAAATGTATAAAGACCCAAAATTATGACTGTTTCACTGATACGAGGCAAGAAAAAGCAGATATTATAATCTCTTGATTTGAGTTAAAAGACATAGTGATAGTCTCTGTTACATTATGTGAGTTCGTAGTGAATCTAAGCTTTTCCAGACAACACCTTTATATTGCCTCTGTGATTCACTAGCCACCTCATAGAAGCACTGTTGTTACCATTTCCTATTACTTGTTTCATCTATTACTTTCATAATAAGTATACCATCTATAATTTATTATTCAGTGCAATCTACACTATCTATGTCCAATGTAAATTTCTCTGAAGTTCTGTTTGATGTCAATGCAAATAATATAGTTATTTTATCTACATATTCACTTTTGAGATTTTTGAACATAAGTCCTAAATATGTATCATTTCTACCCTTCCCTCTTTTGGCTTCAACTACTCCCATGTTCATCTTTCTTCTCAAATTTATGATTTACTTTATTATTGATACGTATATATTGTCTATATGAGTTTAGCACTTTCATTTACATTCACATATAAAGGCATATAACCCACTGAGTCTATTTTTCTAAATGAATAGCTCTTACCATTTGGGATTGGAAAGCCAATCAGAAGCTTATCTTTGAGAAAAACAATTCTTCCTCTCTTAGCAAAATTTCTGTAGCGTTTCATTTAGATGTAGGATGAAATTTTTTCATTTTACATTGGCATGTTGAGTGATGTGATTGTCATGAAAGACTTGTTTAGGCAACTGTGTTGCTGAGATTTCCTATGCAAACCTGTCCTATCAGATTTTTTCATTCCTATCATGTTGAGAACAAGCCAGGGAATGATGGTACTACAATGGGAAGGCCTCTCCATCTCGTACAGGCAATCAAGAAAATCCCCACAGACTTGCTTAGAGAACCATTTCTGAATTGGGTCTAGATTTTTGTCAAGTTGAAAGATTACACTGACCATTGAAATGCTATAGCTGTCTTAGAACATTTATGACAGTTTATATTTTAAATCAAATGGACACTTTCTATTTGACCTAGCATTTCCTTACCGTATATTTATCCTAAAGAAATAAAAATATATATCCACAAATAAAATGGCACAAAAATTTAGAATGTTTTTATTCAGACTACCCCACGATAGAATGAATTTACATATTTGGATAATTGATGACTTGTCTACATATTGTATGATGCTAGATTTAAGTTAGGTCAAGAATATTACACAAAAGCATGTTTGTATTTTTATAAGAATTACTTAATGGTTGAACTTATAAACAGATGAATATTCTCTGGAGTATTACATTTATATGAGACGACAGTATGAATCAAATCTTCATTGCAAAAATGTTGATAATGCTTGTATGTTAGTGTATGGTCAGAAAAAAAAACAAGAACAAACTTAGGAAAATGTCTTCAGATTATTTTACAAGATGATGGGAGGGTAATTGCAGATATATTTACTTGGATTTTTGTCAGAGTTTATCCTGCTTTGTAATTAAAATAAAAGTAACATACTTCATGTAAGTGTTCCTATTATTGATTTTTTTCAGTGTTAAAGAGATAGTCTAAGGTCTTGTAATGCTAACCCAGCACTTCACTACTTAGCTACATTCCTAGAGTCAATTTTCGATGTTGACAAAACTGCATTATAATAATAATTTTAAAAACCATGAATCTACAAAATGATTCTGAAGAAGGTGGTTAATGTAGTTTCAGGAACGAACTCTTTCTGAGAACTTATGAAAATACAATTAGATATGACTTCAAAGTTGTTTAATTATAAGGAGAAACAGAACTAAAATTTGATTATGAAATGTATAATGAATACTTTATGTTTTTCTTTTTTATTATTATTATTATCAAATCATAATTTTTACTTTTTAACACAGGGGTTGTAAACACGAAAATGCAGGATGTGGGGAAGGGGATGACACAGGAGCATAGGTGTTCAGGGGAAGTACAGATATCTTTCAGAACAGGGTATCAGCTGGGTGAAGGTTCAGGGGTCAGGTCACTATGACTCTGCCTATGATTCACTTGTTATCTAATTTGGTACTATCCACCAAGGCTGCCTATTTACAAGGTCTATGACTACTCAGGCTGGTAGATTTCCACAAAAGCTGCCTGTTTACAATAGTTTATAGACATCTGTTTCAGTGTATTTCCATAGAGACCCAAGACTTTGTGTTAGCAGGCATGTCAACCCCTATGCAGTCAGGCTTGTCCCTCAGGACAAGACTTATACTACTCAGACCTCCGATGGGGTCAGACCCAGAAACATATTTTTAACTTTTATCTATATTCCCTTGCATTGCTTAGCCTCTCAGTCTAAGCAAAAATTCAGATTGCCAGATGGAGGGGGTTCTGGGTGGCCCCTCTCTGCTTGGTCTAGGGGTGGAAGTCCCCTCTTTTAGGTTGGGTGGAGATGGGACTTGGGAACATCCTGGATATTGTAACAACCTCATCTAGAGTCTCGTGGTCCTCCATAGCTAACTTATGTTAATGTATCTGAATAGATTTTGCTATCAGATTATCTATCTGTTGTTTCACAAAGTTAGTCAGCCTGTTTAAGGCCCAGAGACCAAAGGAGATAAGCAAAAATAACCCAATTAATGATCCCAAGATGGAAGGAAGTAGGGTTAACAATCATGGAGAGGTTGAAAACCAATTCTTGTACAAGCTCTCATTTTTCTCTTTCTCTCTCTGTCTTTTCTCAAGACCTTCTCTGGCCGTTTTCATGTTCTCTTTAATCATTCCTGTTTTGTCTATGTAAAAGCAGCATTCTTCTTTAAGGGCTGTACACAGTCTAGAGCTGTACACAGTCTTTTCTATTGTAAGAGAGAAAATCAAGTCCAATAAAGTCCTTTGCAATTTTGGGGTATTGCGTTAGACAGCGAAACAAGGGATTTCTTCAGATTAGTGATGTCAATCTACAGCTGTTTGATGTCCTTGTCAAAGGCCCATCGGAGGTCTGAGTAGTATAAGTCTGGAGGCCAGCATCAGGATTAGAACTCTTATCAGCAGACATCATGGGTAATTAATTTTTACCTGGAAAGAAAAAAAGAAGAGAATTCTCAAGGAAATTTTTCTTCCTTGGATGTCAATTGTTTGTTTTTCTATATCTATTTCTTTTCCCTCTTTGCAAAGCTAAAGAAGAAAGCACAGAGCAAGGGTGAAGTAACCCCAATCATGTCCCACATTTTGACAAGGCTATCAGTAAATCCATGGCAACGTCACTCCACAGTCTAAGAGTATTCCCTGCAACTTGAACTGATAGTTTTGATTCCAAGTCTTCAACCTAGAAAACATGTCACAGTTTTAGAAATGCTTGATTTTCCTCAGTAATTTTCATCAGAGATATTAGTTTGGATAAATGACTGGAGAGTATATATCATAAGATATTTTTGAAGAAATATATCTTCATCATTTTGGGTAGAGAATGTAACTTGAACTGTCCTAATCAGGGCCACCAAGAACAGACCAGAACAACTCCAATTAATGTGCCAAAAAGCTTGCCAAATCCTGTTGATTGAAGCTCCCAGGGAAGAGTCTTTTCATGTGCTAGCCACTATTTTAAAACTTTATTTGTATTCCTAAGTTAAATATTTTCATTTTATATCATGTGCTTTTGTAAATCCCTTTTGGGGGAAATGAAAAGAATAAAACCAAAGATAACAACAAATCTCTTAGGAATGCTTAATAAATGTCAAATTAGAAAAAGCAGAATTAGAAAGACTTAGCTGCAGCCAAAAAATAAAAAATGAAATGAAATAAAAATATGGACTTTTTCCTCCCTTTGAATCAGGTAGTTATTAAAATGTCTAAATTCTAGAGAGATGCCAAAGGCAGGTATGAAAGTTGGCCCCTTGGAGTTGAAAGAGAATTCATATGTATGGCAAGTTCCAAGGATTCCTCTTGCAAGAGAAAATATTTGCAGTAGGGGACAGAGGAAAGCCTCTTTTATATTTATTTCTTGAGCAGCTGGTCACCAGAGCCATCCTGTGTGCTGTTCCCTGTCACTTCTGGAGGCCTTTGAGTCAAGCCCAAGCTGCCTGCCTGTCCCAACAGTGGTGCTTTTTCATCAAAGAATCATTGTCACAGCCTCTCAGTTCTGTGCAGGAATTGAAAAGCCTTTGAAATCGGTGCAGCCTCACTGCACAGCCAGTAATAAGCATTACAGGAAACCACGCAGCTCATTTGTTTAAAAGTTCGTTCGCGGCAGTGCGATTTAGACTGATGTGAGGTGGGCTTTGCTTAGCGCTGCACAGCCCCATGGCAAAGCAGAGCTAGGTCACTTTTAAAAGACTTCCTCTGTCCCTGTCCATTGCTCAGCTCCTACAATAATGGAGCTTTGAAAAGAAGAAAAAATAAAGGAAAAGAAAGAGAGAAATGAAGAGACAAAAGAAAGAAGAGAAAAAAGAAAGAGGACACCAGCAGCTCAGTTGAAACTCAAACATCCCTGCTACTGTCCAGGACAGAGGGCCACGTCTGAAGATGGGATGAGGTCTGGGTTCAGAACAGCCCTAAGAATTAATTTAAAAGAATTTCTCCACCCATTTCCTATAACAGCTGCTGCAGGAGCTTTGGTAAAATACTTGCCATATAACAGGGCAGTTGGCCATGTAGATTGTGCCTTGCTCTTAGGGAATTTTACTTCTGGAAAATAAATGTGAGAAATGGCAGACTCTTTAAGCCACCCATGTTGTTATATTGTTAACTGAATAAAGGATCTGGACAGTCAACATTTATTACAGGTGACAGTTTTTTTCTCAAAAAAAACAAAACAAACAAACAAACAAAAAAAACAATGCTTCTTGGAAGGAGGCATGTTTATTAGACATGATGCATGCAGAGTAGCCGTCATTGTAAGATCTGAAGTACCCAATCCAATCAAGATATGTTTTGTCTAGCTTATACAGACACATGGATAGAGTTGAGATATGATGCTAATTCCACGAGTAAATAGATCTATTGTTATAATCCTGCTGAGATCTTAGAAATTGCTTTTATATTTAAAACCTTATTGTAAGAGCTGTCAGACTACAGATAATAGAATTCTTGTTAAAGTGTGTCAGAGATCTGGAATTAAATCTGTACAGGTAGAGATGATAAAATGCCTACGGCATGGATGGAGTGTAGTGAACACTATACTCCGATGTTAGGCTTGTAAACTACATCAAATACATGCATATAATTAGAACAATCACATAACTTAACTGAGAACTAACAGAAAGCTTCATAGGAACAAAAAGGATAATTATAATGAGGAGAAGACTAATTAATTAGAAGCTGAGTTGCTGCATGTTTAATCTAGTGAATATTTATTCCTCCACCAAGGTTTTATGAATAGGTAGAACTTGAATGTGTATTAAAGATTGGAAGATACACCCTGAATCAACTGTGTGGGGTGAAAGGCTCTGGGCATAACGTGGTTGATAAGTGGCTTGGAGTTGACCAAGCACATTAATACCTGTAATCATTATCTAGCTTAATAACCTAGAGAAATAAATAACTGCCTGTGGGATGGAATACTCTGAAAACTGACAGAAATAGCCTCCAGAATCTCAGATATTGATGAGTATCATGTATCTTTGGGGGTAACACTTGAGGTAGAGCAGGGGAGGTGGTGGAAGGAAAGAGAGGGAGATGTTAAGTCAACTTCTAAGGCAATGCAGAGCATCCACTTAGCTACTCAGGTATACTCATGTTATTAAGCTAGCTCAGCTGAGGAACTTTCACGTGAGAAAGTCATGGAGGCTCTCAAAGAAGAAAGTGTCTTCTGCTGTAATTTCCAGAAGAGAAAGAATGTGGATGATGGAATGCTGACCAGAGCAAGAGGCACATAAATGCAAGCACACTCACAAACACACACAACCTGTAAAAATGAAGATAACAAATTTACAAGTCATAATTTTATTCTGTAGGACAAAGTAATCCACATATTATAGATTTCAAAATAGGTGCCATCATTTAAATGAAGGTTAGGAAATGGTTTTACAGTTAATTACATAGAATAACAGTCTAAGACTTACTAAGAATTATTGAAATTAGAGGCCATAAATTTGAAGGACAGCAAAGAGAAAGTTTGGTGGGAGGGAAAGAAAGGGAAAAATATAATTAAACTCTAATATATAAAAAAATTAAGATATAGTAAATAGAGTATGAATATAAGTATAGGCTAATCATTAATCTTTATTAAAGTTAAATGTAATAAATGACCTAAGGTATAAATTAACAGCATCTTAGAATATTATTATTAGTATAATTACAGCTAAATTCAGGTTCAAGTACTTTTAATATGTAGTTTAGAGCCAGGCTTCTTAAACATTTTTTACAAATGACCCCTTTTAGCTGGAAAAACATTTATGTGACCCTAGGAATATACTATAACTAAAAGAAATTAAATTTACTGTTAATAAATCATAAACCATTTATGCCAGAAGCAATTCTTTGATACATATTATTTTAGCACTGATTAAATATGGAAGCAGAGGTTGGCGGCATAACTCACTATTAAAATATAGTAAGAGATAGGTTCTCTTCCTAGAACTATGTAAAACCCAGTATGGCGGTTTTACACCATAAAACCCTATTATTACAGCACTGGGGCAGGAAAGGAAGGCTCAGAAATTCAGTCATCCATAGCTACATGCCAAAGTTAAAGGCAGCTTTGAATACAGGAAACTCTACCTTTTAAAACGTAAATACATGAAAATGAAAACAAGCTAAGTTGAGTGGATGCATTAAAAAATTACTTAAAGATTTAAATCTTGGCTGACTATTTGATACAGCCAAACACAAAACATATACTATTTTTTTCCAGGATTGATTTGTAGTTCTGTCTTATAACTGTCAATGCTAAGAATATTCACATCACATACGTACACAGTATAAAATAGCAACTATATGGTAGAGTCACTTCTGAAATTGTCAGAAATACTGTTCTAATCCCAAACCAATACTGATTGAACATTATTTAGATGAAATTCAAGTCAGCAACCCAGACAGTTATTTTAAAACTCAAACATTCCAATCATAATACAACCTAAAGACATACTAATTTGATACTTACATGTTGAGGAATGACAGTAAGTAAATGTTGTCTGTTTTCTGTGATTAAACCAAGTTGTGGTAATAAGACTAGAAAGCTTCATATGTGTAGTCAAAACACTGCCATTCGTAGTATGTAATAGTCAGATATTAGCCATCATATTTTGGACATCACTTATTTCATCAGCATTGTGCTCTGTGGGTAGGTAGCTTCCACAAGGCAAAGAATGCGTGATGTGTGTTTGGAACCAAGGCTTCAGTGAAACAAAAGAATGTAACACAGGTAAGCATTACATGAAACTTTTGGATTCATTACGCATTTGATTTTCAATTAGATTTTAATTATTGTGTCAAGCAGAACTATAACCCTTACCTTTTATTCAACTGAATATATACCACTGATATTTTCAGATGTGTGCCAATGTTTTCGTATTCTAAGTGTTAATGGATTTTTCTTTTAATTCATGAGGCGTTTCCTATTACTTTGTTTAATTGTACTATAAAAGAGCACACAATTTTTTCAAAGAAGTACTGTGACCAGCCTTACTTTTTTTACTTTATTTTATTATTGTTTTAGAATTTAATAAATATATCATGATTAATTATACTTCCATTCCCTTCCATACATTTGGTACTCTATCTACTCACCCACTTCCCCTCCCCAATTTTAGATAGTCTGTTTTCTTTATATTTTTGCCTCTCTTTTTTTTCTTTTGTTGGCTACTTTCTTTATTTACAACTTCAAATGTTATCACCTTTCCAGGTTTCCCCTCCGGAAACCCATACCCCAGCCCTTCCCCTGTTTCTATGAGGGTGCTCCTCCATCCACCCAGCCACTCCTGCCTCCCTGCCCTGGCATTCCCCTACACTGGGGCATTGAACCTTCACAGGACCAAGGATCTCTCCTCCCATTAATGCCTGACTCTGTTTTCTTAGTCCACTAAGTTTATTTAATATTGCAAGTAGGCACATGAGTATAGGTCAAACTAGTTGAGCATGGGCAGCCAGTCAGTTGTATACTTCAAGAGAACTAACTCACCATGCCATGACAGCCATCGAGTGCAAATAGCTCCTCAGTCAGGCATGGTACTTCATGAGACCCTTACTGGTCATGATAGTATTTGGTCTGGCTTATTATTTTGTAGGTTTTTCACATGCAGTCAAAGCAGATGTAGGGTTCTGTACTTTCTTCTATAATGTACATTGGGAAGAGGAGCTATGGTGTAGGTGTCAAATTTAGAATTGAACACTATGTTTGTTCACTTATTCACTGCATTTTGACTACTTGTGGCTCTCTATATTAGTAGCTATCAATAAGGCAAAGCATACTCCTATGAAGGCTCAGTGATTCATTTTATGAGTATGTAGAAAAAGAAATTATTGGCCTTATATTAAGTCCATTCAGCAGAATCTTAATAGTAGTTTTAGATTCTTCTCTAGGACCCATGACTTGGTCAGTTGCAATTTTTTTGTATAGATTATGTCTTGTAAAACAAAAGTCTTGCTATTATTGAAGCAATGAGTATAGCTTCACATGGCAGTCATAATTTTAGCTTGAAACATTTGTAAGGTAGAACTAGTAATAACCTTTTTACCATAGGAGTAGTAATTGAAGTGTCTAGCCCTATGAAAGCTAGTCAGCAAGAACACACATTCAAAATCACTACCAACATTATTTCTGTTTGTCCTATGACTCTTAGAACTGACATCTTCACAATGCTATCAGTTTTGCTATCAATTCTGGAGAGTAACTAAGAGTAGTAAATAGCCTGTAAAATTCAGAGGTATATGGGACTTCAAAACAAGTAGCTTATAAATAACACTGTGTTGTCTATGATTCTAAGTGTGAATTTAAGACAAAATATATTTAGAAATCCATGAAAGCCATGTCTGTGTGAATAAAAATGGCTGCTATACATTCATATTTTTTAACATTTAATTATCAAGGAGTAACACTACTTAGGAGGGATTAGAAGTATAACCTGTTGGAGTAGGTGTGGCCTTGTTGGAGGAAGTATGCCACTGTTGTGGGCTTTGAGGTTTCAAAAGCCCAAGTGAGGCCCAGTGACCCTCTTTCCTTTGCTGTTGCTTGTGGATCCAGATGTAGAATTCTCAGTTTCTTCTTCAACATCATGTCTGCCTGCATGTTATTGTGTTTCAAGCCTTGACAGATTGAACTAAACTCCTAAAACTGGAATAAAGCTTCAATTAAATCTTTCTTTTATAAAAGTTGCCATCATCATGACTTCTCTTAACAGCAATAGAACACTGACTAAGGCAGACATTGGAACAAAGGAACAGAATATTGCTGTAATAGGGTGGACCATGCTACCTGCTGGCATAATGTGGACTTTGAGACTTTAGATTAGGAAGCAATTGAACAAATTACATAAAATTTAATGGGCAACATTGGAAGAGACATGGAAGACAGTAGTGTTGAGAGCAATGTAGATTATGATGGTCTGGCTCAAGATTTTTCAGAGAACAATAATATTAATAGATGTCCAAGAGACTGCTCTATTGATATTGTGGTTACGAATGTGGCTGCTTTCTATCATAGTTCAAAAGCAAAAACAAAACAAAACAAAACAAAACAACAACAACAACAACAACAACAAAAAACCCAGACAAACAGAAAACTACCATTTGGTAAATTGAAGGGATTAGGATTAATTGCATTGGCAGAGGAGATTTCAAGAAAGCCTAATACTGACTCTATCATCTGGTTGTTAGTGTCTAAAATAAAAAGGAGCATGCTGAGAAAGAAAAAAATACTAAAAATACAGTGTGGGCAGACAAGGAGTACCAAGAAATGTAATGGAGCTAATCCCAGAGCCCAAGGAGACAAAAAAAGTTTAAGAAATGCCTGATGGTAAATGGAACAAAGAGAGTGACAATCTCAGAGCAAGACCCCAACGAACTCAATGGCTGATTTGGAATTAAAATAAAAAAAAAAATTAAAGAAACACAGAAGCATTGAAGAAAACCATGGACAACAGAATGGTGAAATAGAGGTAATTGAGTAAAACAACCAAGTTCCAGTGCCAGCAAGCAGTAAAACTGATAGGTAGTAGAAGTAGGAACTGAATAAAGACCTTTCAGCTACTTCTCCAAAGCCATGTCTGTTTGTAGCTTAAGTCACATGGTTCTGCCTGTAGAGTCAAAGATACAAGAAAGTGGTTCTGAAGTCACCATTTGAGGCTGAGGAAAGTTTATAAGTTTCTGAGGCCAGGTATGTGTAAGGAATACAGAGGTCCACAGAGGCCATCACATGAAGCTGTGAAATTGAAGTCTGAATTTTACTGAAAACCCCAAGGTGTTGGAAGTGACAGTGTCATTGGATACTAATCAAGAAAACTTGATGACAGGGCATGGAAACAGACCAAGAGAGAGAAGTGTGTTGCAGTCAACAAAGCTGAAAATTTGTAGATTTTCCTGTTGGTTTTCAGTCTGCATTGTTCTGGTAATTCCTTACTATGCTACCTTTCCTTTTGGAATTATAATATGTTTTGTGTGCCATTTTATGTTGGAAGCACATGATAACCTTTTTTATTTTATGTTATTTATTTTATTTATTTATTTATTTATTTATTTATTTATTTATTTATTTTTACTTTACAGGGATTTACAGCTAAGAAATTGCCTTCAGACACAGAAGAGAATTTGAACTTTGGACTTTTAAACTATATTGATACTGTGATTTTGGAAGTTAGACTGAAGGTATTTTTTTATTATTATTATAAAATGACTACAAGCTAATGGATACCAAGGAATGGAATGTGGCATTTTGAGTAGGAGGGCCCCCATATGCTCAAATGTTGAAATGCATAATCATCAGAGAGTGGCACTACTTGGGAAAAAATTAGAGGTAGGGCTTTGCAGGAGTAGATTTGACTTGTTGGAAGAAGTGTGGCACAGGGCTGGGCTTTTATTTCAAAATACAAAGCTAGGCCCAATGGCTCTTTCCCTTTCTGTTATTTGTGGATCTGGATAAAGAACCCTTAGCTACTTATCCTGTACAATGTCTGTTTGCATGCTGCCTTGCTACATGCCATGATAACTACAGACTAAACCTCTGAATCAATAAGCATGTTCTAATTAAATTCTTTGTTAAGAGTTGTTGTGGTAATGTTGTATCTTTGCAGTATTAGAGTATTAAGACAAAAACTATGAAGATATCATTCACAAATGGAGAAATATCTAACATTTAAATTTTTAAATGTGATAATTTAAAAGTTACAATGATTTGTAATATTGCTATATCAGAATATTAGATAGATTTTAATCAGCAGAAATTCATTTTTTGGTTCAATGTTAAAAACTAAAATTAAACATCAAACTAGTGGGTGTGGAGTTGTTTCAGTTGGTGAAGAATTTGCTCTTTAAAGACTTGAGTTTGACTCCCATCACTTAATAAAAGTTGGCCATGGTGATGTGTGCCTGTAATTCCAGTTCTGGGAAGGTAGAGAAAGGATCATTCTTGGATATGTTGAATAGTTTCATTAAAGAAAGTATTCTAAAAATAGATGAGGTGGCGGGCCTGGAGAAATAACTTCTTGCCATGATTAAGAATATTTGCTTCTTCGCAAAAGGACAAGAGTTCATTCTCCAACACACATGTTAAAAATTTAGACTAGTAGGTTAGATTTCCTCATATTTGCCATAATTCCAGTGTGTTAAATAATTTTATATGGTGAATTTTGTTTCTTGAACATGGGATACTAATTTTTATTAAAATAAAGATATCCCATTTCAACCTGAAAGGTAATTATTTTAAGATTTAGTATCCTATAAAATTTTTCTTGAGGTTGACAAATTAATATGGATACTTTTTGTCTGAGTTATGGTTTTACTGTTGTGAACAGATACCATGACCAAGGCAACTCTTATAAGGATGTTTAATTGGAGCTGGCTTCCAGTACAGAGGCTCAATCCATTATCATCAGGGTGGGAACATGGCAGAGTCCAGACAGTCATGGTGCAGGAAGAGCTGAGAGTTCTACATCTTTATCTGAAGGCTGCTAGGAGAAGATTGGCTCCCACAGTTAGGAGGAGGATTCCATAGTCTGTCTCCATAGTGATACACTTCCTCCAAAAAGGCCACAATTGCTCCAACAAAGACATACCAAGTACCACTCCCTAGGCCCAACATATTCAAACCATCACACTTTTTAAAATCCAGTGTCTCTTATATCTGTACTATTTATATTTCATTTTAATCCAGTTAGCTAATGTTCCCAAATTATTTACTTTATGTCATAAGACAGAGGTTTAAATAGAACACTTTTTATATTTCTTTACAATGTGGAAAAAAATAGATTCTAACATCCACTCTAAGACCCTTTAAATGAGCATCCTAAGACTGTCCACAGTAAATGTTTGATTAATTTTAGTGCTTCTGGTCAGTCTTGAGGAATATTTGATTCTTTATCTCTTAAACCCATATTAATTTAACCACATTGGTATTTGAAGATCCAAAATACTCCATCTCTCTTTAGAGAATATTTCCTTCTCATGAGCCTAATATTTGACATGAGTTGAAAGAGGAAGTGTGTGTTTCAAGAAACAGCAGAAAAGCTTATGTTATTGACAATTTTCCAAACAACTAAATATATTGCTATAGTAATCTAGATGAACATCTTACGATCGAAAGCTATAATAAAAACTTAGAAAATATTTTGTGATAAGTGTTTTTTTAACAAGTACAGTTGACTTATAAATAGTGAAGTTCAAGAAATATTTCACCTTGGTCACTCCATTAATACAATATTATATTATTTTGTTGACAGAACTGTAAAGACTTAGACTGCCTAAACTTAGGTGATGAAATGTTCTTCTTTTTATTGGATATCTTATTTATTTATATTTGAAATATTATCCCCTTTCGTGGTTATCCCTCTGCAAACTCCCTATCCCATTCCACCTCCTGCTGTTTCTGTGAGGTTGCTCCCCCTCCCACCTCTCCACTCCTACTTCACTGTTTGGGCATTCCCCTACACTTGGGCATTGAGTCTTTACAGGACCACGGGCCTCCCCTCTCATTGATGCCAGATAAGGCTGTCCTCTGATACATATGCAGCTGGAGCCATGGGTCCCTTGATGTGTACTCTTATGTTGGTGGTTTAGTCTCTGGGAGTTCAGGGGGTGTCTGGTTGGTTGATATTGTTGTTCTTCCTATGGGGTTGCAAACTTCAGCTCCTTCAGTCCTTCACCTAACTCCTCCATTGGGTTCCTAGTGCTGAGTCCATTATAATTCCAATTCCTACAACGTTTTAAATGCTACATTATTCTCTACTTATTGTATAATATTCTCTCATCCTAGAATTTGTTTCTGGAACAATAATGAATCCTATAATAAGAGCAGAAATTGCAGTCTTTAAGAGTTGTGAAAAGATTCTGGTACAAGAAAGGGCTAGCCATCAGAGAACAAATATTCACCTGACTACCCTGGAGAGTTTTACATAAGTTCTGGGTATTTTCATCATATCAGCTCTGGTTCTGTAGAAAATCCTGAAGCTGTCTGATGATACCTATTGCATAAAGACTTCTTTCTTGTTCTTGGCAGAGATCTAGCTCCACTAATCCCTTCTAATAAAATTTCCACACAGAAACATTCTCTTCCCCTGCTGTGCTTTGAAATAAAGAAGACTAGAAGATAAGAAATAGTTGATTTTCCTCTGAATACCATCCGTAAATATTGGTAAGAATGCTCCACAGTTCATCACGTAAGTGAAAAATTATCCTGAAGGTATCCACTGAGGAACTTTAGAAAATTCCAGAAACACCATTACTAGAAAATTAGCTCTTAAATTAACTGATTTTGAATTTTAATGCCTTTTGATTCTACACAATGCTTCTTGTTAAATCACAAATTGTATTTAAAAACTGTTTTATACAATTCAATATCTTAGTAGCAATTAAGGTAGATTGCAACCTAAATAGAATCAATTCAAGGTACTAAATGAGGAGCAAACCTCTGTTTCAGAATGAGTAGATGAGGAAGCCCCTGGCTGCCTGACAAGGCTGCACATAATACTAAAAACGCAAAGCTGGCTGGGAGATTCTGCACTTGTGATCTGCAGGCAGCAGCAATTCAAGGATATTTAGCACTAATGAAGAGCATCAGAACTGTTAGAGTTAATTAGCATTTATCCTTCCTCCTTAACTGAGTCCTCCCATCATGCTTCAGTCAACATTAAGTCTAAGCATGTACAATTAGAAATAAGAGTAGGCCCTGAATTACCTATCCTGTGGAAAACTTGGCAGCTGAACACCAGCTTTCCACATTCATTTGTCAGCATCATCAACACAGAGCCCCCAAATTTGTTTTTGTTTAAAAACACATTTCCTTATTTTATAATTGAAAATTCTGTGACGATATCAATTCATGAAATAAAATATTGTGTCAAAGGATCAAGAAGTAAATAAAATTTGTTCATTCAATTTTTACTTTTCTTCATTTACTAACCCCTTAATATATTCTGATTCTAGTAGTACTTTTAAATATCTAGTTGCTGTTATTGTTGAAGTTGTGTTTTCTTTTCATGTACTTAATATGTTCCCTGTGTCACAAAAATATGTTAGAATTTTAGAAGGGTTAAAGAATTTTCCTTTAGGTCAATGGTTTTCAACCTTCCAAATGTTGTGACTCTAATACATTATCTTATGCTGTGATGTCCCCTGACCATAAAATCAAGTCATTGCTAATAATAAGTGTAATTTTGCTACTGCTATGAATTATAATGTAAATATTTAATATGCAGAATATCTGATATATGACTCCTGTGAAAGAATCACTCTATCCCAAAGGAGACTCAACCCATAGATTGAGAACCACTACATTAGGTGGTTAGAATTGAAACCAAAAATTTTATATTATTAATCTTTTCTTTATTAAATGTTGATTTTGTTTTATTTTTTCTTGAACTATACAGACTCTCTCTCTCTCTCTCTCTCTCTCTCTCTCTCTCTGTGTGTGTGTGTGTGTGTGTGTGTGTGTGTGTGTGTAGATTGAATTCAATCTGCCCTGTGGGTAGGTAACATGACAAAACATTACCAATGAGACATATTCTTTACTCCTAAAATTATCATTTTCAACTAGAATATTTTCTTCCTATGGTATTCATAAAGGTCCCTTCTTCAGGCCTCTTTGTACTTGAGTATTTACCAGAAGGTTTGATTTCTAGCAAGGTATTTGAAGTATAGTTGGGATATGTTGATCATTTGACTAACCAATCTTTGTTCTTTCATTTTTCCATCGTTGTTCTGTGTTACTTTTGTACAATGTAAGAAAGATTTATTCTTTTATATATACATATATCAAAGTCAGGGTAGAACTAGATGTACTTCAGATATTCTAATTTTAAACTTTATATTCTTTGGCAGGATGTATTCCTAAAGTTCTTTACCTGCGTGATGCATGACAATGCATGAGAAAACTGATTTACAGAGCCTGGGTCACACAGAATTGTGATGGTTTGTGCCATTGGGATAAGAAAGTACTTAAAATTTGAAAACTATTCATAAAGTCTACCACTTGTCAATATTATTAACTTTACCTAATTAAAGTTTCCAGGATAATCCTTTTTAAAACTAATACTCCCAAGACTATAAAAAAAAATCAAAGATGTTATGTATTAAAAGTAAGCATGCATTTGAGGTGTTAGAACAGAGGCAGAGAGGATGGTTGCAGAGTAGCAATGTAAAAATGATAGGACTAAGACTTTGTACATTTTAACTGTGATACATATTCTAACAAAAGTGGAATTTTCATTTGCCTTTCAGAATTTAAGTGAATTGCAGAGTAACAATGTAAAAGTGATAGGACTAAGACTTTGTACATTTTAAATGTGATACATATTCTTCTAACAAAAGTGGAATTTTCATTTGCCTTTTAGAATTTAAGTGACTTATGCTATGTCATTCATGTTTTGTACTCAGTATCTTCCAGATAATGGCAGAATATTTTCTCTCCCTTTTTGACTTATATTTCATTGAAACATAGCCATGTCATGGACATCTTTATCCAGATTCAGGACAATTAGATTAGTTGGTGAATTGCCTGTTAATAGTCTCCAATTCTCAGAATATTTTGATGGCTTATAGTTCTGTAGACAAAAGTAATATATGGAAGGAAGTGGAAGTGTAGGTGCATGTTAATGCACAAAATTTTAAGATATTTTAGAAATTGATTTTTAGAATCAGATATCTATTAATATGTTTTGTATTCCAATAGCATTATTTTTTTTAAAATTCAATTTATTCTCAATGAGAAGATACCATTCAAACCACATTAATGGTTGGGTTAACTTGTCTGAAATGATCTCGATGGTATGTCATTTTCTAGGCTAGAATATTTTCCCTTATTATCACTTCATAAAACAACTATGAAAGACGAATAAACTTCTTATCCTAATGTATTTATAAAGATGTGAAAGTTTTCTGGTTTGCTGTGGAATCCTCTTAGTACCAGAACACACCTTGGCTCAAATATGTGTGCCTTTTCTTCCTAGGAACTTAGAAAGAGACCAATAAAAACAAAGGATAATTTTATAAAAGAGAAGTCTGCTATGTCCTGGAAAATGAATGAAAATCACAAAAAGAATGTCAATGTTAAATTTCAAACAAACTGCATGATGTTCAGAAGCTGTTTGTTTGATTGGTTGGTTTTTGGTTTGTATTTAGATAACCATCTCCTGAGGTAGCACAAATTCTTTACCACCAGAGAGTCACAGTTTTCAAGCCAGAGGAAATATTTATAAAGAAACCAAAGCAAAAGCAGACAGACAAACAAACTAAAAAGACAGGAAGAGAAACTGACAGAGAAACAGAGAGATAGAGGCTGAAACAAGGTGATAGAAGTTTTAAGGGATAAAAAACTATTAAAAAAGGAAAACTAGATTATTAAAGTGTACAACAAACTTAGTCTCTATTATATACAAATTTTAAATCATTACTAATTTAAACTCCACTAGACAACTTTTATTGGCTATAAATAATGAAGTTCTACTCAATATTATCCTAGGCTTTGACACTAATATCCATATAAAAAGTCACATGAATCACTGTTTAGTCAGAGACATAAGCAGTTGCGTATATGGAGGTGCAAACTCCCATTCTAGGCACAACAGTTCTTGTAGTCTGAGTCTTAATATCATGGTGCTTCAAAATGCCTGGTGCTCAAGTGCTGCTAATCTATGAGCTGCTGAAGACTTTCCAAACAATGTGTGCAAGCACAGACTAATGTGACATAGAGAATACAGTTCCTGGAATTATTGCATAAAACAGTTTGCACAATATCGAAAACATGTTATTCTGATAGGTAAAACTTAACAAGATAGTTGCTTCTTTGTTTGCAGTAAGCTCCACACCCTACTACAGAAGAGTAAACAAAATAAACACTAATAAATATAAACTGTGATTTTTGGTTAAGTTTCTATTTATAATTTTCTGTTTTACTATTTAATATGTAAACAGTAATTCCACTGTAAAAATTATTCAATGCAACACTTCCTTTAGGTTCAATCTAATGACTTTACTTAAAGACTAAAAGTTTCACATAAATTGAACCATATTTTCATTAAATAAAACTAAGTGAAAAAATATTTTTTAATTACCTATTTGTTTTAGTTGCTTTAATATTTTATAATGAGGAGGAAAAGTAAATAAATTAGAAAATTTGAAATAATAAAGAGATTGTATTGTGTTCTAAGAATCAGTTTATCCAAAATGGATTATTATTATCTTGAATGATAAACATATATAGGAATAAATATATACATAAGGCTTGAAATCAAAGAAATTAAATATGGTCTCCAAACTTCCATATCTTATTTATGAATTTTAAGTCAGCTACAAAAGGAATCTCTAAGAGGTTGAAAATCGGTTAGATGTCACATATTGGGGGCACCTATGTTAAGTTTTCAGTAGATGTTGACATTTATCTCTGTGATGGCAAGCTTAAGATAATCATAGATAACTTTAGGGATTCAGTGCTATTAGAATTACTTCTGTTATTCCTGTCCACTTTAGTTATTTATCATTTACATATCCATACAATTCTCCAAATTGTTTCTAGCCAAAAAAAAAAACAACAACAACAAAAAAACAAAAAACAAACAAACAAAAAAAAAACAGGTAAAATTCCCTAAATTTCCAATAAAGTGACTTATCTCATCTCAAAATTGGGACAGGTATTCAGTCTTTCAGACAAATGCACTCTAGTTTCATCTAAGACATGATTATACATCACTTCTATATGGGCACAAACTTGACATTTCCTCTCTCTCTGCGAAACTAGCCCAGACAGACTTGCATATCCCTTATCTCAGTTCTCATTCCAAATTTCGGATCGGAAACCTAATTACTGTAATCTTGGTTAGAAATCTGGAGAATAAAGGGTACATAATAGGAGAACTCTGACCTAAACATTCTTGAGTGAATATGTGTTAATAATTAGTAAACAATTGAGGGCTTGAATGGCATGCCAGGCCTGATGATTTGTTCATTTCCCCAGATCTACAGAAGCAGAGACAAAGTAGGTTTCTGAGGTTTACTGAGCAAGAATTTTAGCTTAAATAGTGAGCTTGAAGCAATCAGAGAGACCCTATATCAAAGGAGGTGAAGGTTCATGAAATTGACATCTGAAGTTATCCTGTGGATGCCACAGGCATGGCCACACATTCACACACACACACACATGTACAAGCACACACACACACACACACACACACACACACACACACTTACATGAATGCACACATATTACACAAGCTTCTTCTCATACAAATTCATGAATGTGAACACCCATGACTATCATTGCCTTAATTCTTTTTTACTGCCTGTTCCTATCTCTTAGTTCTATATAGTTCCTATCTCTATAATTCACTGACTTTCTCTCTCAAACTCTTGCTTGACAGACTAAGTCATAAAATTTTCAAATATGTTTCCAATAATTTTGATTAAAAAGCTGTCTAAAGAAATAATATATAGACTGTTGGACAAAATGCTGTCTTGAAAATCAGTATCACCCTAAAAAGTATATTTGGATCTTGAATGCAATGATATCACTTATTAATCTTCATGTCTCAAACTTGCAGGATGTTTTAACTCTACTTCCCACTCTTTGTTTATGGAATCTAGTCTTTTCTTTTTCTACTTTGCTTCCTGAATTATTGTTGTCATTGTTATTTTTTGTTCAGGCACCTCTTAAACAACTGAGAGTAGTATTACTGTTCGGTATGAGCCACAATGCCTAGCTTTCCTTTGAAACCATATTTGTACATCAGCCTTTTTAGCAGCCCAAACTCATTCTGGATTATCTAAAACTTCCAGTTTTTAGTCAATGAACCTTTCCATGTATCATAGTTTATTTTATGGAGCTATAATATAACATTTAACTTTCAATAAAATAATCAGCTGAAATTGAGTATGCAAGAACCTTCTTGTTTCATTATCAAATGGGAGAAAGCAATAGGACAGGAGAAACTGAGAGGGAACCTAACATAGCTTTAAGTAATAATGAACCACTTCCACCAATTGGTAAGCTCTTATGGCTTAATTTTCTCCTAGAAAACCTTCCTCTTCATACTGTTATAATGACAGATTTCACTGTGTGTCTTTTTACACCATAAGACCACATTTTCAGGATATCATCCAACAATTCTCTGCTTTAACTGGAATTAAGTCTTTCTTAAGACTGTGCCATTTGTACTGCTATGATTTGTTTTGGCCTTTTATTGTTGTTTTTGCTACTGGGTTCTATTTGTTTGTTTCTTATTGAGAAGATGGATGCTTTCTGACTGTTATTTATATACCTCAGTTTAAGCTCATTTTTTCCAGATGTACCATCCTCTTAACTCTCATTACTAACCACTTATTGCCATTCAGTCCAAATTTTGCCTAGAAGGCTTTATTATAATTTTCTCATACTTGATAACTGTTTAATCTGCCAGTATCCTGGCAGTCCATTTGGTTCCATCTACTTAAAGAAAATAGATGGGCTGTGAGTTGAAACATTCGTGAGAAGAGTCACACAGCAACACAGGGGACCTGAGTGCTAGACATGGATCTGTGTAAAGCTATAACACCAAGCTTAATCAAAACTTGACTTGTTGGAGCATGCTGGAATGGAATGTGCCGATGCTCAATGATAGATTAATATACAACAAATTTCACTTTTACTGATGACTACCAAGAATTACATGTGTCTTGTGTTCCCATTAAACTTTCTCTTCTTGGACTGGTCCCCTTAGAGGGTGTGACTCCATCTTTGCTTATCTACACATCAAACAGCAGGAGCAGCATTCATTATTATCCTATTACTTCACAGTGGGTGAGCCATTTCTCTAGTGGTACTGAAACACGGCCTTTATTGCCAGAACCCTTCACACACTGGGTGTGACAGCCTAAGCCATTAGAGTCAGCCTGCTGGGAAATCATCACATACATAATAAGAATTGTACATACCTCCTTTTTATTTTACTTTTATGAATGTTGTGCCAAAAAACAGATGTTGAACTTAATGAAGCTGAACACTTAACATCTGATAACAAGACTAAACACACCTCACCAGAAGATGCTTCATGTGTGTTAATTACTCTGACCGTTTAACATATCGGTGAGAGCACTTAAACTCATATACTTTTCCATGGCACATCTGTCTTACCAGCACATATTTTTATTCCAGTTTCCTTTCCTCCATTTTGGATAAAAAAACATCCAATTTACTTCATTTTCCAAATTTCTGAATCCAAAGCCTTAGTCTCTAATTATAAACATTTACATCTTGATTTGAGTAAAAGCTCACACAGCATAGTCTTTATGTAAAACCCATCAAACCCCCAGTCTCTCAATTCTTCCATGTGACTAATTGTTTCATGCCTAACTATTCTCTAGAAAAGTGACAAATGCTTTAATCATAATTACTACTGTTCAGATATGATCAGATCAAGGTGCTACCCACCTATATTTCATGTACACATGGCTTGTTGTCAGGAGGTGATTTCTTCCATGTTTATTTTTTATGGTGAATGAAAGGCTATGTGTCTACTGGGTTTCTTTCCTTTGTTTTTCTGTTCACACTCTACTCAGTGAAACACAGAAATGCTGAGACTGTGCTCCTAATTGACACAATTGGTAATTATAATCATGTCTGTGACACTCTCCGCGTTTGTTTCTATCCTAGCACAGTACTAGAAGTAGTGCATCCCTCAATAGTTTTCTTTTTGTCTGGTTTTTCCTCTTAGATGAATTTATGAAAGATTTCTAAGTTTACTTTTGAGATTTCAGAGTTGAATATAATACTGGATTAGAATTTGGTTATAAACATAATTATTTAAATTTTACATTAGAAGCAAATATTTGAAAATTCATTATGAGAATTTATCAGGAAATTTGTTAAGGAAATAAACTAACTCTCCTAATCAAGGATAATAAATTTATATATTTATTTTTATATATTTCACATGTAATTTATTTCCATATATTAAAATTTATGAAACTAATTCAACTTGAAGCATCTTAATTACCAGTTTCTATAGAATTTGGCATTATGATTTTGAAAATATTGACTCTCTTCATGAGCTTAGTATGTTAGTCTGGGTTCTATAGAAGAACAAAACCAAAAGGATGAATGTATTAAAGAAAGTTAATTACACCTGCAAAAATTATGTAGCTTTGATAGCTTAATAATGCCTATTTTCAAAACACATGGGCTAAGAACTTTGTAACTGCTTAGTCTAGATTACATGAGTATGAAGATGAAGAACCAGTGCAATTGTTGGAGAGCCACTAGTCTTCCTTCTGTGTTGGAAGGCTAAAGAGGTTTGTTTCTGATGTCAGAAAAAAGTACAGCAGTATTAACAGCATTGACAGGGTTATAGATGACCTCACCAGCAAGACTCAAGAAGAATAGATGAATTAACCAGCATAATTTGAAGACAAGAAGGGAAAAAGAAAAACACTTTTTTTCATTGACCCTCTTATATCTGAACCTCTGCCATCATTATTAAATTTTGCTAGGTCAGTTAACACAGTGTACTCAGAGCCTTGTCTCTTAGGTGATTCTAGATTGAGTTGAGTTCACCATCAGATAAACCCTCACAGCACAAATAACACTACTCCTTGCCTATAGCCAACCATATTCTATTTGCTTGCTTTTCTGTCCTAGGCAACCTTTTCTCTGTGTGGATTTCATTGTACATATTCTGCTTATTTCATGTCCGTGTTATAAGTAATTGTGGAGAAAAATGAAGCATGTAAAATAGCTACTAATATTGACTGATATTAGTAGCCAATTAATGGTAGCCTATCTTAGTTGGAAACCAAAGTAGAATTTTTTATTAAATCTAATTTTCTTTCCTTATTTATTTATTTATTTATTTTAAATTTATATGTACCTATATGGGTATATCCACATGAGTTTCTGTGCACCCTGTGCCTGATATACAAAAATAGTATTGAGGGGCTGGAGAGATGAATCAGCAGTAGAACATTTACTGCTTTCACAGAAGAGCGGGGTTTGAATCACATCATCCATTTTAGACTGTTCACACCTGCCTATAATTCTCATGTTAAAGGCTCCAACACCTCCTTCCGGCCAATACAAATGCCATAAACTATTAGATATTTGCCTTGTATTTTTCTCATTCTCCTTTATATCAAAGACAAATCATTCCTTCCTAAGCAACGCTTTAGTCTGTTAAGGTTAAAGACACAATAGTCTCTGAAACACTTCCTTAACAGTTACTTCCTCTGACTTTCATTAGTATTCACATCACTCAGAGCTTTTCTACAGTCTTGAAGTGTTACAATATTTCCCTATGCTAAGACCATGACTCCTACTCACTCTATCTTTTCTCTGTTTTCTCTCAGATACGTCTATCTCACAATAGGACAAAATCTCTGCACAATGGCTTTTCTTAGTCCTTTGTAAATCTGCCCTTTATGGCTTCTCTTCCTCCTGTATAAGCTTTTCCATCACTTTTCCACTTAACCCACTCTTTCTCCTTCTTTCCTATATTTGCAAGTTTAAACAATTGGCTAAGATTAAATTTCACTTTCATGTAAAAAAATATGAAAACTGTGTCTCTTTGTAAAGGTCTCTAAATACTATGACTAGTATCCTAATTGAATTTCAGTGTAGATTTTCTGGAAGGCCCTGACAACATCCAGTTCAGCACATCTTTCCTTCCAATCTCTGTTCCTGGTTCTTAGTCTTGTGGGCGGGAACAGCACTGTCTTCTCTTACTTACTGGAAACCACTGCTTTTACCTCAAAGGTATCAAGCTCTATATCTCAGCCATTCCATAGCATATGTTAGGCTCCCATAGTCACTTAATAAGCCTTTGCTTGGCTAACAGCCTTAAATGATTTGCTAAAGTGAGTAAAACTAGACTAAATAAGCTGGAAAGCAGTAATAATTCATTCAAGAATCCACTCTTGTCATTTCTTCAGTTCATTGTGTATCACTTTAATTCTACTCCCAAATTATTGTCCATTAGTTCAGGAAAAAAGAAAACAAATTAGTTATGAAGAAAATGACTGTCATTTCACATATTGTTTATTATTTATCATTCAATATACAGTGGATTAGATAAAATAATAAATATATTTAAAAATGACAAGTATCACAAAACATTATGAGGAAAATATTATTGGTAAGCTATTCTAAGGTAGCTGTGGTTTCTGGGATGGCCACAATATGGACTGAGGTAACTTTGGTCAAGAAAGACTCAGTGTCCTGGAGGACTTTCTAAACCTTTGATGGAATGAATTGGAGGAAGAAACAAACATAGAGGAACTAGAAAAACAGAAATATGCAAACATGGCAGGGGTGCACAAACTAGTTATAACTGAATGCAGAGACCCCCACAGAGCTTCACTGACTGCTACAATCATTTCTTAAACCAGAAAATGCTTTACATTTATCATTCAAAATTTGTTATACTTCCCACAACATAATTGTTATGCTTATGTGTTTTTAATTTTTGTCATTTATAAATATTAAACTGTTAGATGGTAGTTTTTTTTTTTTAAAACTGGCTACTTTAAAAGAAAATATTGGCTTAAGATTATACAGTAGAATACCTTGTGAGCACTCATGGCATCATTGTGTAGATTCAAGACGTTCTCTAATAACAATATTTATGATTGTTTTTCCTTGCAATAAAAGGAAAATGCTTATTTAGAAGAAAACAATTATTGTCTCTCAAGAAAACTGACTCCTTTTGTTTCTGTACCTAGAAGGAAAAAACATATGTCTCAGTCTTATTTTCTTCCTCTTTTCTTTCTCTGTCATTCAGGGAAAGTATTGTTTTGGGAAAACTGCTCTTTTCATAAGAGCTGCAAGATTAAGACTTTGAGAGGTGAGAGATGGGAGTTTTCCTGTAAAACAGGTTAGATGGGACTTTTCAAAAGTTTTTCCCATCATCTAGTTTCATGTCTGAATCCTACTGCAATTGAAAACACTTCTCAAAGTGTAGAACTGTCAGAGAGAATTCGCCCCAGTTCATCTGCTCAAGGGGTCTCAGAACTCTGAATCTAAGAGGAAGACGCGATGGTAGAAGCCTAAGAAGAGCCAGACAAGGAGAGCAAAATAATCATCTGTCACTGAAAAGATGGCTCACACATGGCCCAGCATAAGTAGAAAGGGAAGAACTTATCCAATTGAAGGTAACAGGGAGTGTCAACTGCCTCCTGAGGTCACAGGCCACCTGAGCTACCTGACCACACAGCATTGAAAGGCAATGGAGAGTCACATTTCAAGTGTCTCTGCTTGATCAATAGTTTTTGAAATGCTGCTGTGAGATGGTTTGTTAATGAAGAAATGTCTTACCCATTTGTTTTCTACAATATGTTTTACCCAGAGCTCACCCAGCCAATGCAATTATTTCAAAACTGTAGCTAAGTGGTCAGTCTCTCTTAATAGACTGTCCCACACACAATGGTGATTGTTCTCATCATATTTCACTTTTGATGAAAGATATTGTGAAATGTTGACCCTTGTAATGTCTGTGTCTCAGTTCAAGGTTATAGTATACATCTCTCCCAGAAGATGGTGGCATGCCCCAAGGCATAAAAGATCAGTGACTTACTTTTGTTTGTGATTTATAGTGTCTGCCACATAAGTTTGTGGAACATATATCTATACTGAATTTTTAATTCCAGCAAATGATGTTTTTCAAACGTAAACATTAGAAGTCCTGTTCATAGTAGCTGGTGAGTAAGTACAACAGTAAGATATCTAACACTATTTCCAAATATCTTTATAAACTCTGTTCCTAAGCCATTGTTTAACTCCATGGCTTGAGTATGAGACTTTACCTCTGTATAAGCAAATACTCCAGTTTAACAAGTTTACTTGGGGGTTTATTTATTGCTTAAGACAGATGTTTTTCTTTTTTTTTTCTTTTCTTTTTCCTCTGTGGAATGGTTGATCCTAAGCCTGCTGGGGGCAGGGGAGCTGGTCCCAAACCTTTCCAAATCTACCATATTTCTTTGCCTCCAACTCTTACATGTCCAAGGACAGGGAACCAAAGATATTTTTCAACTTTATTAATTTCAGCAGATTATTTTAGGGCATAAGTTACATTATTTATAAATTCATAGTTCTTAGTTTCTTTATTTGTGATTCATGTGGCTAGGTAGGTAATCTTTCCAGCAAATTTCCACAAATACACATGAAGCTTTAGTTGTTTTCAGCTACTTCCTTAATTTGTAAGATATGATTTGACTCTTCATTATGTTCTGTTGTTTTGTTTACTTTAGGCACAGAGGTTCACTTTTTGGCCCAGAAAGACCTCACCTCAGATCTTCATGATTCTGCCATTGCCTCTGGCAATGTGTAGATTTCAGCACTGAACTACCTCTTTCACCTCTAATCATTTTTAATTAAATTGTTTTCATGCAGTATATTTGGATTATGGTTTCCCTCCCCAACTCCTCTCAGAGCCCATTTCCCTACTCACTCAAATTCATATTATTCATACTGAAGAAATTAGAATACAAAAGATATAATAATAATAATAATAATTAATAATAATATTATTATTAATAATAATAATGTGAGAATTGGGCAAAGCAAACAGAAAGAATAGCCAAGTAAAACTCATAAGAAACACAAAGAGAAAGAAACACACATTCACATACACAGAAACCTATAAATATAGAACCAGAAACCAGAGCATATTAACAGTTTTCTGTAGTAGGAGGAAAAAAGCCTAGATAAAGCATTGTGAGGCAAAAAAAATCAAAAATACCACTGAGTTGTTGAATTGAAATCATTACAATGAGTAGTTTTTTTGATGTACTATTTCTGAACAAACTATGAAAGAGAAGAGCTGTGCACATTGAGTTGCATTAGAAGCCTCAATTAAAATTAAGGGAGACCACTGAGACTAAAATATGGGTTTAAGCCATTTTCAAAATGGTCCAGAGACTCTCTTGCAATATTTGGAAGCATTAGCTGTAAACAAAAAAGCCTATGGTCAATGAGCTGAGGCACGAACAGAAGGTAGGAAATCTGGCAGAGGGAGAAGGTGGATTCTGAGAGAGAGAGATTGAATAAAAAGTATATTCTCCTGGGAGAGAGTTGGGAACTTTGTGGAAGACAGTCACAGAATCCTGAGGAGGAAATAACTAACTGTATGCTGTGACTTAGACTAGTTTAAATGAGTTGAGTTTCTAGCTTGTTGATGTACAGAGAAAAAAAAGCTATTAGCTTAGGCTTTTATTCAGAATATTCAGTCTTGGAATTGATATTTTGTGAGTTTGAGCAAGGATAGAAGAGTCCTGGATACAGATGGCACCTACATGGCGCACAGAATTCAAGCTTAGACCAAAAGTTTCTGGAGACATGATTTAGATCTAAAGTTAGACAACAGCGGCACTTTAGCCAGAATGGGACCTGGCCCTTAATGAAAAGAAAGCAGGTAAACTGTGAAGATACCTGGCGAAGCTCCTTTATAGCTCCTCCTATGCAACATGGCCAGCAGCTGGCTACTGGTTACTTTTACAGGGCCTGGGAACAGCTGGCCCAATGAGCAAGTGCACGAGATTCATGTCAGTTTCTCTGTCAAGTCCATGAACTCATGATAGACAGTGAGCACATTTTCTTGGGCCACTGACTGCAGATGACTGCTAGATACCACTGAGAATGTGGTGAACAGCTCACCGCTGCTGCATCTCTGTTCAGTAGTGGCAAGAAGTTTGGCACTTTAAGGACTGGCCTATGTGGCAGAAAATGGATGTGGGCAAAATCTGATAGAAACAGAAGCCAGGTCTAGACTAAAAAGCCCCAAATTTCTGAACTGGTAAAGTATTAAAATTAAAAACAGTAAAAGAGAAAAGAAAGTGGGTCTAAATAATCATAGAAAAAATATGATAAATTGAAGTCCTTAGGGAGAAAGTCAATATATTTAGATCAAAACCTCAGGCAACAGCACATGTTAGTGACAATATAGAGATAAAAGAACATTACTCGATTGCTGATAGGGTTTCAAACTGGTACAACCACTCCAGAAATCAATCTGGAGGTTCCTCAGAAAACTGGAAATAGATCTACCTGAAGACTCAGCAATACCACTCTTAGGAATATACCCAAAAGATATCCCAGCATTCCACAAAGCTACATGTTCTACGATGCTCATAGTGGTCTTGTTTGTGATAGCTAGAAGGTAGAAACAACCCAGATGTCCCATGACAAAAGAATGGATTCAGAAAATGTGATTCATTTACACAATGAAATACTACTCAGCTAATAAGAATGAGGATATCCTGGGTTTTACAGGCAAATGGATGGAACTGGAAAATACCATCCTGAGTGAGGTACCTTAGACTCAAAATGACATGTATGGTATGTACTCACTAATAAGTGAATAATAGCCGCCCCTCCCAGTACAGAATACTCAAGATACACACACAACTCAAAAAGGTCTACAAGCTAAAGGGCCCATGTGAGACGCCTCAATCCCATTTGGGAGGGAGAAGAAAGCTACCACAAGAAGGAAGGTAGGTAGGAACAAGGGAGGGAAAGATGATGGGGAGAGATGGGAATATGATCATGTATTGGGTAGGGGAAAAGGACTAAAGCTCTGAGGGCCAGCAGAAAGAATGGGAACAGGCAACCTCAGACATATGAGGTTGGGGTGACTCTCTAAACTGTATCAGAGACCTTGGAGGTAAGAGACTTTCAGGACTTAAAGGGAAAGACCTTAGATGAAATGTCCTACATTAGGGAGAGGGAACTTGTAGATAGAGCTCACCTAGAGAGGAAAGACAGGGTATCAAGTTAGGGATGCAATTGCCATCCCACAGTCAAAACTCTGACCCATAATTGTTCCTGTCTGATAAAACAGCAGGAATGGAAACAAAGAGGAGCCTGAGGAAAGAAGGTCCAGTGACAGGCCCAAAGTAGGATCCAGCTCAAGGGGAGTCCCCAAAACCTGACAATTTTACTGAGGCTATGGAATGTTCACAAAAAAGAGGCCTATTATGACTGCTCCCTGAAAGACCCAACAAGCAACTGAGTCAGATGCAGATATTTGCACCCAACCAATGGACAGAAGCTGCTGACCCTGTAGTTGAATTAGGGGAAAACTGGAAGAAGCTGAGAAGGATGGCAACTCTGTAGGAGGACCAGCAGTCTCAATTAACCTGGACCCCCAAGATCTCTCAGACACTGGACCACCAACCAGGCAGCATACACCAGCTAAAATGATACTCCCAACACATATACAGCAGAGGACTGCCCTCCCAGGTCTGGGTTTATTCAAAGAAGATGAACCTAATCTTCAAGAGACTGGAAGTCTTAGTGAGTTTAAAGGTCTGTTTGGTGGGTGTGGGGCCATCCTCATGAAGATAGAGGGTCAGGGGGGAGTTATGAGAGGTGGAACAGTTAGATGGAGATGGGATAGAAGGATTAGTGGACACTGGCGCAGATATAACCATAATATCACAAGATTACTAGAATCCAGCTTGGTTACTTCAAAGAATATCTACAAAGCTTCTAGAAAGTGTGATATTGTCTCAAGTAAAGCAAAATTTAATATGGATTAAATGAAAAGGACCAGAAGGTTGATTACGAAAATTAAGGCCACTTGTGGATAAAATAGTCATAAATTTATAAGAAAATGATCTACTGCAACAGTGGGAAGCACAGATTAGCATTCCTCCAACTTCAGTGTTAGGCTGTAAAAGAGAGGTTCCTAATTAAAAAAATGTTATTAGAGACCATTACAGACTGTCCAAGCTGTCCATAATCAGGATGCAATGGAGACTGACTCTTCAACTTTATATGGGGGAGTCGCTGCTGGTAGATCACCTTACCACTAAAGTGACAAACCAACAAACCTGTTTGGACAAAACAATGGCCTATAACAAAAGAAAAGTTAAAGGTATGAAAATAGTTATTCCACAAACAGTTCAACATATTGAAGAGTCTACCAGACCTTAGAATTTTCCTATATTTCTCATTAAAAGGTAATGAAATTTGGTAAATGGATATATTTCATTTTCCAGAGTTTGGAGAATTAAAATATGTACACCATACCATAGAAACATATTTTGGATTTCAATGGGCAACTCCTTTAACTTCTGAAAATGCTGGTTCTATAATGACACATTTATTAAAAGTTAGGGCAATTATGAGGACACTTGTAAAATTAAGACTGACAATTCTCCAGCCTATGTTTCTAGTAAAATTAAACAATATTTTTATATATTATAATGTAAGGCATATTAGAGGCACATTACAAAATCCTATGGGGTAAAAAGATGTTGAGAGATCTAATCATATTTTTAAAGAAAATATTTAACAAGCAAAAGCAGGTAACGAAACTTCCCAGAAATAGATTACATAGTGCCTTATTAACTTTACATTTTTGAATGCTAATGAACGAAAGAATGACAGCTGTTGAGAGACATCAGATTATGGAAAAAAAGAAGAGCTGAACAAAATCAGCCTATGTATATTAAAGATATCCTAACTTCAAAATGAAGAGAAGGAAATGTATTTATCTGGGGTGAGGCTCCATATTTGTTTCCACAGGAGAAGAAACACTATGGATTCCTTCCAAACTGATAAAAATCAGATTTTACAGGTAGAAACAATTTTATAATCTGGGCAACAGATATAAAGAAAGGGGCCAGGAAAAAAAACAGAAGACAAAAATTATGAAATGATCCCTCTACATGGGAATGCTCTGAGACTCATTGAGACATGAAAATATTTTGAGCCAGAACTAAGCTATGTGGAGACAATAAATATTGCTGACTACAGAATCCTCAAGATTTATCATGCCATCCTTTCAAATGGGATTCATGCAAATGGATAGTACACTTTGGTTATGCAATCCAACCTAACTTATAAAGATAGTCACCTTACCTGGTCAAACAGAAAGTAAGGAATCATCTTTAACTAAATTGTGCACATTGCACATTTTATGCTTATGTTTTTGCAGAAATGTATATTACTTGTGAAGGTTTGTGTTCACAGACACTAACATAGTCAATCTAGCCCAGACAAGATTTACCCTCAGGGATGTTGAGACGCTGAGACATATTTATTCCAGCACCTTGCAAGATTCTTCCTCAGATTTCCTCAAAGCCGTTATATCAAATCCTGCTTCCAGGAAAGTTTGAAAGAAATCTGCTGGCCCAAATTGGTCTAGCATAACAAACTGTTCAGACTTCAGTTAAGCCCTGAAGTTTTTCAGCCTATAGATACTAGACAACAAACAAATGCCACAGTTCGCTTCTCTAAGAGAGATCATTATTCCAAGTATTTGGAGGGGTAAAAGGAAAAGATACTCCAAATCAGCAGGAAGCAGTTTTAGGAGAGTGAACCCCCCAATTCAAAGGGGTGGGGTCCATAGACTTTGGTTGTGCAAAGAATGATGGATGTTTGTCATCATTGAAGAGTGGTAGTTGAAAATTATAATGGTCTTGAACAATGAGGAAAACAAATGAGAAAGGTTTATTCAGGGATTTCTTTTTCTCTCTTTTTTGTTTCTTCTATTCTTTTTCCCCTATCTACTGTTAGGGGGTAACTGGGTAGAAGAGATAAAGAGAAAAAAGGAGGGATACAGGAATCATTAGAAAAAAAAGTTGGATTATTGAATCTACTGATTCAAAGTTACTACTAGCCAAAAAAATTGTATTTGTGTAGAAATTTGTATATTGATACAAAATTAAGTTTAAATTTTGTTACACTGCACAATGTATAACTTCCTTTTAAGGTATTGTACCTATATAATTCTTAAAATATATTAAGTTCTAGTGCTTTGTAATCTGCTATCACAAACAGTTTAGAATAAGTAATATAAATTAGCAATCAGAAAATCAAACTCATCGTCATGAATACTAGTTTAATTAATTACAAAAATAAGCTTTATTTGGCCTCCTTGTATGTTTTCAAAATTCAAATGATGGTAGATAAGTAGAGAGAGGAAATTCACATATGCTATATGTGGTGGCTATTCATGGTTGTCAACTTGACTATATCTGGAGTGAACTATAATCCAGAATTGAGAGGCTCACCTTCGATCCTTATGTTGAGGCATAGTGGATATAAAAAGTTTAGGCCCGGGCAAGGTAGTACAGTCATTTAATCCAGGTCCAGGCATGTTGGTACACACTTTTAATCTAGACCATACGTTCTATTGGAGACCTACGTAAGTATATTGGAAGAAGGAAGATTTGTTCTTCTTTTCCTGTTTGCCTTGTGGGACTAAGAAACTGCAAGCTCCTTGGACTTCCATTCACAGCTGCTGCTAACCAATGTTGGGGACTTGTACTATAGACTGTAAGTCATCAACAACTTCCCTTACTATATAGAAACTACTCATAAGTTCTGTGACTCTAGAGAGGCCTGACTAATACACTATACATACATACATCAATTGCCTTCAAAAACCTCAGAGATATACAAAATATGGCATTTAAAGTTGTTTTATTAACAAAAGGCTGTTTTGTTTAACAAAAGACATGTCAGCTCCTGATCATACCCCATCTACTTCAAAGAAGAGAATGGACAACCAAGAACTTTCATATAGATTTGCTTCAAAAATGTCACAAGCTAGTCACTGGGCAAGAAGTTGTTCTTGCTTCAACTGATTACAATATACTTTCCAAACTGGATAAACAAGGTCTAAGTAAGTCAGTTGCCAAGCTTTGTCAAGACAGGGTTAGCAGTCCTTCATATTTCCTGCTCAGAATACAGACTATGAGATATAATGGGCCAGAATGCAGAGATAGATGGTCCAATATTAGGGAAGAATTTGGAGGACTTTCACGTCATCCAGATTGTTTTCTGTCATTTCCATAGTTGTAGAAGCTGCTTGCTTATATACTTCCTGCATGCTTATGTAATATTTATTCTCGGGTCAATGATGGGTTTGAAGAATAGATAGTTATAATCTCACATATAAGTTTAAGTTGTTTAATATTTAAAAAAAAATTTTACGGTCTAAGAAGATGTTTTAGGTTGGTAATGCAAGTTATGATAGAGATTGATTTAGGTATAAAACCCTGAACTCACTAAGATAGAATAGATAATAGAATACTTTCTCCAATTTTGCCAAATATATATGGGCTGAACCATGTAAATGTAAGTTTATTTTAGTAAGATAAAGAACTTTGTGTGTGGCCATACCACCCTGAACATGCCTGATCTCTGAAGCTAAGCAGGGTCGGGTCTGATTAGTACTTGAATGGGAGACCTCCTGGGAATACCAGATGCTGTAGGCAAACAAACAAACAAAAACAAAAAAAAACAACTTTTATTAGAATAAAGTGGAATTATAATTTCTTACACCTTGTAGAAGTGTATTATCTGTAAATAAAAATCCTATGGTCAATGAGCTGAGGAAGGATGGAACATCAGGTAGAAGTGGGAAAGATTCTGGGAGAGAGACACGCACTGAAAGGAGATTCACCCTGGAACTTTGAGGAAGAAGGTTGCATAGAATGGGGGAAGGTATCTAAGCATGTGACATTTAAATGGGTTGAGTTATGAGCTAGTCAGAGAACAGAGACAAAGATCTAGACCTAGGCATTTATTCACAATATTCACTCACAAAGTTGTTATTTCATGAGTTTTAGTGCAGTTTACAAAGCCCAGTTACAGTAAAGCTAATCTTCATTACAACAAGCTAAATCAGAACCAATGTAGAATGATCATCCCTATTCATTTAACCAAAAAAAAAAAAAAACAGTTTGTGATTATCCCACTATCCAAGAAGATATGCATACATGATGATATAAGAAAGCATAGTCAACTTTTTATGAAAATATGTAAAGATATGTGGAAACAAACATTGTGGTCCTGAGATATTTTCTGGAAGGGTTGTATAAAGAATTTTAGCCAGTTTTTCTACTAATGATATTTTATTAGTAGTGCATTTTTCCTATGTATAAATTAATGGACTTTTCAGTTTATGAAATTGCTATATATTCTGGGAAAGGCACTTTTAAAATCTTATAATCCTCTATTGATTATTTTTCTTTATTATTTACATTAGACATATATTGGTAAAGCACCTATATTTCTTTTTCTTTACTGGCTTGAGACACATTCACTTACCATCTCTGAGAAGAAATAGATAAGTTCTCATTTATAGCTTATAATACATGTGTGCACTATTTTATTTAATAATTTTTGTTATATTTTAGGATATTCACTCTTGCTTTTTGCTTTTCTCATTAATGAAGTAAATGTTTTAATTGATTTTTCTAATGTTAAAATGACTGATTTGGGGGTATAAAATTTATGTTTCTAAGATTCATATTTACAGTTTTTTTACAGTATTTTTATTTGTCTATAAAAGATTGTTTCTAGAACCCCATCAAATGCCAAAAGTAGATATTAATGTCCTCTAAAAAAGCAGCATAGTATTTAAATATAACCTGAGTAGCTCTTTCTGGATATATTAATTAATCCATTGATAACTCTTGACTAACATAAGTGTAATTTAAATGTTATTAGGCTATACTCTTTAGGAAATAGAAATGAAAACAAATACATTATTAAATACATAAATACAATTTATTCTAGCTGTATGATGTTACCTGTATGTATATTTTTGATGCTAAGCACTAGGTCGAGTACAAATGGTTGGAGTGCTTTCCATGGGAAAGACTATGCCATTCTCAGACCAGCATTTGATCATGGTTATAAACACAAATACTTAGAAGGCAGGGCAGTTTCATAAAATTATACTTTAGCAAAATACCAGTAATAATTTACAGCTAGGGTAAAAACCTTCTCAATCTCAGATTTCTGACCAGTTTGTAGTTTCAGACAAAAGGTCCTTGTAAAATGAATCTCAAATCTGAGCAAAGTTTATTTTTTTTAACATAACATTTTTTATTAATTCTCTGGAAATGTCATACCATAGACCTCAATTATGCACACTTACTAGTCCTTTCATTTTTGCATGCACAAGTCAGTGGCCTCCCCTCAAAAAGCAGTAACAAAATAAAAATAAAAATTAAAAAAAATAGAAATAGAAGTTCAGTCAGAATTATCCACATACTTACTGGCGCATACTAAAATTCTCAGTGAAGTACCTCTCATATTGAAGTCAACCCCCTACATACAAACACACATACACACACACACACACACACACACACACACACACACACACACGAGAGAGAGAGAGAGAGAGAGAGAGAGAGAGAGAGAGGCAGAGAGAGACAGAGACAGAGACAGAAACAGAAAGACAGAGAGACAGAGACAGAGAGAGACAGAGACAGAGAGACAGAAAGAAAGAAGCCATCAATTCAGCATCTCCATTACACTTTCTGAGAGTTCTCTTGGTGACATCCTTTTTAGGCTCTTGTGATCCGGGGGAAGGGGATGGTGTAGGGGGTAGTTGGGGTTGGGGTAGGGGTTGTCACAGAAGGTTCAAATGCTCCTCCCTTTTAGCCATAGCTTTCTTGCTTTTCATAGTCAGCAGGAACAGAAATTACAGGCCTCCACATGGTCTCTTTCATCAGCATAGACCACAAACACAGATCTCAGCTACAGTAGAACTATGGACCCAGACAGGACCCTCAGTAGCAGAACAGACCAAGGAATCTCCATGGACACAGATGACAATGCAGGTCATTCATATCATTTTGACTGTGGAGGCTGCACAGCCCATAAATATCTACATGGCTTCAGCATACAAGACAGACAATGGACATACACTTGGACTTTGTTGGTAACATGGACCATGGACATCAACGTGGCCCCCAGGATACAACATCAACCACCAGATAACACTTGTATGCTTCTGTGATAGTGGCACAATGATTATGGGGTGTAAAAAAATATTAAACTTTGGCCATATCCACTTTGCCAGGTAGGCACAGCAGAAGCCAGCCACAGGATGAAGAACATTTTTACTGTATTGCAATTTTAAGTTAGTGAGGCTTATGTTGTTTTAGAATTCATTTTAATATTATATATATATATACATATATATATATATACCATGTTTCATAGTCATATACACATTTCACTCTTCCCTAAAATATTTTTTATCTCCCACTCATTAAAAAAAGTTTCTAAGTCTGATTAACATTGGTCATAAGTATCTGTCTGTGAGGTGTCGGTGGGCAACACACTAATAGCTACACTATGCAAAGAAAAATGACCTCACCCCATCTTAACAGGCACACCTATCATTAACTTCTCTGTTAGTGATGGTCATTGAGTGCCGATCCCGACACAGATACTGCAGTTTTTAACTGTTTTTGATCTTGTGGAAGTCTTGTGTAGGTAACCACAACTGTTGTAAGTTTGTGTATGCAATAGCCATGTCATGTCCAGAGATTAGACATTCACAGTACTTCTTCCTACGCTTTTGATAGTGTATTCTTTCTGTCCCTTATTTCATGGTGTTCCCTGGCCCATGAGAAAGGTGGACAGGGGTGGGAAGTTGTTGATATTAGTGTTCCACTTAAACAGAGCTTTTACCATAGAGTATTCTAAGAATATTTAACAGTTACGACTCTTTGTATTAACTATAATCATTTGCAATAATCACCTTCTATGAATAAGGAAAAATGTGGCACAAATCTGTGGATATGAACATAGATATTGAGAAAAGATTTGATACTAAAGCAACTTAGCAAACGTCATCAATAGGTTCTCCCCTAGGATCTATGTTGTATTGCATCATGTTTTTTCACCGACTTCACAGTAGCAGGCATAAATTCCCTCTGTGAAATAGGCCTCAAACCTGGTCATGAGAACAGTTCTTTATAAACATGGATGATTTTGTTCCTACTGTGCAAGTGGGCAACTCTTATAAAGGAAAACATTTTATCAGGCTGATTTGCACTTTCAGAGGTTTAGTCCATTGTCATCATGACAGAAAGAATGGCAGAAAGTGTGCAGGCAGACATGGTGCTGGGAAAGAAGATGGGAGTTGTACATTGGATCAGCAGGCAGCAGAAAGTTAAGTGGCTGGCCACAAGATGTACTGGGCTTTGAGGTCTCAGAAGTACACATATAGGACACATCTCCACCAACAATTCTACCCCTACCTCAACAAAGCCACAAATCCTAATATTAACAGTCCCTACAAACCTATGGAGCCATTTTTATTCAAACCTTCACAGATAGCATTGGTGATGTTTGAAGAACATTACAGATGTTCTGTGCCTGTCTAAAAATCAAGGATATTTATCAGTGTGGAATTTGAACTCCAACAGTAATCCTCTTGGCATTTTATGATTATGTAAGTCTTCAGTGGATCCTTCTGCATCTTTTAAAACTTTAACATGTTCTATATTTTGTCACTGCAGGTTAAGAACCATGAAACATCTTCATGCGAAGCTGGAAACATAGGACTGGATTTACATTTTTGCAACTCCCTTTCCTTCAGGAGCCACTTGACCTCTTGTTCCATCAAACAGACAACCAGGTACTTGTGTCTCTAATTTGAAGTTAAAGAAAAAGAATATCATGCATAGAGAAATGTAGAAGAAATTCTAAAAACATTTCCATTTTTTCAGATATGTACTTTTGACGTAACTTTGTTGTCCTCTAAAATGAAGTGTTGAACCATCCCTGGAAAGTGAATTGCTTTTCTTTCTAAATGCCTTGTATCAAAGTTGAATGGAGATACTCTGAGCAAATACAATAAGTTGGAGATATCATCATGTTCCTATACAAGGGAGTCAGAATAATGTGAAAGGATCAAGAAATCAAGAACCAAGACTTAACTGAATGAATTAAGAGCAATATAAGGAAAACATCACAGAACAAATTCCTCTGATTTGTATCAGTAGTATCAGGTATACACATAGAAGGATTAAGAGTTGGTGTAATAATTCCATTTCATATGTTATATAAGTTAAAAACCATTGCTGCATCAAAGAAGATAGCAGAATAGAAGGGAATCCCAAGACATTAATGTAACATCATGGGCTGGAATAATTTCAGAAAGTTGTCAGAGATATTTAATATGCCTTTCAAACTTTTTAAAAAAATTTATTGAATATTTTATGTATTTACATTTTGAATGTTACCCTTTTTATCAGTCTCTTTTTTGAAATCCCTGTATCCTATATACCCTCTCCCTACTTCCAAGAGGGTGCTCCCCTCCCACCCACCCACTCCCACCTCAAGCTTTATTGAAAGTAATTCAAGCACCATATCGAAATTACAGTAAAGTTTTACTCAGGAATGTAGCACATGGACAAGGCTTCTAAGCTTCTGTTTCCTCAGTGGTCTCCATCATCATATGCTCACATATGAATATATCTTTAGAAAGTTGGGGGCTGACACGTATAAGCTTTTGTTCTTGAGTGTCAACCCTGAGCTTCTGAGTTAGCTAAATTATGTACTTAGATACTATTAGGATGATAAATGGGATGTAGCATTTTATACCCTATATTTTCTAAATATTTGTGTCTTATAAGGGAGAACATATTTGATTTAATCAAAATGCACCATTTTTATAGGATTCTCTATGTTAATATACTAATCCATTAGAGTTCCTTTTTCCACTCACTAAAATATTAGTACTAGGACACCAATCAGTTTGACCCAATGCTTTTCAAATTCAATTGGTAGATTAAATCCCACCAGAATATATTTCTAACAATCACAAACTCTTTAGTTTTAATTATCTCAATAAACTTCAGAAATAAAAACATTCTAACAACAAAGTGGAGTGCTAGATTAATTTAATTTCCTGAAGGACACTCAGTGTTTTAGAGTAATAGCCATGTATAACCATTCATATGTCTAATGGTCAACTCCAGGTTTTAGCTGCCATGGATTTTGAGAAACTGTACGTTAATCTACAATCTCCTTATGCTGAAAGGTGATATCTGAGTCATATCCAGAATTCCATGACAGCAAATAAAAATACAAGAGCTCTTATTATCCACTTTCAACCTGACAAGTTGTCTAACTGGTACTCATTTATTACATATTGCTTATTATTATAGGCGAAGCAATTAAATATACAATTTGAAGTAAAAAACAAAACAATGGAGAAAGATTCAATTCAAGTAGGATAAAAACAGAAGTTACTAGTACAAGGTTCTATAAAATAAATAATTAGACTTAGGGCATCTCAAATGGCAGCCAAAACAAAATGTTGAAAATATGCAAACAGTTCATGATTATGCCAGACTATGTAACACTGTACCATAAAATGTCCAAATGTAGGTAAGCATATTTATCTCTTCAAAATTTTATCATTAAATCGCAGTGTATTAGATAGTTAATGACGCTTCTTGAAAGATAATTATCAGTATGCAAGAAAATTTAATTCACATAGTGTTGGTTTGTTATTAATGGCAAATCTAGAGTATAAAGTTATCTCTCACATAGAGTGGTGTGTGTGGTTCAGGATGCCCTCACATTACACATACTTGATTTCTTGCCCATAATTATGATAAACAGCACAGCACAATAATGAAAGTGAACAGATGTTATAATTACAAAGACCTAGCATCTATTCCCAGTGCAACCATGTTTAGCTGTTCACTGAATTTGTCTTTAAGGCTTTTAACACTACATCTTCAGCATTGTGAAATGACAATACAGAAGATTTTTCTTATTGCCTATGTTTAATAAACTAAATTACCTGTGTACATGGTTAATAATCAATGATCATAAATGATAATTACAGAAACTTTACAATTTCAGGAGATCCCACTTATTAATAATTGATCTTAGAGACTGAGCCATTGGTGTTCTGTCCAATAAATTGTCTCCTATACTAGATTAGTGTATCCAGTTTTATGTTGAGGTCCTTCATCCATTTGGACTTGACTTTTGTGCATTGTAATAAATATGGATCTATTTTCACTCTTCTACATGTAGATATTCAGTTAGACCAGCTCCATTTTTTTTAAAAAAATGCTTTCCTTTTTCTATTGTATAGTTTTGACTTCTTTATCAATAATCAGATGTCCATTGGTGTATGAATTTATTTCTGGGTCTTCAGCTCAATTTCACTGATCATCATGTCTGTTTCTGTATCAATACCATACAGTTTTTGTCACTATTGCTCTGTCATATATCTTGAGGTCAGAGATGTTGATTCCTTCCAAGTAATTTTATTTTTCAGGATTGTTTTGGCTATCCTGGGATTTTGTTTTTCCATGTGAGTTTGCGAAATGCTCTTTCAAGGTCTAAAAAATATCGTTGGAATTAACATAGTAAAAATGGACATCATAACAAAAGCAATCTACAGATTCAATGCAATCCCCATCATAATTCTAGCTAAAGCAAAAGAGATCAAGGGTATATAAATTGGAAAGGGAGAAATAAAAGTATGGATATTTGAATATCCATATTCATAAATTTCCAATTTATATACCCTTGATCTCTTTTGCTTTAGCTAGAATTTCAAGTCAAAGGACACTGTCAATAGGACAGAGAGGCAACCTACAGATTGGCAGACAACTAATATCCAAAATTTTTAAAGAACTCAAGACATTAGACACCAATAACCCAAATAAGTCAATTAAAAATGTGATACAAAGCTAAATGGAAAATTCTCAACAGAGGAATCTTGAATGGCTGCTAAACACTTAAGAAAGTGTTCAATGTTCTTAGTCATCAGGGAAATGTAAATCAAAACAGCTCTGAGATTTCATCTTACACTGGTCAGAATGGCTAAGATAAAAACTCAAGTGATAACATTTGCTGGCAAGGATGTAGAGCAATGGGGATACTCCTCCAAAGCTTGCCAGTATGCAAATTTGTAAAACTACGTTGGAAATTAATTTGGCAGTTTCTCAGAAAACTGGGAGTAGTTCTACCTCATGACCAAGCTAAACCACTCCTGGGCATATATTCAAAAGATGCTCTACCACTCCACAATGACTCTCAATTATGTTCATAGCAGCTTTATTTGAATTAGCCAGAAACTGAAAATAACCTAGATGTCCCTTAATTGAATAATGGGTAAAAAAATGTGGTACAACTACACAATGGTATATTATTCAGCTATTAAAAACAAGGATATCATGAATTATGCAGGCAAATAGAATAAACTAAAAAATTGCTTCCTGAGTGGTGTAACTTAGATCCAAATGGACATGAATGGTATACTCACAAATAAGTGGTTATTAGCCAAAAAGTACGGAATACTCATGATATAATCCTCAGACCCAAAGAAACTAAGCATGAAGGAACGCCCAAGTGAGGATACTTAAATCCCACTTAGAAGGAGAAGTAATATAGTCCTGGAAGTGAAATGGAGAGACCTGGGTGAGGGAGATGACAGGGAGGGGAATAGGGGGAAAGATCAGGTATGGGGAGAGACCAGAGAGAGGCCAGGCAAATTAATGGAAATATGTACCTACACAGGGTGGAGGCTAGTGAGAATCTGTAGGTACTCCCAGAGACCTGGGATGGGGGATACTACAAGAAACCAGTGCAAGTGACCAACAGTGAGAAGATGAAATCCAAAGAGAATACCTTGGTAGTCAAATAGGACCCTTGGGGAAAGATTGGTATACCAGCACTCCTACAAGATTTTTGACCCCAAATTGTTCCTGTCTAAAATGAATGCAGGGACAAAAACGGATCAGAGACTGAAGCAATGGCTGATCAGTTACAGGCCCCACTTGTGATCCATGGGTGGGCACCAACCCCTGTTGCTGTTAGTGGTACAATACTGTGCTTGCAGATAGAGACCTAGCACAGCAACCCTCTGAGAAGTTCTACCCAGCAGCCGTAAGAGATAGCTTCAGATACCCACCACAAAGCATGGGACAGAGGTCAGAGACTCTTATAGATGGGTTATGGCAAGGATGAAAATAAGTGAAGGGGATTGCAACCTCACAGGAAGATCAAAAGTCAATTAACCTAACCCCCTGGGAACTCCCAGACACTGGCCAACCAACGAGCATACACAGGTCGGCCCTGGTACATAAGTCACAGAGCTGCTTTGTCTGGCCTCAGTAGAAGACGATGTGACTAATCCTGTAGATGCCCAATGCCCCAGTATAGAGGGATACCCAGGAGGGATACCCTCTCCAATGTCAGGAGGGATACCCTCTCCAATGTGAACGGGAGGGGAGGAGAAGGAAGAACAGGAGGGGGCAGCATTTAGGATGTAAATAAGCAAAATAAGTATTTTTTTTAAAAGCAAAGACAAAACAAACAAACAAAACAAAAACCAAATGCCAATAAAAAAGAATGATAAATAATCTTACTTTCAGGGAGCTAAGAGCTTCCCTGAAGCTGTGTGGAAAGACCAAAGTACTGAGGATAGCAGTGCGAATGCCTTCCAAGAAGTAATGTTATTCAAGAGGCAGTGAGGTTAGTTTTCTGATCAGTGATAGAATTTAAAGACACCTTAAGAATTAATTGTTGTGAGCTGAGGACTGGGAAGATGGCTCAGTGCCTCAGTGAATGAAGGCACTTATTTCTGATCTCTAGCTCCTATATAAATGTAAATATCAGGAATGTCCACAAGATCTAACAATTACAACATTACTATCTAGCCTAACTAACAAACTGTGAAAGGCCTTGTATAAAGAGAAGGAGTGAACAGTGACAGGAGAGGACAACAGAAGTCCTCCTCTTGTCCCATATGGTGCTTGAGGACCTCCGTACACACAAGTATGTACATACTCATACAACATATATACACAAACACACACACACACACACACACACACACACACACACACACACACCCTTATCCTTATCAAAGGTTCCTGGAACATCCATATTTCTAGCTTCCTTCAAGTTCATAAGGCCAGCACAGATATTTGACTCAGGAATAGCATATAAGTATCTACTCCATCACTCGAAATTGTCATGTCACTGGCAGGCATGTTCATTACATTTAACTCAAATGTAAATCCATTCCAGTGTTACTTACTACTTTATGAGTTGCCTCAAAGTTGTATAAGTTATATATGTACTACAAATAAAACAGTACTTTCCCACTGACAAAATAGTGATGCAAACCATGACAATGTTATTGTCCAATAAAAGACAGCTTTCAAGTTTCTCATTCAGAAGGTCACTTCTTGTTTATTACACTAGTGAGCATTCTTTATGTTACCCTGCTACATAGCATAGTTTCTTGTTGTTTGAGATTGTCAAAAACTAGTGATACAAGAAGTGTGCTGATATTCATATTCAGCTCTAAAAAATATGATGCTATATTAGGGCTGACTATAAAATATTGTTGCAGTCAGTATATGCCACAATGACAGTAGGATGACTTGAACAAAGCCAAATCAAAATAACACCAGGACCCTGAAGTGCTATTTCAAAAAGAACAGCTTTAACTCTTAAGAGTGTTGTGGCTTCATTTCTTTGGGAAAATTTTCAGTTTATATTTAGTCCCAACATAGGGAATTTTCTTCCATTTCACAGGAAGCCTGATTAGTGGCTTTCAAGTCTAGAGAAGTAGTACCAGGTTTTCTTGTCTACTCACAAGTAGAGCAATCCTGTGTCACCCAGAAAAACCAAGCAAGAACTCTTAAACTGTAAGTAATAGTCAGAGAACCAATGAGAAGAAGTAGAATTCCTTCCTGTAAGAATATTATTATTTCTTTGAGAATTTTGTAAAGAATGTATTAATCATATTCTCCCCTTTTTCATTGCACATTGAGAGGCATGGAAAGAGATGCCTCTCAATGTGCAATGTTATTTAACTTATTCTTTTTTTAATTGGGTAATTTATTTATCTACAATTAAGCTGTTATCCCCTTTTTCCATCCCCCTCAAATCTTCTTATCCCATCCCCTCTCCTGCTTCCATAAGGGTGTGCCCCCACCCACCGCCTACTCTCACCTCCCCACCCTTGTATTACCCCTCACTGGGGTATCCGGCCTTCACAGGACCAAGGACCTCCTGACTCCCACTGATGCCCAACAAGACCATCCTCTACTACATATATAGCTGGAGCTATTGGTCTCTCCATGTGTGTTCCCAGGCTGATGTTTAGACCCTGGGAGCTCTGGTTGGTTGGTATTGTTGCTCACCCAATGGGGCCGCAAGCCCTTTCAACTCCTTCAGTCTTCTCTCTAACTCCTTCATTGCAGACCCCATGAACAATTCAATGGTTAGCTGAGAGCATCTGCCTCTGTATATGCCAGAGCCTCTCAGCAGACAGCTATCCCAGGCTCCTATCAGCATGCACTTCCTGGTATCCAAACAGTGTTTGCATTTGGTGATTGCACATGGGATGGATCCCCAGGTGGGGCAGTCTCTGGACAGTCAGTCACTCCTCCAGTCTCTGCTCCATACTTTGTCTCTGTATTTGCTCCTGTGAATATTTTGTTACTCTTTCTTAGAAGTACTGAAGCACCCACACTTTGATCTTTCTTCTTGAGGTTCACGTGGTCAGTGAGTTGCATCTTGGGAATTGTAAGCTTTTAGGCTATTATCCACTTATCACTGAGTTCAAAACATGTGTGTTCTTTTGTGATTGGGTTACTTCACTCAGGATGATATTTTCTAGTTCCATCCATTTACCTAAGAATTTCTCAAATTTATTGTTTTCAATAGCTCCATTGTGTAAATGTACCAAATGTTTTGTATCCATTTCTCCGTTGAAGGACATCTGGGTTCTTTCCAGCTTATAGTTATTATAAATAAGGCTGCTATGAACATAGTGGAGCATGGGTTCTTATTGTACATTGGAGCATCTTCTGGGTATATGCCCAGGAATGGTATAGTTGGGTCCTCAGCTAATGCTATGTACAATTTTCTGAGGAACCACCAGACTGATTTTCAGAGTGGTTGTACCAGCTTGCAATCCCAACAATGGAGAAGTGTTCCTCTTCCTCCATATCTTCACCACCATCTACTGACATCTCAGTTTTTTATCTTAGCCATTCTGACTTGTGTGGTGGTATCTCAGAGTTGTTTTGATTTGCATTTCCCTGATGACTAAAAATGTTGAACATTTCTTACGATGCTTCTGCACCATCCCAGTCTTCTCAGTTGAGAATTCTTTGTTAAGCTCTGTACCCTATTTTTTAATAGGGCTATTTGGTTGTCTTGAGTTCTTTGTATATGTTGGATATTAACTCTCTATCGGATGTAGGATTGGTAAAGATCTTTTCCCAATCAGTTGGTTGCCATTTTGTCCTACTGACAGTATCCTTTGCCTTACAGATGCTTTGTAAGTTTATGAGGTCCCATTTGTCAATTCTTGATCTTAGAACATAAGCCATTGTTGTTCTGTTCAAAAAATTTTCCCTGTGCCTAAGTATTTGAGAGTCTTCCTCACCTTCTTTTCTATTAGTTTCAGTGTATCTGGTTTTATGTGAAGGTCCTTTATCCACTTGGACTTGAGCTTTGTACAAGGGGATAAGAATGGATAGATTTGCATTCTTCTACATGCTAACCAACAGTTGAACCAGCACCATTTGTTGAAAATGCTGCCCTTTTTCCACTGGATGGTTTTAGCTCCTTTGTCAAAGATCAAGTGACCATAGATGTATAGGTTCATGTCTGGATCTTCAATTCTATTCTATTGGTCTTCCTGCCTGTCTCTGTACCAATACCATGCAGTTTTTATTACTATTGCTCTGTAGTACATCTCTGAGGTCAGAGATGGTGATTCCCCCAGAATTTCTTTTATTGTTGAGAATAGTTCTCGCTATCCTGGGTTATTTGTTATTCTAAATGAATTTGCAAATTGCTCTTTCTATCTCTATGAAGAATTGATTTGGAATTTTGATGGGGATTGCATTGAATCTGTAGATTGCTTTTGGCAAGATGGCCATTTTTACTAAATTAATCCTGCCAATCCACGAGCATGGGAGGTCTCTCCATCTTTTGAGATCTTCTTTGATTTTGTTCATAAGAGACTTGAAGTTCTTGTCATACAGATCTTTCACTTGCTTGGTTAGATTCACTCCAAGATATTTTATATTATTTGTGACTATTGTGAAGGGTGTCATTTCCCCAATTTCTTTCTCAGCCTCTTTATCCTTTGAGTAGAGGAAGGCTACTGATTTCTTTGAGTTGATTTTATATCCAGCCACTTTGCTGAAATTGTTTATCAGGTTTAAGAGTCCTCTGGTGGAAGTTTTGGGGTCACTTAATAGTACAATCATATATAATTTTTATGCAAAGTAGTATAGACCAAGGAATAAATATTGAATAGCTATTTTTACACACCACACTTTTAGAGTACAATTCACATTTGAAATTCTCTAGTAATAGTGAATTCTAAAATATTTTGTATATACACAAACACAGATTCAAATGTAAATATGCATGCATATTGGTAATGGGTAAGTAAGAAAAAAAATTGGTCATCAAAAGCTTACTTGCCAGGGAGACCTTACCACCTTCCTCATGACACTGACCCCAGCATAGTGTCCAGGCATTGAAGCAAAAGCAGAGTCTGTCAAATTGTTGTTTTGTAATCTTTTATTTTTTTACCGTTAATACTGTGATAACAAATAGGGCTTATCTATTATGTTAAGAGAGAAATGTATTTGTATGCTTCCAACATTCTTGCTTTTGAAAATAAAAATCTAAGGCAGTGGTAACTCACATTTTTAATTCAGTACTGGGGAGGTAGAGGCAACCAAATCTCTGAATTCCAGGTTATTGTAGTCTACAGAGCTAGTTCCAGGACAGCCAGTGCTACATATAGAAATCCTACCTCAAAAAAAGATAGATAGATAGATAATAGATAGATAGATAGATAGATAGATATTATAAATAAATAAGCAAAACATTAAAATAATTACAGAAAGAAATCACGGTGGGTAGATTGAGGGAGCGACCTGTTTGGGAGAGGGGACAGGGATGGGAAAAGGGGAAGATCAGGTATTGGGGTTAGGGGACAGACCTGAATCCCTGAGGGTCAGGAGAATGAATGGAAACAGGCAACTTAGGGAGGTAAGAAGTGGGAGGACCCTCCAGAATGTACCAGAGACAAAAGATATGAGAGACTCTCAATACTTAAAGAGATGGACCTTAGATGAAATGCTCAACAGTGGGGAGAGAGAACTTATAGACTCCATCTCCAATAGAAAGACAGGATATCAAGTGGAGGGATGGAGTTGCCATCTCACAGTCAAAAACACTGACACAGAATTGTTCTTGTCTAAAAGAACTGCAGGAAAAAAATGGAGAACAGGTTGAGGGAAAGGAGGTCCAGTGACTAGCACAGGTTGGCAGCCATTTCAATGCGAGGCTTCAAGGCCTGACACTATTTCTGGTGCTATGGTGTGCTTACAGCCAGGAGCCAGCCATGGCTGCCCTACAAGAGGCCCAATAAGCAGCTGACTAAGACAAATGCAGATACCTACACCCAACCAATGAACAGAAACAAGGGACCCCTGTAGTTGAATTAGGGAAAGGCTGAAAGAAGTTACAGAGGAGGACAAGCTCATAGGAACACCTGCAGTCTCAACTAACCTGGACTTCTAAGATCTCTCAGTTACTGAGCCACCAACCAGGCAGCATACACCCAGCTGAAATGAGACCCCCACCCTCAATACATATACAGCAGAAGGCTTCCTGGTCTGGCCTCAGAGAGAGAGACTTGAGGCCCCAGGGAGTGGGGAAGCCTGGCAGGGTGGGGGTGTGGAAATATCCTCTTAGAGATGGGACAGGAGGAACGAGATGAGAAACTGCCAGGGGGTTGGCGGTGAGGAGAGTATGGGGCGGGGGTGAGTAGACAGGGAGAGAGATAGCAACTGGACTGTAGAAAAAGATTAAAGATAATTAAAGAATATTTATTCAAATTGATTTTTTCCTAAAGCCAAGTGAGCATCTTTAACACATAATCAGTTCTGCCGTAAAGGATTAGAACTCAGGTGCTTCTTCATGATAACATTTTTTTTGGAGACTTATTTTACAAAGAGGTTAATAGAATTCCATGTTTAAAAGTGCAAAAAGGTATTTCTCCTATTTAAAAGACTAAATTCATGTTTATTTTAAGGTAAAAAATATTTCTTTCTATTGTCTTTTATTTTGACACTTTTTCCCTTTATGGTTTACTGATATATAAAATGACCAAAAAACTGCTTTCACAATCTGCTGTTTCATATGTGATGGCTGAGGCTTTATTTGTCAATTATACTTTTTTTTTTTTTTTACAAAATGAATATGCAAATCATTTGAAGTTGTGTTCTATCCCATGAGTATCCATAAACCACACAATGAGGGAATTTTCATACAGAGGTTCACTGTGAAATACAACAGCTCCCTCGCTTGTAGCCAAGCACTACCCTAATTGGTAATGAACACTTGTTCATGGTCACCTTTGAAGTGGCGCCAACATTAGCAGGAATTGTGGTTTCCTCGGCCTTCACTTGCTGGTACTGACCAGCAGCGAAATGAGAATCAATCTTTGTCAGGCTTGTAATTGAGCACTTCCCTAATTTATGAGACAGTTTTCCCATTAACAACAAAATCTTGAGAATTAAATAAAAACAGACCTTCAGAAGTGCTGCATCGTAGGAGCATGTGGAGTAAACATTGATAAATGTGCATGCCTTGTGGAAGCCTGACTTTGAAAAATTCTGTGTCAGAGTTTTAGGTCACTTTCTGACAACAATTAGGAACACTGAAAGGAATAGCTAGCAATTCTTCTTGGTTATGACAGGTGATGTAAAGCCATCTTTCCAGAGAAAAGGTCTGTTTATGAGTATGAAATACGGAGTCCAGGCATCTCACTGGGACTGAGGTACTTCTCCTGAACATCAGGGTAGAAGCCTTTTGAAGATTTTAAAACTTAGCTAAGCTCTTTCTACTTCATCCTTGAATTCCTCTGCCACTGCAATTCCATGCTCCACGAAGAACCCCTGAGATGGTTAAAAGAGTAAACTGTCCAGTTAAATTTTATTTTCAGTATAAAATGTGCAACCATGAAGTTGTATGAAATATTCTGACAAAATCTAAATGATTGCAATTCGCTAAAATGCTAAGCTTCAAAAGTTTGTTTGAACTTACAGGAGTTTATAAACTTCAAAGTCTCAAGTCTTGGTAGCATAATCATCAATTAATTTTTTAAATTTATAATAAATTATATGACAGCATAGCTGTACTAGCCTATATTAGTAAGGAGCCATGCTTCTTGACTATGCTGACTATATTCACATAAAATTTCTAGCAAAGATGTAAAAAGAAATTCAATATTCTTACCTTTAGCCACTAACGTTTGAACTCTTTATAAAAATATTTAAAAAATTAATTATGGGTACTGCATTCCAATTCATGCCTTTATTTGTTAGCTTACCCTAGAATTCAAGCACACAAAAAAATAGGCAAGATGCAGTTTGTCTTTAGAAATATGTGTAGTAATAAAAGTTCAATTACAGAAAATTTCAGAAAATAACTTCTGATGTACAGAAATGCCAGATGATCAGTAACTAGTCACATGAATATCTATGCACGTATTCCATATGCATAATCCTACAATATGCTGTTTTATGTCCCTGGATTACAGTAAACCATAGACAATCTCCTCTAAGCAAACAGAAAAAATTATTTTATCCCCTCACATCTTTCCAAAAGGCTGTATGTGGAAAAATCTTTAACTTTTTTCTCATAAGTCAGGACCTTCACAGATAATTTTCTGTGATTCTTCTTCTTACTAGAACCAAGTTTAGGCATCACCCAGAAAGATGTCTATCTCCCGTTTTTCATTTTGATGATGACACTTAGTTATAAGAAGATGCATGTTGTCTGCTAAAAGGAGGAACACAGTGATTTGTTTTCCTACATATGTATCATATGTATACTGAATGGTATTTAAAGATTTAACTTATCTCATCAGAGATAAAGTCTTTGTCAGTTTCCTATACCTGGAATGCAGCAGTTATGAAAATTAAAGTTCCTTGGCAAGTAACAAGGGTGTTGAAAATTGGTATCATGAATGCATTACAATACCTGTAGTTATACAGGTATTGTATAATTCTACATTATAGAGTCATGAAAATTGCAATCCTGAGTCTAGTAACAATGTTGTCCTTCACTTCTATAGTCCTCATGTGTCTGTATTTCTGAGTGAATCTTAAATTTAGAAATGCAAATGATTAAGAAGTCGTTGCAATAGATGAGTACTTGGACGCAGAAGACTACAGGACAGGTAACTCATATGGAGAAAACTCAACTACTCAACAAGTCTATCAAGGCCATTTCACTCTTAGCATGTGGTTAAACTAATTTCTCACTCTTGAATCATAGTGCCAGCAGTATGTCCTCTGACAAGCTTTCTTGAAATTTCTTCATCAGGCTTACATCTACTTCTTCTGAATATTGCATTCTTCTTGAACATCACTTTAGTTTCTAATCCAGGAGCTTCTGAGCATGGGAAATAACTTATGTCTTAGATTACAACCATTCTTTGCTCTCAAAATTTGATGTAAAAATAAATGAAAATGCAAAAAAAAAAAAAAAGGAAGTTCCAAAATATTAGGTAAAATCCAGAATGACAACAGAGACTGAGAATGAAGGTTCTAATTCTCTAAGTAGTTAAGGTTTGCTCTGTGTTTATAAAGAAAAGAAAGACAAAATTTAATTTAAAAGTAAATACTCTAGTTATAACCTATTTTTTCTTGAAGAAGCAAGTGTGTTAAGTGAAAAATTCTTTCATTAACATACCATTGTATTACATGTTTTTACTATACAACATACTAATTATATCTATTTTTAAATTTACACAAACAAATAATATTAATTTATCATATCATTCTGCAAGACAATTATGGAAATGGCTTTTACCTATGGTTAATGTGACAATAACATGAATTTTCTTTTCTATAGAGTAATTAGAGCATATAGATGATAAATGTAGATGTGGAACAAATCATGAATTAAGTACTCTGCACATGTCATTGGTGTGCTTTATCTCCATTTTCTGTCACTTTTAAGAGGATTCACAGAAAACGTGTAACCAAATAGAGAGGTTTCCATGGTCTGGAACTCATCTTGAATTGGAAGAGAGTATTACACAGAGTCTCAGGGGAATGTGCACTTGTATTTTCTTCCTGTTCAACATCTCGGGCACACGTCTATGAATAATCGTCTTCCAGCTCACACAAAGTTGAGACAACATATGAACCACACTTGTTCTGAGAGAGGAGTAATTTTATATTTTCAAATGTGTCGATACTGACCCAATTTCCTACTTGTCAATTATTTAAAAACTCCAGCAAATTTTAATTTTTTTCTATGTAATAAAAGTTGTACAGTGTAACACACTTTTCTTGCATTATGTATTATGTGGTCGTGAGAAAGAAAACTGACTAATAATATTCCATTAAAACATCATTTTTTATTGAAAATTTTCTATTTCAAGAAATTCTGCTTTGTCAAGTATCCATTGATAGATGTCATGAATTTTTGGAGTCTTGGATTATCACATATTGTAGATAAAATTATATTAACATATGTTGTCTCTAAGTAGGGTCTAGCAACTTTACTTGTAATGATACCAGAACTAAACCATCTGTCAAATTATTTGCCAAGTCAAAAATCCAATAACAACTGAAAATGATTTGTTTTGCAGAAAATGTCAAACTCGGGGGAGAGGGGGTTGTATAGAGACTTCACTTTTAAAAACTTTAAAGATAGAAATATGTAGATCTTAGAAGACACTAAGCCAGGCTTCTCTTTCTTTAAACAAATTAAGACTACAAACTCCCTGAAAAATGGGGTTTATAATAGAAATAGAAACTGACCAATAACTGTAGCAGCAGGACCAGATAGTGTTATAGTCAGCTTCCCTAGATGCCATGGTGTAAATGTATTAGCAGTATTAAGAAACCCACTCCTGCTGTAATTATGTTAGGAACCAATAAGACAGCTCAGAAATCAATATGCTAAGACAGATAGAGGAAAAGACCATGGCCAGCTGACTTGGAATAGATTAGTGTGGCAGGTCCCTAGCTGAGGCATGAAGAAAGGGATATTTTTGTTGTTGTAGAAAACCATTAATTGTAAATTTTCCTGAACAAGGAACTTGAAGGGAAAGCTTAGACAGCATTGTTCTCATCCCTCAATGAAAACTATAATTCTTATTGACCTAGATTTACTTTTTAATTTTTACTTTAAAGTTTACTAATAAAAACATCTAAAGCCTTAGGGGGGTCTTCTCCTATTATCCAACTGAAACCTTTCTTTGGTTATTAATTTAGTCTAACATTTGTAAATTTTTTAGAACAATAAAATCATATTTAGGTTATGTCCCTACATAGTGACAAGCTAACTGATTTGATGTCAATTAGCAAAATGATTGATAGTCATGTGTCCTATAATATGACACACGCCACACTTTTTTTCCAAGTTCAGAATTACCTGATTCTTAAAGATTACACGTTACTAATAATAGGGTCACACAAAAGAGGAAGGGCTTTTAAAGCCAATTCTTTTTATTGGGTTTCTTTGCATTGTAAGTCTTTCCCTAATAATTTGCTTAATATAAAAGAGGTAGGAAAATTTAGCATTTTGCAAGAGAAAAAGACAGAGAAATGAGAGAAGAGGGGGTGGAGAGGAGGTTAAAAAAAGAATTGAGAGAAAACAAAATCCAACCTTTTGTGGTTACAGTTTGGCACATCTGCTCATGCCCAATCAGGCTTTCAAACACAGACCCATAAACAAAAGGAGCCATCAAGCAAGGACAAAGTCAGAGACATAAGTGGTTTGAATGAGTGTGCAATTTCTGCCATATGACCATCCTGACACAATTGCTCTAATTTTCTTTCCAGAAATGACTGATAAAAGATTTAGGTAATTGCTATGGAGACAGACTTCCTTCCATCACTAGGTACCCTGAATAATACAGCCTAGGGGTCATAAGATGGAGTGTCAGTTTCTGCAGAGTCCTAAATTAATACTTGTCCTGTCTTTGGCTACACTTCCTGTACATCTAATGAAGTGAATATAATTTATTTTGACAATGTCTTGAAAATCACTTGATCAGATGACTAGTCTTTAATGAACACTAAAAGCAATATAAGCATAAAACCTCCAAAATCCAATATAATATATATGTATAAACTTCAAAACAACATATATATATATATATATATATATATATATATATATATAATTTTTCTTGAAAAATTCTGTATGTGACCAGAATAAATGTGCAACAAAGTAGTTTCTAAAAGCATGGGTCATGTATGTGTAAAATTTTTTTCGCTGTCATGACTGTGGTTGACCTACTTCCATCCAGCTCATGACCTTGTCCCCTCTAATCAACCTTAATTTGTCTGGTTGAGCTCTGCATTTCTGGAATCAAGTAGTATGGAGAAGAAAATCAGACAGTTTTTGTCTTAGGAGAAAATTCTAAAGATATATAGACACAGTCAGAAATTATACTTTCCCTCAGGAACAGTCAGTGTTCACAGAAAACGTAAACACAGCTAACAAATGTCCACTGTATCAGATGCACCATAACTTCTGTTTCTCCTGGATATTACAGCAACTAGTGAAATTAGCTACGTTGGTGAAAACTATGCTGACAACAGAAATGATTAGATTACATAATGCATTCAAAGTTTCACATTCTTCACTCACTAATTTAAAAAATCATTTATTTACAGCATGAAAAACCTGTCTTGGGTTTTTATTAAAGTTGATATATTTCCGTGTACTGGAAGAAAATTCTTAAGATTTTAAAATGCTCAAACACTTAAACTATGCAAAAAATATAATGTCCCAGTACCAATCTCATAACTTTCTTTCTCCAGAAAGCTGGGGAAACTTTTCAGGCCTGCGATAAGGACTAAATGAGATATTGAGTTTGTACTAAAAGGAAATGTGCTTGGAGCTATCTTGGCAAGAGGGCCAAGGCAGAACAAGTATCTGTACAGTGGCCTTGTGAAAATGCAGCATAGCGTTTAAATACAGCTAGGCAGAAGCCAGTGGATAATGCGCAGTAATGGGTTAATCAATACTTATTATGGTTTTATTGGTTCACTAAAGAGAGAACAGAACCTAGTGAGCACAGAGTCGAAGAAATCACTGCATCTGATCCAGATAACATCTACTCTCCCTAAGGGATTTCCCTATTCAAGAATCCAATTTACCATGTCTGATTGACAAGGATTGGATCCTAGGGAACCACATAACTCTTTTTAGGACCCAATAAAATCCTAATGGATTTGTGGGCCTGACCAGGAGACTTACAGTTTTACTGAAGAGAGGTGGTGTGTTGCAATTAGCCTTTATTCCACTTTCACTTGAAAAACTAGGCTATTAGGAAACATCCCGGTTTTTATAAATGCTGGAGTCATGCTGGGATGTACTCAGTGGAAGGAGTAACTGTGTCTGATGGTAAATTGAGAATCTTTATGATAAATTGTAAACATTTGAAAGCATCAGAAAAATTGTAACCCAAGCAAGATTTGAATAAAAATGATAAGTCCAGCATAATGACACGTTCCAAATCCATTTATTGCCCAACCAGTCTTTGCAGTATAGTTCTTCATTAGGTTACTATTCCAAAAACGACTTCTCTTTTTGGAAGATGCTTTGAAATACACACATCCTGTATCTTAGCTCCCCTTTAATACCTGAAGTTTGAAAAAGAAATATTCTCCTTCAACAAAGTGTTATAAATTGCTGTTCATGGCAGTGGCTTATTTTCCTGGCAATGATGCTTTTATTAAAATATCAACATACACAAGTGCACAGCTGTTTGGGCATGTCATGACATTCTCATGGTTGTTGAGAGATAAATAAAATAGTAAAGTAAAAACCAACTGTGGAAGGGATAATTTGAACTGAAGATTGAAAGTAGTTAAAATATATAAAAGATCTCTAGAGTGACCTATTTTGCTTTAGAATTGTATCTATTATTTCTGGAAGTGTACATGACACTTTGAATGTGTTTGAATTTGTAGAATCAAGAATACATTCACTTAAATAATGTCTTTAGAAAGACATTGATATTTACTTTTTCTTCTCCACATGCGGTATAGACCCAATGATACTCAAGAATTTGAAAACTCACATTATTGGTATGCCAGATGACAGTCTCCTATGCCAGAATACCTAGTCAAAGGCCATTTTAATTAATTACTGAAAATATGCTTTTAATAAAAGAATAATGACTATCTATGTTAATATAAATGAACATAAAAATTCATGTGTTTAAACATGGAAATTACTTTGTTTCTAAATATAAAATTGCTGTGATGTCACATGTGACTATATAGCATTTTTCTGTCTGAAAAATTAGTACTTTTCTTATTCTCCTGTGTGTCTTTAAAAGACAAATCACAATAAGCTAAAAGTATGTTTTCTTTACTTGTAAGAACAATCACATGAAGTTGAACTTCATCTATTTCTTTCAGTTCAATTAAATTAAACCTGTTTAAGTTTCTCCCTATTTCTTGGTTGAATTTATATTTTTTAAAAATAAGTATTATACACATCATTCTAACAAACACCTAATTACAAAGTCAGTATTGTAGCTCCTAGGGGACATCCCTGGGTAAGACCATTGGTCTCTTTTTCCCCATAAATACACACACAGCCCATTCCTACTCTCCTGTCCAACAGGGAAATAGCTTCTGGTTGGTTTGAGATTGGTTTCTGTATATCCTGAAACTAAAAAAGGTTGTATCTTCAGAAAGAGGGTGTTACCTTGTAGTTATAATGGACTACCAATAGCATGTGTTGTTTTGGAGACCTCTGGGACCTTCCTGACTAATAACTCATAAGAAAGAATTTCATGTTTTGCACTGTGGGTTTTCAATTAATAACCCATGCACTCCAGGAGCAAATTGTCCATTAGGGTATGGAATTACTTTTTCAAAATCTTTGCTTTAAGTTTTACTTTGAAATTAACTTGTTGACTGCTGAGTTTGAATAAGGCTGCTCCATACATCTTTAATTTGTCCACCCAACGCCTCATCTTCTTTTACACTCCACCCCTGCTGTGCCATGCTTAAGCATTTCCAATCAAAGTATGTCAACTGTCTATTGTTGTTTCACCTCTAATCTACAAAAATCCTTCCTTAGCTTGCCCTCCCAAAGGCCCTCTTTGCTAGATTCATGCCTTCTTCTTGGGCTCGAAGTTAAACCAATAAAACAAAAAAATTTGAAACTAGACTCCCCATATTTGAGAAAACACATTTGTCTTTTTGGCCTGGCTTACATGATATATGTTTTTTCTAGATGACTATTTACCTGCAAACTCTATAATTTACTTTTCTTAAAAGCAAAGTGATATTACATTTCTTCTAAGTATAATCACATTTTATATATAAATTCATCTGTTGGTGACTATCTAAATTAATTCCATCCATAATTATTGTAATAAAGTTGTATTTAGCATGAGTGTGTCTCTATAGGAGGATATTAAGTCCATTGGGTATATTTCTAGAAGTGGTAAAGCTGGATTATATGACATTTCCATATCTAGAATTTTAGACATCTCCAGACTGATTTCCAAAGTACTTACACCTCGTTAAGTGCATAGCCCTGGATTGATCTCAAAATTGGTCAGAGAAACTTCTTTTTACAGTAGGCAGTAGCCAAAAGAGAAATGCAACTTGGTTAAAATGCTGAGAATAAAAGACTGGATGCTCATCATTTAATAGAACCTTTATATTAATCTCCTAACACCACTGCCATCAAGACTCAGAAATCACTGAAGAAGATGTGGAAAAAATGATAAATAAGTAAATATTAAAATAAGTAAATATTAAAGAAAGAAAGAAATAAAGAAAGAAAGAAAGAAAGAAAGAAAGAAGATCCAGAAGATGAGAAGAAGTGCTATGAAATTCTGACATCATGAGCTCACTGCAATTGGGATTATTTACACAAGATGTGCTTAAAATCAAACCAGCAAAACTCTGGCATAAATGGATTAAATGATTTACAGGCTTCATCTTTTCCTAATCTGCTATTGGCAATTACCAATTTCTAAGGGAGAAAGAATCATCTTTACTTGAAATGTGGAGACTAGTAAAATTCTTACGTTCTAACTGATGATGATCTCACAATCGTAAATATGTGGGCAGTACTAACAACGTAGTGAGAGATATCTGTATCTACATCTATCTATCTATCTATCTATCTATCTATCTATTTATCTATCTATCTGTCATCTATCTATCCATCTACCTATCATTTCTATATATTAAAGAAAAGAAGTTCAGAGAAGATTATTTAAGGATTATAGAGGAGAAAATGTAGAGGAAATATGAGTATATTTCATTATATACATATATGTTATTATTGACAATATAAATTTTAAATAAAATTTAAATGTTATTGTAAGTTTTCACAGAGGAAAAGAAGATAATATCTTACATATATCAGAATCAGTAGTATAAAAACAAAGTTCTACAGAGGATGTAGGAAATGAGCACTTTTATATCATATTCATAGCCATGACAATTATCATAGTAATTGATTAAAGTTAATAATATAGAGGTTCCTCAAAAAATAAAGACAGGGCTACTATGTAATCCAGCTTTCCTATGTCTGAGAATATATCTAATGAAATTGTGTCAACACCTTTTGGAGACATCTGAATACACATTTGTTTCTCCACTACTCAATTAAGTTGTCGAACCAACACACATGCCTATCAGTGGATTGAGACTTCTAGACACCATAATACAAATAGAATACTATTCATCTTGAGGAATATCGTCCAAATACTCCAGAGCAAAATGAATCATACTGGAAGTCATTATGTTGAGTTCAAGGCAGAAAACTAAAAACTGTACGTGGTTTTTCATACATGAATGTTAATAAGTGCTGATAGAGATAATGACATTTGTAATACTAACAAGTGAAACTACAAGTAGCCATCCTTAAGAGTTAAGAATGATGGATAGAAGAAATCAAGAGGTAGGAAAATAGATACAAAACCTAGATAGAAAAAAGCAGCTAATGTGTACTGTACCACAGCAGTGACTATGGATCATCATTACTCATATACTGTGAGGAATTCAAAGTCTGTAAACTCTAAAAGTCTGACATCAAATGGGTAAATGGAAAACACTAAGGGCCTCTGCATAATGCATATATGTCTTTAAAAATAGCTTGACATAAATATTCAATTATAATGTGTCAAAAAAAATTAATTAAGAAAAGATGAATGTTACTCATCTGATGAATGGTACATGTGAATTCATGTATGAGTGATATCATTAAAATTCCAAGCATATTAAAACAAAACAAAATCACCTGAGGTGTGGATTTGCCTTTTTTTTTTTTGTAAGTCCCAACTGCAACCTTGATAATTGAATGTAGCACTGTCATGCTTAAAATGTGCATCCACAAAAGGAATAAAGAAATTTGCATGGTATGAAAGTAGTAATTCAAATGAATGTCTGAACTACAGAGCCATAAGGATAGAAACATGTCCAGGGATGAAACATAGTGTGACCACACTGGGTTTTTCAAGGTTGATCTCAACTATGCTTCTGAACCTATACTTCAGTCTCTTAACTTTGTTATGGCCTCTTGACAAAATGGACCCATTTCCTTCGTCTTGAAACTGTGTGGAATCATAGAGTGTGGAAATGATGGTAAGTAGTTTTGGAGATCAGATTTTAAAGGAATTATTACTTTATACTTACTCTTTTGGTATTCTTATTTGCAGAACCAGACTTGATGTAAAATATCCCAAGCCATGAAAGAGGTCACAATGAGAAAAGATCCTCAACCAAGCCAGGACTTCAGTGGATTCCAAGTGGACTAGAAGCCACAAGGCTGAGTTTGTGTTCAGCATAGCTTATTGCCTGGTTGTATCCATTAGATGCTAAATGGCAGGGATAAACTGCTCCAGTGAAGACTTCACAGAGGTGGCCAAGTCAAATGAATTTATCTTTAAAGAAACTCAGTTTTGGCGCACAGACATATTGACAGCTAACTTTATTATTTAGATGTAGCATTGGCTACTATAAAAACATAGAGCATGTTGCTTTGAGGACAGGTAGTTGGGAGAGTATTGAAGATGATGAGATGATGAGATGATGACTTCCTTATTTCACATCATGAAAAACTCTTTATTTACTTGTGGATGTGCATTTAAAGCATGGCACTGCTATATGCATTTATGGGTGATGCAATTGTGGACCATGAATGAAGGTGACCAAATCTATAGCTCAGGGGATATTATTTTGTCTTAATTTGCTTAATAGAAAATGTTTGATAGAAAAAAGACATAAAAATATAAAGACAATTGAAGGGAATTTAAATATGTCATTATTTACAAATAGGAGGCTGTTTTGTAGTAGCTCAATCCTGGCTTTTATAATTTATGTTTGGGTATATATGGGTGGGAATGTGGAAGAAGAGTTTGAAGATCATAAAACTTGAAATGAAGGCACAAGAAAAGAAAAAGAAATGTTAAGGAAGTGGACATGGCTATGAAAATGTGACATGAAAATGAATCAGTGGAATGGCCACCTATTTCTGTTCAGACTTTGATGATGTGACTGAAAAGAAATAGGTCAGTCCCAAAGATTTTAGTGACTCTTCAAATGAAATT
>JANHMN010000012.1:65541854-65648654 GCA_030674055.1 Rhabdomys pumilio
GAGGGACTAGCAATACAATAGATGCAAATAGTCAACAAGCAAGGCAATAAACAAAATTCCATGAACTCGCCCGTGATCAATGTTTCTTAGGGCTTATCAGGATGACCAAAATATCTGAGCCAACTTCACCATCCTAGCCCAAAGTCAATTTCATGTCTGAAGCCTACTTCCTTGTTCTAGCCTAAAATTTAGATGCCTGTCTGAAATTATTTCTTTGTTCTAGCCTAATATTTAAATTCCTGCCTGAAATTGCTTCTTTGTTCTAGCCTAAGGTTTAGATTCCTGCCTGCTTGATAGGTAAGGAAGGCATTCTTGTCAGAAGAACCTAAGACAGGCTCAGTATTGTTAATGAAATAAAAAAGGGGAAGAGGTGGATCGCCTTTGAGGCTGCTTGGCAATAATCTGGCATGGGTCAAGGACAGGGAAGTAGGCTTCAGGGAGGAATCTGTCGTTAGATAGAACAAGGAAGCAATTTCAGATTGAGCTTTCTAACAATGTTTGCTGCTGTATTTCTTTTTCTACCAGCCTGTTCATTCATGTATTCAACAAAAACTGTGAGTCAATTCCCTTCCTGCTAATTTACATAGAACTCTTCAGCTATATGCAGAAGACAAAATATGGCAGAAGTGAGTTGTGTGGCTTTGGAAGCTAGGCCAATAAAGGGGATATAGCCTCTACCAAGCTTTCTGGGTAATTAACCACAATGTTCTGAAGAATCTCAGGCCAACTGAAGATGTACTCTTCCAATCAGTAATGCCAAAGGCAAAGGCACAAAGAAAAGGTTAGCATCTAGTCTTTAAGATGTTCTAGCTAGCATTTGGAATAAAGAGATGCAGTCACCACTGAGTCATTCCCAAATAAAAAATTAGTAGGCAAAATTACTGCTATTGCTGCTTTGAGGCCATTGCTTCTGGATAGTTTGTCACACATATTAATAATAGAGTAAGAATAAGAAAAGACTGATGAAAAGTACACAGAAAAATGTGGCTGCAAATGGACTTGAATTTAATTGATGGTTTCTCTTGTATTTATTGTCAAATGTTTGTCAGTAAAAACATTAGGTGGCAGGTGATTAGGTCAAATTTTTACTGTGTGTAAACATTCTAGAGTTGTGGCAACTCTGCACTATCCAAGCCACTAGGTAATCATTTCATAATAAGGATTGAGAACTGTGGCTCTAGATCATGCCTGTAAATTCTCTTTCTAGCTTTGCTAGCATTAATTCACATAATCTCCCCCAAACTTTCACGACTATATCATATGACAAAAACATAATACTGATATGGACTTATAAAACAGAGTCCAGCATTTCTCACATGTATTCTGGACGATGCACTGTTTCCAAGGTGCCTTTATTATCATAGTAGAAAAAAATCTTATTAGGAATAACTAGCTTCCATATGCAATGTTTCACAGGGTCCACATTGATTGCCAGGGAAAATCAGTTGAATTTTTAACCCTCTGATGATGAATGGTAGTGGACTACAGTGCTTTCTGTTCATAAAAGAGTGGAAATGTAGCAGCTTATCACAGAGAAGTAACAATAACTGAGGAGTAGAAGGGAATATATAAAAATTATGGCTATAGAAAGATATAAAATTTGCTAACTACACATGAAGTTACTATTTCTCCTAATACTAGTACTTTTTGTCTTTTAAAAGAACATTTGTCATTTATACCCATATTTGTGTATATTTTATTAACTTTATGTTGAATTCATCATACTGATTTTTGGAGGTTTACTTTTGTTAAATTTCAAAAAAAATCTTTGGAATGTCCTGTTTTTATCATTTGAGACATTTTGAAATGCAAGGACTATAAATTAGTATTATCCAAATTTTCAAATTTATGATGTTAGACATACTTGTAACAATCTTTACATTCTAGAACAAGAATTAGCTGAAATTCTTGTTTAGATAATCAAACTCGCCAAGCTTAGGAGTGCTTACAAATAACTACATCTTATAGGAATATTTAATGAAAAACTATATAAACCTTAGATTTTGCAGTAAGTAACAGACTTCCATGGAATCACACTTAAGGCCTGCCCATTTAACTATTTAATTAGCATTAAGAATCATTTATACTTTACAGAACGTTCAAAGGACTTACACAAAACATAACAATATATGTTAACTCATTACTAAGCCTTTGTCTTATTAAGATTACTTTTTCTGAATATGTTTTCGAAATATTATTCCATTCTCATACAAACATTTATTTACTTTATACATGTGAACGTTATAAGTCCATATGTTAAAGAATGAGCTGGCATAAAAACATGCTTATGAAGTATAAACATTCACCTGAAGACTCTGGCTATTCTCTCAGCCTATGTCTACCCTCATCATGAACTTAAAATCAGTTGTCTAGGGAGCTGATCTTAGGCACCATGTGTTAAAGCATACTGTAAAAAGTAGATCTGTGCTCTGATTGTTAGCCCATCATATCAGAAACCAGTTACCCACAGGGCAATCTCTAAATATAACTAGCTATACAAATAAAAGAGATCTGCTGCTCTTGTTACTACTGCTATTGCTGCTGCCTCTGCTAATGTTGATGGCGGCGGCAGTGGTGGTGGTGGTGGTGGTGGTGGTGGTGTGTGTGTGTGTGTGTGTGTGTGTGTGTGTGTGTGTTTAAGAGAAAAATCTTATTCTGGCTCATGATTTCAAAATGTTCTAAAGATGACCATTGATTCTGGGCCATTATGAAACAGAATATGGTGGCTGAAGAAATGAGATAAAGGCTGTTCATACAGCAACAGACAACAAGAGATTAAACATGAACTCCGGAAAGCTTTAATCAGGAAACACAAATTTCCAGTAATCAGCTTCCTCTTCAAGAAACTACCATCCCATCAAATTCCAATAATATTATTATGTTTCAAATATTGTTTGAGTTCAATCATTCCTGGCTAAAAACTTTCACGACTCAATCACTCTCAGGAATCTGGAATCAACTGAGGCCCAAGACTTGAACACATAAACCTCAGGAGGAATACACAGCATTTAAAATTAAACATGCACATAAACATATATTCAACATGAGAGAAGGACATTGAGAAAATGACAGTTATTATTTGCTATATGAATTATAGACCAAAATACACTAATGCCTCGAGTTCTGAAGGAGTAATATTTAGTTGATAAAATAACACTTTGACAAAGTAATACATTCTTAATTTAGTTAATTTTCATAATATCTATGGAAAATTTTAGTGCATGCAATAATATAATAAAACACAATCTTCATCACATCATTATTGTCATAATGTGCTTTCTTCACAGAAACTTAAGCCATAATACATAATGTCTGCTCAAATAAATTATCATTTTAGTACATTAAAGGTTTATTTCTTTGGCCTTAGATTTTTGTGGTAGAATAGGCGACACATTTTCCAGAGCCTTCCTGTGCCATTTTTATAGTGATTTCATTTTTTGAAAACTTGGTGCTCTAGTACTATGAATAATATAAAAATAAAACAGCATTTTGTGCCCCTTGTAACACCTGCTATAAAAATAATCTGCTAAAACAGAAAACACTGTGATTATGGAGTTGGGCAGCTGTATATTACACTGTAGCTATTCTCATCAATCCCTCAGTGCATTGGTCACTGGTGATGCAGGGGCAACATCCCTACCAATGATTAAAGAAGAAAGTGGGCATCAAGCTTTAATGTTGGTTAAACCAAAGCACAGCTGCCTCAGCCACATCTCATTATAGCAGTAATTAAAGTTCTTACCTTACCTGTGTAGTCAAGGAGACCGGGGTTTCTAATGGAACCAATCTAGACTTAATGGCTTGCTGTCAATTAGCCCTGATGACTTGATAAAGTAAAGAACAAGAATGTGGGTTGGGTTACAACTCTGCATGATAACAAATATAGTAATTCAGCATCTTCCCCCTCCCCACAGCCGGATCCAACTCAAGAGTTTTGGAGAAGAAAGACAAGAAAATTATCTGGGAAACATGATCTTTTGATTACCAATGGATAATGGCATTCTCCATCAATTTGGCCTAGTGCTTTACTCTTAACAAAGGATGAAATTGCCACAAAAAGCTGCTCTTCAATCACGGGACAACACACCTCTTCTTGTCATAGACTTTGACAACAGAATAAAATTCAAAACCAGAGAAACAAGACAAGATTGTGGAGGGGCAGCACATTCTGTTTCAACTTCTCTGAGCAAAACCATCTTTCACGAGAAACCTGTAATCATAAGTATGCAGTTCAGAAAACATTTTTGTGCCCTTTATAGCATTTGTATTCAGAGAAAGAAAAAAATCTATTATATTATGCCATAGAAGCTAAACTTATTTACCTCAGTTAATAATACATACCTAAACCAATAGGAAACATCTTTATTCTTTGTCCATCCCAAATGTAGTATCTGCCTTAAATAAATAAATGCAGTATTAATATGTCTTCTGTTGTCTTGCAAACTTGAAATTTATGCTTAAAACATTTACATGTGTCTTCTAGAGTCTTGAACCATGTGGTGAAAAAACCTGTGAAAAATGGCAAAGCTATGTGTTATTCTTCATAAATCATCCAAATAAGCTATGCTCATACACAACTGAAACACTTCATAAGAAGAAAGTATCATTACTTGCATAGGGAGTCAACCCTATGAACTTGATATTTCTTTCTATTAAACCTGAAATAAAATGATCATTTTATTGTTGGTATAGCTCTTTCACTATCCTGATGATAAGGGATAAACACCTATTCCAGTCAACTGTAATCATTTGTACAGAAACACTTTTGACTAACATATGCACATGAAAGAAAAAATTTAAATATTAGAAAATGCATATTGGAAAATAACTTACATACTTTGGAAACATGCTCCATAATTAAATTTTACTGAAAGAAATGATAACTAAACTGGAGATTCCCAGGACAATTTCTTAGTTATTCTAAGTTATTCTAGGTTTTCCCTTATTACTTAATAAGATTCACAGATTTCATTTGTTACTTTAAAAAAAAAACACATTGTGTACTATCATGGTACTTGGTATTATTTTGTTTAAATTTGATATTTTATGTATTTACATTTCAAATGTTATCCCCTTTCCTAGTTTCCACTTTGGAAACCCACTATCCCATCCCTATCCCCATCCCCCTGCTTCTGTAAGGGTTCTCCCCAACCCACCTACTCCCACCTCACTTTCTTGGCATTAACCTACACTGGGGAATCAAGCCTCCACAGGACTAGGGGCCTCTCTTGCTATTGATGCCAGGCAATATCGTCCTATGCAACATACGCAGATGGAGTAATGAATCCCTTCATGTGTACCCTTTGGTTTGTGGTTTAGTCTCTAGGAGCTCTGGGGACTCTGGATGGCTAATATTGTTGTTCTTCCTGTGGGGTTAAAAACCCCTTCAGCTCCTTCAGTCTTTTCTCTACCTTCTCTATTGGTGTCCTCATGCTCGCTCCAATGATTTGCTGTGAGCATCAGCCTACATATTTTTCAGGCTCTGGCAGAGCCTCCCAAGAGACAACTGTAAACAGACTCCTGTCAGCAAACACTTCTTGGCATCCACAATAGTGTCTGTGTTTGGTGACTGAATTAGGGTGGATCCTCAGGTGAGGCAGTCTCTGGATGAACTTTTCTTCAGTCTTTGCTCCATACTTTGTCCTTGTATTTCCTTTAGTCAGGAGCCATTCTGGGTTAAAAATTTGGAGATGAGTGGGTTGCCCCATCCTCCAAACAGGGGTCATATCTGTTCACTGAATATAGTCTCTATAGCTTCTTCCTTTCCTTTGTTGGGCATTTCAGCTAATCTCACATTCCTGTTCACACTCCTCCCTTTCTCCCAAGTCCCTCCAACCCTCTACCTGGTTGTACCAACTTATAATCCCACCAACAATGGAGAAGTGTTCTTCTTGGTCCAAGTCCTCGCTAGCATCTGCTGTCACTTGAGTTTTTGATATTAGCCATTTTGACTGATGTGAGGTAGAATCTGAGGGTTGTTTTGATTTGAATTTCTCTGACGACTAAGCATGTTGAACATTTCTTTAGGTGCTTCTCAGCCATTTAATTTTCCTCAGTTGGGAATTCTTTGTTTAGCTCTGTACCATATTTTTACCTTTTTCTCCAAATATATTTAGTTAGAATTAATTTAGGTAGTTTTCTGCTTCAATCTATATTAAATACATATTCATGGGATTTAATTAGCTCTAGTTAAGATTATATTAAAACTACTTCAGCTTAAATTAGTTTTTATAATTTTAAGTTTAAAATGTTACTCAACACAACATTTCATAAACTGACATATCACATGTTATTTATAGCTTGTCTAAATATTTCAACTGCTATCAAATTCTGTTATTTCTTGTGGCACATTTTTAATACATTCATTGGTTCACCTTTATTTTTTATTTTATTTTTTTATTGGATATTCTGTTTACATTTCAGATTTTATCCCCTCAGCCCATTCCTCTCACCACCCAGGAACCCCTTATCCCATTCCCTCCTCCTGCCTCCACAAGGGTGTGCCCCCACCAACCCCCAACTACCCTCTTCTCTCCCCACCCTCGAATTCCTCTCTGAATGGTGTTCAGCCTTCATGGGATCAAGGATCTCCTCTCCCACCCATGCCTGACAAGGTCATCCTCCCCTAAGTATACAGCTGAAGACATGGGTGCCTCCCTTTGTGCTCCCAGACTGGTGGCTTAGACCCTGGGAAGTTCTGGTTGGTTGGCAATGTAGCTCTCCTCTTGGGGCCACCAATCCTTTCAGCTCCTTCAGTCTTCTAACTTCTCCATTGGGAACCCTTGATCAGATCAATGGTTAGCTGTGAGCATCCGCCTCTGAATATGTCAGGCTCTGGCAGATCTCCGAGGAGACAGCTACATCAGGCTCCTGTCCGCAAGCACTTCCTGACATCCATATCGGTGTCTATCTTTGGTGACCAGAACACCAATGGCTTATGCTCTAAGATCAAGAATTGACAAATGGGACCTCATAAAACTGCAAGGCTTCTGTAAGGCAAAAGACATTGTCAATAAGACAAAACAGCAACCAACAGATTGTGAGAAGATCATTACCAATCCTAGATCCAATAGAGGGCTAATGTCCAATATATACAAAGAACATAAGAAATTAGACTCCAGACAACCAATTAACCCTATTAAAATGGAGTACCGAGCTAAACAAAGAATTCTCAGCTAAGGAAATTCGAGTGGCCGAGAAGCACATTAAGAAATACTCAACATCCTTAGTCATCAGGGAAATGCAAATCAAAACAACCCTGAGATACCACCTCACACCAGTCAGAATGGCTAAGATCAAAAATTCAAGTGATGGTAGATGCTGGCGAGGATGTGGAGAAAGAGGAACACTCCTCCATTGTTGGTGGGGTTACAAGCTGGTGCAACCCCTCTGGAAATCAGTCTGGCGGTTCCTCAGAAAATTAGACATAGCACTACCTGAGGATCCAGCTATACCACTCCTCGGCATATACCCAGAAGATGCTCCAACATATAACAAGGACATATGCTCCACTATGTTCATAGCAGCCTTATTTATAATAGCTAGAAGCTGGAAAGAACCCAGATGCAACAGAGGAATGGATACATAAAATGTGGTACATTTACACAATGGAGTACTACTCAGCTATTAAAAATAATGAATTCAAGAAATTCTTAGGTAAATGGATGGAACTAGAAAATATTATCCTGAGTGAGGTAACCTAATCACAAAAGAACACACATGGTATTTACTCACTGATATGTGGATATTAGCCCAAAAGCTTGAAATAGCCAAGATTCAAGTAACAGACCACATGAAGCTCATGAAGAGAGAAGACCAAGTGTGGATTCCTTGGTCCTACTTGGAAGGAGTGACAGAATGCTCAAAGGAGCAAATATGTCAACAAAGTGTGGAACAGAAATTCTAGGAGGGCCTGTCTGGAGACCACTCTACCTTGGTACCTGTCCCATGTGCAGTCACCAAATATGTACCACATTTTTAATAGGGTTATTTGATTCTCTGGTGTCTAACTTCTTGAGTTCTTTGTGTATATTAGATATTAGCCCTCTGTCAGATGTGGAATTGGCAAAGATATTTTTCCAGTTTGTTGGTTGCAGTTTTTTTTTTTTTTGATTGAGAGTGTACTTGGCCTTACAGCAGCTTTTCAATTTTATGAGGTCCCATTTGTTGATTCTTGATCTCAGAGCATAAGCCACTAGTGTTCTGTTCAGGAAATTTTCTATCATACTATCTGCAAATAGTGATATTTTAGCTTCTTCCTTTCCAATTTGTATTCCTGTGAGCCCCTTTTGTTGGTTAATTGCTCCATTATATTCAGAACTGTATTGAATAGGTAGAGGGAGGAATGAGAATAGACAGGTAGCCTTGCCTAGTCCTTGATTTTAGTGGAATTGCTTCAAGATTCTCTCCATTAAGTTTGATATTCACCAATGGTTTGCAGTGTATTGCTTTTACAATGTTTAGGTATGAGCCTTGAATTCCTGATATTTCCAAGGCTTTTAATATGAAAGGTCATTGAATTTTGTCAAATGATTTCCCAACATCTAGTAAGATGATCATGTAGGGTTTGTTTGGGGGCCTTTTTTTGTTTGTTTATGTACTGGATTACATTGAATGCATTTCTGTATATTGAACCATCCTTGCATCACTGGGATAAACACTACTTGATTATGGTGAATGATCACTTTGATATATTTTGGATTTGGTTTGCAAGAATTTCATTGAGTATTTTTCATTGATATTCATAAGGGAAATAGGTCTGAAGTTCTCTTTCTTTACTGGGTCTTTGTGTAGTTTAGGTATAAATGTAATTGTGACTTCATAGAATGAATTGGGTAGTGTTCTTTCTGTTTCTCTTTTGTAGAATAGTTTGAAGAATATTGGTATTAGATCTTCTTTGAATGTCTAATAGAATTCTGCACTAACACCATCTGGTCCTTGGCTTTTTTTGTTGGGAAACTTTTAATAGTTACTCCTATTTCTTTTGTGGTTATTGAACTATTTAGATGGTTTATCTGCTCCTGATTTTACTTTGGTACCTGGTATCTGTCTAGAAAATTATCCATTTCATCCAGGTTTTCCATTTTGGTTGAGTATTGGCTTTTGTAGTAGTATCTGATTTTTCAAGTTTCCTTGGTCTCTGTTGTGTCTCCCTTTTCATTTCTGATTTTGTTAATTTGGATACTGTCTCTGAGCTCTCTGGTTAGTCTGGCTAAGGATTTATCTATCTTGCTGATTTTCTCAAAGAACCAGCTCCTGGTTTTGTTGATTCTTTGTATAGTTCTGGTTTTTCTACTTGATTGATTTCAGAACTGAGTTTCATTATTTCCTGCTGTCTCCTTCTCTTGGGTGTATTTGCTTCTTTTTGTTCTAAAGCTTTAAGATGTGCTGTCAAGCTGCTACTGTATGCTTCTTTTTGTAGGCACTTGGAGTTTTCCTCTTAGCACTGCTTTCATTGTGTCCTATAAGATTTAGTATAAAGAGCCTTCATTTTCATTAAATTCTAAAAAGTCTTTAATTTCTTTCTTTATTTCTTCCTTTACCTATTTATTGAGTAAAGTGTTATTCAGCTTTCATGTGTATGTGGGCTTCCTCTTGTTTTTGTTTTTACTGAAGACTTAGTCTGTGGTGATCTGATAGGATTCATGGGATCTATTAAGACCTGTTTTGTGACTGACTATGTGGTCAATTTTGCAGAAAGTATCATGAATTGCTGAGAAGGTACAGTCTTTTATTTTAAGATGAAATGTTTTTTTCAAAGTTTGAGGCCAGCCTGGTCTACAGAGTGAGTTGCAGGACAGATATACAGAGAAACCCAGTCAAGAAAAACAAACAAACAAACAAACAAATGAAATGTTCTATAAATATCTGTTAAATCTATAAATTTATTAAAATATATAAATATTTCTATAAATATCTGTAAAATTTGGTTTGTAACTTTTGTTAGTTTTGCTGTGTCTCTGTTTAGTTTGTGTTTCCATGATCTGTCCATTGATGAGAGTGGGTTATTGAAGTTTCCCACTATCATTATGTGAGGAGCAATGTTTGTTTTGAGTTTTAGTAAAGTTTCTTTTATGAATGTGGGTGCCTTTGAATTTGGAGCATAGAGGTTCAGAATTAAGACTTCATCTTGGTAGATTTTTCTTGGTAGATTTTTCCTTTGATGAGTATGAAGTGTCCTTCCTTCTTATTTTTTTTTTTTTTTATTTTTGAGAACTTTTGGTTGAAAGTCAGTTTTATTCAATATTAAAAATGCTACTTCAGTTTGTTTCTTGGAACCATTTGTTAGAAAATTTTTTTCTAGCCTTTTATTCTGAAGTTGTTTCTGTCCTTCTTAAAGTCCTCTATCATCACCATGAGGTGTGATTTTAAAACCCAAGTAGGCTTTTTCAATATGTAGAGTTATCCAGAACTTGCTGTGGTGGGAGAATTGTATTCTTATGATTCCACGTAGGTTTCTGTTTCTTAGGTTCTTGTGCTTGCCTCTTGACATCTGAATATCTCTGGTGTTAGTTGTTCTTGCTGTCTTTGACTGGAGATTGTCTGTCCTATGGGCCTGTGAGCCTGTGATCTTAGGTGGATCCCAGCTCTCTCCAGGCGGTAATGGGGTGCAGAAAGCAGTGATCTTAGGTGTATCAGCACTCCTTGGAGACCAGCTCTTTCCAGGTGGGATTTGGGTATGGAGGGTTGTGGGGCAGCTTTAGCTTCGTTGTGAAGATGGAGACCAGATGGGGTTCCTGATATTATTGTATGAGGACATTTTATTTTTATTTATTGGTTTTTATTAAAATTAATTATACACAGTAATAAGTTTTGCTTCATAGTTTGGATATGTATGGCTAATGTATTATTATAGTCTTTAAATTCCATCTGCAGCACACTTTTGTGTCTTATTCCCTGTCATGTTAATTACTTCCTATTTCTCAACTTGCACCCCATCTGCCACCCTTTTATTTTACTGCATGTCTATCTCTCTGTGTGCATGTGTATTTGTTTTGTGTATGTGTGCACATGTGAGCATGTCTGTGTTATTGAGCATGTGTGTGAAAAGAAAGTTTTCTTATGATTGTTTACAAGAATATAGATGGGATTTTGTTTACAAAAAGGTACCTGATCAATGGACACACCATGAAAAAAAATGTATTTCCCTCACCAATAAACCATTATCTGAAGTAAAAACCTCTCCAGGATCTGAGGGTCAGGTTCCATGAGTCATAAGAACATACCCATGCAAATATCATATTCACAATCACTTATGATCCCTGAAATTCTTCTGCTTCTACTTTCATTTTATATGTGTTTATGTATTTATCTAAAATCTCTAATGGAAAGTGAGATAAAAACGGCATTTGTCTTTATAAGAGTGGGTTAAATTACTTAATATGATCATTTCCATTTGCACACACTTTACTGAAAATAAAAGAGCCTCATTTTTCTTTTTTGGCAGAAAAAAATCATTATATATATATATATATATATATATATATATATATATAATCACATTTGTTTACCTGTTTCACTATTGTTGAATACCAAGGTTGGCTTCATAATCTGACTATCTTGAATAATCTCTCATAAACATTGGTACTCAAGTATCTATGTGATAGGCTGACCTGGAGCTCTAGCTGGATTAGCTCATTTCTCAAATCACTATAAATAGATTTCGTTGGATCCACAGTCTCATTCAAACTCGCTTTTATTTATTTTTCTTAATATCTGGTATCTCAATATATTTAATTTGCATTTATGTCATGGTCAGTGAGGCTAAACATATTTTCATATTTATGTTTGTTTATATGCTCAGAAATCACATAAAAGTCAACTGCCTGTGGTAGCTCATCAGTAATCCTTAACATACAGAGGCAAAAACAAGGAATCCCAGAGAGAGTGCGTTAGCCAAATTATCAAGCTCCTGGCTCAATTCTGAACATTCTGCATGAATATATAAGGTGGCAAGAGATCTAGGAAGATAAAAGAGTTAAGACTACACAAGACATTCAAATTTGTTTTTAGTGGAAGCATTAAATAACGGATTCAAAATTTGCCTTGGATTTTTTTTTCTAAAACTCATTGATGTGTGAGGTAAATAACTAATAATAACTCTAGTTCCTTTAGCTAAGCATTGAATCTAACTTCCAACGTTTCTAAGCAACCAAACTGGCCTTATATATCACGCTTTAAGAGGGCTAGCATCTTGCTGAGTGACACATTTATAGTAACAATTTTAAAATAGATGTCATGGGTTTTAAAGCAAGAAGGCAGAGGAGATCTTTGAGGGACAGAAGTGGTGAGAAAATAACATTATTGTATTATATTCTAAAATAAAATTCTGGTATCTCCTCTCCATGTATCTACCTCACCAGACCAAAGTGGAGTACCAGTCTAAGAGATTAATAGTTGCATTGGGAATTTATGTTTTCTAGACTCAGAAATGGGTGAGAACAGGACTGATGTTGAGCCATCCCAAGATGTAGTTTCCTGTCTCTTGCATAGGCACTTAGCACAGAAGCAGAACATTAAATCCAAGGATGACTTTCAGTAACATTCTCATAAACAGTGTTTGGCTTTCTTCTTCATTTAGAGAAGGAAAATAAAAATCTTGTCTAAATTTCCTTATAATTTATTGCCACTGTGTATAATTGTCACTTTTATCTGTAAAAGGGAAATATCATTGCAGAGCTTCTCAACATGTTCTTCGTTGTTCTTAGTCATATATTTCAATCTCAGTTTCTAGCAAATCTATTATGTTTCTAGTCTGTTGAACAGTCATTATAAATTTATTTAAGCAGAAGGTAGAAGTAGGTCTCATCAATTATATGTGTAATTCCAGAAAGCAGAAGGCTGAGATAGGAAGACTTTGTGCATCCCATAGTGGTCTGGGATACAGAGAATGTTTCAGTGTAGCCTGGGCTGAAATGTGAGACTATGTCAAAAATAATAATAATTTAAAAAGGAAAATGTTAAATTGGATTACTGGCTGGTTTTGTGTGTTAACTTGACACAAGCTGGAGTTATCAGAGAGAAAGAAGTCTCCCCTAAGGAAATGGCTCCATGAAATTCATCTGTAAGGCATTTTCTCAATTAGTGATCAAGGTTGGGGGTTGGGGGTGTTCATCCTATTGTGAGTAGTGCTATCCCTGGGCTGAAAGTCCTGGATTCGGTAAGAGCAAAGCAGGGAAATCAATTAGTAAGCAGCACTCCTCCATGGTTCTGCATCAGCTCCTGCCTCCAAGTTTCTTCCCTGACTTCCTTTGGTGATGAACAACAATGTGTTCATTAAAAGTAAGCCGAATAAACCTTTTATTCCTCAACTTGTTTCTTGGTCATGTTGTTTTGTGCAAAAAAATACAAACCTTGACTAAGACATTGGGAATGGGATGCACATGCAGGCAAACACCCATGCACAAAAAACCATAAAATTTAAAAGTTTAAAGAGAGTATTTGTAGGAGAGTACTTGAAAAATATGGCATAAAATCAAAACTAAATTTGTTCAGAAAATAAGTACATACAAAACAGTAACCCCAACACAGAAGAATATGCTCTGCTCATGAGCAGATGGGGGATAACTGACATGAGCCCATAAACAAACCAACCAACAATCCATCACAATGAAATAAAAATGGAACAATTTAAACATGCAAAAAAAAAAAGGAAAAGGAAAGAAAAGAAAGAAAACTATGGGATATTCAGCCTGGTTCTTGAGAGTTGGTACTCATGAAGCTCAGAGTACCTTCACTCTAGAAGCTACAATCAAGGTTGTTTTGTTGTATCAAAAGCTAAGGGTCCTGGTAACTATTTCAATTACCACACATGTACACTGAAGAGGATCTAGGTCGTCAAAGGAAACTACTATATTATAATATAATTTCTGTTGTTGTGTTTACCACACCCTTCCTTGTGGATTTTACTGGAGAATCATGGGAAGAATTACACAAAAGGGAAATATGATCCATCCTAATTGAGGAGGAGAGAACCATCACCCTACCCCAACATATCATCTCCTTGGTAAATGTTCCTAAGATAGTTTCAGAACCCCAGGGCATAGTGCCCAATAAGTTGCTATCCACACTGAATCTGCATACTTCACTCTCATCTCTTCCAAGATTGTGCTGACATTTGCTTCTCCAAATTAACCATGAGTATATTCTCTGTGCCCTTAAGTTCAGTTCTTAGAGAGGACAAAGAAAAAGAAAACTTTTCCCACCTGTAGATTTGGCAATGTTATCAAGAGAAAAAAAAATGAATAAAAATAAACATGAAGAAATAAATCAGCACACTAGTTAGTGTGGGGATAAAAGTAAACTACAATAGAAATAAAATACAGATTAAAAATACTTTGAGAAAATTAAAATGAAAATAAAGCATACTGGAATTTATTGAAAACAGCAAAAACCACGTAAGAATAAAATGCATAGTTATTATAGTGCCATTAACATAAACAATCACATAGTAAACAAAATCCTCAAATCATCAAACTAAATTTAAACAAAAAAATCTAGTAAAAGAAGAATATACTAAGCTTAAAATTAAGGGAAACATGGAAATAATTAAAATTTCATCCCTTATAAATATACTGCCAATAGATAATGAAATGGTTCTATTATTTAATATTAAAAACAAAATCAACAAACTAAGATATCTAAAAGAAAAATATAGAGGAATATAAAATCATAATTTAGGAATAGTTATTATAAACTATGTCTTAGAAATAAGAATGATTTCAGAGAACATGGTAGAAAAATATTACACACATAAAAAGACAAGAATCCTCAAAGAAACAGATCAACTCTGACAACACAAAATATACTTAAAGTGTATAAAAATGAAACTGGAAGAGAGTGAAGCCTTATTCAAATACAACGCTCAAAGTAGCAATTTCTAAAAGTGTCTGCTAAACATTTTAAGAAGCCTTGATTCAAAAATTCCTGAAACTAGTCCTGAATATTGAAGCAAGAGAATGGTTGCAGCCTCTTTCTCTGAGGCCAGTATGTATTCACAAAGACAAAGACACATCAAGTAGAGGAACAAAACACATCTTTGTCCTATTTGGCTGCAAAACTGTTACCTTTTATCTGTGCAATGAAAATTTATGCAAAATATTCACATAGAATTTATACCTTCAATTTAAAGAGAGTGCAGTATATAAAAATCCAAAGTGACAAGATGTATTAGTAAAATAAGTTGCAAAATGTATATTATTAATCAATGAAGAAAATACCAATTTTAAAATACTTTCATGATTAAGATTTGCCAAACACATTGAAAATAAAGAAGAATCTTTACAACATGTCAATTTAAGAAAGTTTTGTTTATACATTCCAATATAAAAGACTAAGCTCAGAATAAGCCAAGTATGCCACTGTGCCCACTCCTAATCAGCACATTGACAAAGGATAAATAAGCAAAGAAAGAGTCAGAAAAGAAGTCAGAAAACAGTGAGCAGAATTCTACTTTTTAAAATTATAGCCCTGAAGTAAATATACACTAACACACATAGAGGCACATCCATAAATATACACACAGACTCACACACAAATACACACACACACACACACACACACACACACACACAAAAGAAACACATAAACACATATACATTGAAACAGAGCAACGAACAAATACATACCACACAGACACATACATATATGTACATACCCTACAAACACACACTCATACACACCTACATTCATACATGTACAAACACATAAAAATATACAGAAACACAGATTCACAATAGACACACACACCCATAAAACCTTTGGAAGTGATAAATATAAAATATAGTATACACAGTCTTTAGGATTCAAAATTAAACCACAAGGTAAAATGCACTTGTTCTTCTTAAAAATAAGAAATCAGAAAAATAAAATTAAGAAAAAAAATGAATTTTAATAGCTTTGTTTACATATTAAATTAACCAAAAATTAATAGGCACCTACAATGAACACTATAAAACATTGCTAAAAAATATGAGAAGATTTGAATAATTTAAATTAGACTATATTTCTGAAATTATAAATACGTAGGAGAAAAACATGGAAGAAAGCTTCATGGTTGTAAACTTGGCAATAAATTCTTGGCTATAGTATTAAAACCACAGTAAACAAAAGGACAAAATTGACAAGTGAGAATCTATAAAATTTAGAAACACATTTCTGAATACATAGCACATAAAAACATACAGAACCTTAGGGAAATAAAAATAAAAACAGTAATTTATCAAATAAATAATTATTGGATTCCAACAATAAAATTCAGATAACTTCTTTTAAACAATGTGAACAACTAGATGGTTTGAATCTGGTCATGTGGTAAAGGTCAATTTGCCATAATTATCAGTGTGTTTTTTATAAACTGCATCATTGGAAAGTAATGGAATCTGTGTTAGAGGGATTAGGTTACTTACTGCTGATCTCCTTGTATCCCTTCTCTCTGTGTTCCTTACCTACTATAGGTGTCATTTTCGACCCTATGATCCCTGCCATGGTATGCTACCTCAACATGAAGTTGGAAGCCATGGAATCAGCCAACCATGTACTGAGACCTGTGAAATCATGATCAGAAATAAACTTTTTCTCTTCTAAGTTGTTTGTCTCAGAAAATTTTCACAATAAAAAGCTATAAATACACAAATATATGCATAAATATATGTACATATATATAAAGCTTTTATACATATAGTGTAACTTTATTGGTTAAATATATATATATATTAAATATATATAACAAATATATATATATATATATATATATATATATATATATATTTAACCAATAAAGTTATACTATATGTATAAATTTTGTATAGGATATATTGCTAACCTATACACATGGACAGAAAGCATTTGAAAGATGCTGACATCCCCAATAGACAAAAATGAAGGAAGTCAAAACTGTAGTGAATTTTCACCTCAGGTTCAGGTGAGTTTTATTTAAAAACAGGAAAAGAACAAATAAAACAAATCTGCTAAGAAATTAAATGACTTTTCCTTTTGGCATCTTAGGAGGGTTATAAAATTGGACAAGGCTTAAGGAAGGGATAGAATAGAGTATTCAAATTTTTTTCAAATTTTATGCTAATTTAACAATTTCATTTTAGAATAATAATCAAATATTATTGCTGTCAATAATCACAAGAAAAAGCATGTTTTTATAGATACAGTTATGTGTTAATGTTTATAGTAACACTATCCACTGCTGCAGGAGAAGAAACAATCCATGTTCCGTTAATGGTGTATGTAGTGTATCTGTGTGTAGTATTCAACTTTAACATAGAAGACAATCCTGGCAGTTGCTAGAAAATACATGGAGTTTCTCTATGTTATGCTAAGTGCAATAATCAAATATACAGTTGTATGGAGAGTACAAATATTAGACACGTACAGTCAAAAAATTTGCCTAAAATAGTCCAAAGCACAGAAAGCAAAAAGGCAATTGCCATGGCCAGAAGAGAAGAAATGGAAATATTTAACATTTAGCTTCAGATGAAGAGAAGAAAAGGGTTAGAAATCGGTTTCATAATGATGGGAATATGCTCTCCATTATTGGAGTATGCAAATGAAATGGTTAAAATAGTCAGTTAAAATGCTAAATGCCTCCTTAAGGATAGTGCATAGTCAATTGACACAGGGACTGACGGGTGACAGTGTCTACTTGTATTATTTTTCTATTTCAGTGCCGCTTATAATCTGTCTTGTAGCTCTGAAGAGGAATAGTTCACTGGCCCCTCAGTTTCTGGGAAGTGTGTTCCAAATTTGGCATGTAGTTTTTACACTAGTCTCATCATGTGTGTGCCACACTGATTCCATTTGTATTTCTTCGGTTATGCCTTTGTTCATGATACATCTGATGTTCTCAAGTGTTTCAAATTTGAACTACTGTGACTACGTTGCATCTTTCTCACTGATGCACCAGCTATGACACTGAAACATTTTTCCTTTATTCCTAGACCATAAAGAGACCCTGTATTTTCCTCTATTTAATAATTACAGGAGTCAATAAACACTGCTGTCATTTTCTTTAGCATCCCAAGAGTTTGAACCACAAATATTACATTCACACATTCAAATATGTAGGGAAAAACCTTTATTGCTTAGATTAAAAACAACTAGCTTTTTATTCATATAATTGAGAAAGTAATTTGTTTTTCATAAGACAAGTTGACTGGGGATGAGTTCCTAAGTTCTTGCTTGCACAGGTCTCAAACTCAATAAAAGGAGAAGTAGCATATGTGTTTCTCACCAAGATAAAATAGTTTTACTTCTTTACTGCTAAAATGCTTAATATTCACTATAATTCAACTAGTGATGCCTATTGCTGTCACCACCCAGTTCACACATTTCCATCCTCTGTTAAGAAACATGACAATACCTTCTGCTCCTAATATGCTATTTATGTAAGTCCCTTGGAATAGCAACTTAGTCATTATGTCAAAAACAGTGAGTGAAGAGAACCCACTGAGCTTTGTTCCCGGTGAGTACACTGGATGCTGCTAATTGTGACCTTTCTCGGTACTCAGGAACCATCCATCCATTCAGAGTGCCTTTCAAATACTTTACTGAGCATAAATGTCAAGATCCTTGGCCTATAGTTTTAAGACTCTGTGTAACCTTTGCAGAAACTTGGGACATTTGCCTTTCTGTTCTCTCCTGGTAGCTCTGCTATTATTAACAATTCCTTCAAGATTACTGGCATCCAATTTATTTTCAAGACCACTTGTGCACTCACTTTGATACATCCTTGCCACAGAAGCTAGTCCCATGCAGAGCTTCTTGTGCTTTTGCTGTCATTCCTACTCACTTCAGTGTGGTTATTTTCTTCACAGCTTTATGTTCATCTTTCTAATGTACATACGATTCTCCTTGACACAAAAATCATGAAAACAACACTGCAGTTAAAAAAATATAATATTTATCTAATTTTGATATTCAATACTCTTGTATTTAGTACAGAAACAAATTTCATATGTTAGTCCACAACATAAAATGAAACCTTTTGTTTTCTTTTGTATGTTTGAAAATATAAATGTACTTTTCAAATTAGCTGTTTTGCTGCTGTCCAATGGATATCTTCTCAAATATTAAATTTTTCCTGTTTTTTAAAATTTGTGTATATTTTATTTTTTACTTGCAGTTTGTCAAATGTATTCTATGAGTGTGTTCATCTTTATAGAAAATTTCTGAGTTATATTTCACCACAATCAATCACAATTTTGTTATTATTCAACTGTTAAAGAGTCTTCAATTGGGCCGTTTCTCTCTACAGCATGAACTTTGGGGCCAAAGTCTGGTACTGCTAATATGTATTAATATTTTATGAGACCTATTGATATATCTACCTGTATGTTGCTGGAAAGTGAGTGCTGGTTACTATATTTGATGGCATCTATCAACTTGCATCGTATCACATGCTGTCACAAAATATGACCTAAACCACATATTTACATCCATGGCATGGATCTGCTCACTCATTTATTTACCTGCCAACCTATGAACTTGCTAGCATAGATAAAAAGCCTCAGCACTTCTTTTCAGCTTTTTCCTTTGGTACCAACACTCTTAGCCTTTTTATACTAAATACAGGACACTTTGATCAACAGACGTGGGAGTTTCCATTCACAATGACTGAGTCTCTGAGAGCTGCTATTTTCTGCATATTTGATTGATATCTGATTTCCACTTATACTGTGCAGCAGATACTTCAAGTTGAAGGCTCCATGTGTTAAATCTCTTTGTACCTGCAATACACAGCAAAGTCCATCTGAGTAGCTATAAAGAAAAGATACCAATAATCACCTTTTTGTTACTAACAATTTGCTATAATTGTTCACAGAACTCAGAAATATTTTACTTGTATGTCCTGGCTTATTACAAATGACACACTCAGAAACAGCAAACTAGTACAGAAGCAAAGGGCTTCTGTAGTTTGTTTTCTACCACCCACTCCTTGCATTCTCCTAAATTGTACCAGGTTCTTTCATCTATACCCCTTCTTAACTTTCTGTATTCTGTACAGAATAGTGTGTGTGTGTGTGTGTGTGTGTGTGTGTGTGTGTGTGTGTGTGAGAGAGAGAGAGAGAGAGAGAGAGAGAGAGAGAGAGAGAGAGAGAGAGAGAGAGAGAGAGAGAGAGAGAGATTGCTGTCCACATACCTGTAGATGTGAGGCTGTGCTCAGTAACATGGCAACCTATCAGGGACACCCACCTCTGAGGAAACTTGACTTACTCCCAGAAGCCATTGACTACCTATACATTTTCAGTAAATGTGGCATCTTGCTTCTTATGAACTCTTCCTTTCCATCCTCCTATGCTGTAATGTTGAATACCTTAATCTTGTTCATGTCCTATATATTTAACCACAGTTGTTGAGTGTTCAGGATTTCAACTGCTTTTTATCTGCAAACAAAACTCTTTCTTGGTTCTTGGAAGTTCTTCCTGACATCTGGCTCCTACAATTTTCTCTTTCCCCTGGATGTTCCCTGAGTCTTGTGGGTAGGGGTGTGGTATAAATGTCTCATTTGGTGACAATCACTCCACAGTCACTTCTGTCACCTATTCTCTACATTTTGATTATTAGAGGCTAGCCCTGTTAATTCCACCCACAGAAAGAAGTTGCTCTGATGAGGGATGAAAGCAGACAAATTTATACATATAGAATAAGTATTTAGAAACCAGTTGGATAACTATGTATATTTAGCATAATTATATTAGTAAATTTTCGCTTAGAGTTTATGACCTTTCTACAGAGCCACAAAATCTTGGCCACGTTTACAATACAAGTCACAGTTACTTCCTTTAAGCAGTTCATAAATCTAATCAGAGAGCTGTTGTTTACTTTCAAGATACTCATGCCTCTATTGCTTAAATGGGCATATCTTGCAGATAGAGTTGTTATTACCATTCACAGGATTCTCAGCATGGTAAGATTATTTGCATTTTTCTCTCCCGGCCTCCTGGGTAAAATTTTGTAACTTTAGGAAAGCTACCCATCAAAGAGGATGCTTCTAGCTCAATAACAGTTAATGTCTACAAGTCCTCTGAAATGCATTGTGTTTTCATCAATAGGGCTTTACTCTCAGGTTCTAATGGCCAGTCAGATGCAGTGGAAAAAGCCTACTTTGCATTGAAGATGTCTTGGATATTCTGATAAATGGTTTAAGGGTTGTGTCCCATGCATGGAACTGTATTTTTCTTTCATAGTTTATGTTTGCTAGTGAAACAAATTGTTCTTCAAGGAATTTCAACTAAATTATATTTTTCATGCCTTTATCAAGCATCCTTAATAATCTTTATTCTTCCTGAACCCCTGTTATAATTTTCCTCCCATCCCTCTCTGTGTTTAATTCTTTTACCTTGAGCCTTTTTATTCCACATCTCCCCTTTAAACTACCCTGAGTTCTGTTATATTCCTTTCTTAACCTTTTTCCCTTCCTCTTTCCAGTGGTCTTCTTCTCTTTTCTTGCTTCTAAAGGTATGTTGAATTATGCACACAAATTTAAAAATTTGAAGTATGGAGTTTAACTTTCAGCTTTCTTTCTTCCTGATGATTGTCAAATGGACTGTAAGGTCCAAGTATCTAATCTTTTAATCTTCTAGTCTTTTTAGTGAATGACCCATCTTGAGATTATCTAAAGGCTCCAAGTTAAATCACCTCGCAAACTCCTATGTAGCAAAAGAGGCTCCTTGTGAACAATAAAAGATAATGTATAACTTTTCCAATGGTTTTCGCAGCCCTGTGCCAAGAGTCTGGGACAAAGAGCACGTAAGTTTCTACTATACCATGAACCCTTACTGATATTTAATTTACTCATGGTAGCTTTGATTCCTGCAGATTTTTGGAGATTTGTATCTAATTAAATATTTATAGTGAAAATTTTTACATGTCTAATTCAGGTAGTTTTGAAATTCTCTAAATCCCAAATCTGTTGACTCTAAGACAAAGTTACACATATTTGAATGTAAGTTTCAAAGTAGGGCTTTCTATGACCCTTTAAACACCTGCTGAGATAAATCTGAAAACGAGCCAAGTGTGGGCAATATTCATTTGAGACAGGCTCTCATAAAAGAAAAATGTAACCCTCATCCTGCTAAACAATTTATACTTAAATATTTTCCTGTAAAATTCTACTATTTTTAAATTTAAAAATTTCTACTTCATCTGATAGGACCATGCCTCTAACTTATAATTATACAATTTATTGTTGTATTCTATATTAGAATCAAACTCCAAAGTCAAAATTTTTTTTCTTTCATAACTATTTGTTGATTTTAAATGTTGCTTTCTTTGATTCATAACATAAACTCAAATATACAGTATGCTATATTTTTCTTTATTTTCAGATTGAGTAAATTTTATGTTAGTGTCCTCCCATTAGCATCATCAAGTCCCTGGAGAACCATGTTAGCTTTTCCCAGCATCTTTGTGGTTTGTCTTATTGCTAAGCCTCAAAGAAAGGAAACTTTTCTTATTTTTTTTATTTGTTTTGTTTTATTGTTTTTCAAGACAAGGTTACTCTGTAGCTCTGGTTGTCCTGAAATTCACTCTGTAGACAAAGTTGGCCTTGAACTTAAAGTTCTGTCTCCTAAAGTCCTGGTATCAAAGCCAGTGAAAGTAAACTTTTCAAATATTCCACAAAAATATTAACAGTGTTTGCAAATATCAATAGGGAAAAACAAAGCAAAACAAAATACAACACATCAAAACAAAACAAGAAAACTGAAACACTGAGAGATTTAAAAACCTCTGTTGGAGGAACACTCATGTCAGTTTCCTTGTGTGATCCTTGACATTCACAAAACTCCCATTTTTGTGACATCCACAAAACACGCACATATACCCTTCCTCACTCCCTCTCTAACTCACAACCTAAATACACAAATACTCCTTTCACCGTCTATATAATGTTATTTGTATGTATGTGTTCAGAACTGAGAACTTGGAACTGAGTAACTAATTGGTATTCTCCTCTCTGGAAAAGACTATTTCTCCCCAAATTCTAGCTTGTAGGTTTTTGAGTGAGATTCACTACTCCTGGGCTTTTCCTCATCTACTTTGCTATGATTTGGTGCCAGTCTTTGTGAAACCATGAAAGGACAGCTTGGTTTCTGGTGGAGAAGCACTGGCTAGGGATGACTGGAGACACACTCTGCAAGGGAAGGCATACATTTCGCCACACTCCCAGACTCCAGGCTCCTGATAGGCAGCAGAAGACCTCCATTGATCCCCTCCTTTCAGTCACGTAGGGCAATGCCCCTACCAGCCCCTCCATAGGTAGAGGGCATGACTATAGGCCTCAGAGCCTCAAGAGATCTTCATATTAATGAGATACCTAAGGGCCAGAGGGCATAGCCAATTAAGCATTCCTTTCCAGTCCCTCATCCCTCCCTATGTAACTCAGGTCTACCCTGAGAAATGGGGGTGGAGGGTGGGGGGTACAGCTCATCCACTTTCCACCATGATAATAAACCTTTTAAAACCATGAACTTTCTTGTGTAATATCATTGGAGACCCACCATGGGGAACCGTGGAGAAGGCCTTTGACTACCAAGCTGCTGCCTAATCTCCAGCCAGAGACTTCTCTACATTCCCACCATGGAGGCTCGCCAACTCAAACAAGCTAGCTGGTAATCAAGAGTCTCTCACCTTGCAGGGTGCCACTAGAGCTCTCCCTCTTGTCCCCCTCGGCTGCAGGCCTGTCCAGCCCATATGCCTTCATGTCTCAGTTCTTCTGCAGCTCCCGGAGCTGCATCTGGGAGCTCAGAGACAGAGACCACTGGTCTCTCAGTCAGCTGATTTGGCCTGGGACTAACCCCCACTCAGGAGCTCTGCCCCCCGCAGGACTTCAGGCTGAGACCTCTCCATGCCCAGGCGGAACCCTGCAGCTTCTCACAGCCCAGCATCTGCCTGGCCAGCATAGAGGAAACTCAGTCAAATTCTCATGCTTCTGCCTTCCCGAGCTGTGGAGACACGTGGGATCCACAACTCCACCCAACAGGACCCATGATCATGCACAAGCTACAGCCCTGCAACTGGTGGAGAATACAGACAAAGCTCCAAGATTAGCCCACTCCTCACTGGCACCCACAAAGAACCTCTCAATGGAACTCAAGAACAGTGAGTAACACCTAGCCTAGTTCTAAAGACCTAGGCCTCTCCCTGTCCCTCTCTCTTTTTCTCTCTCTCTAGGTGTTCCTGGCCAGCTTCTCCTCTTTGACTCTTAGCTACAGCCTAACTCATGCCTAGTTCAAAAGACTAGGCCTCTGTGTGTGTGTGTCTCTCTCTCTACTTCTCCACACATTCCTGGCCAGTTTCTTCCCTTTGACCTTTAACTACAGCTTCCAGCTCAAGGACAAGATGGCGGCTACTTTCTAGCCTCCACTCTCTGCCCATCCCTCAGCCCCACAGAGAGGGCTTTTTCACAGCTAACAGTTGTTTTTCAGGCCACAGCAGCTACCGTGACCTTCATTCTAAGACTTCTCCCCTTGGGTAAAATATTCCCTTTCCTTTTGAGACAGTTTCCTTCTTATGGCTGAGAACCCCAGGCCAGGCTTGGAGGAACTGCTTCCAGGAGCTGACGGCTCAAACCCAGTTTCTATGAGTCTCCCCCATGGCTCAGTCTTTTACACAGTCTCTCACTTTTTCTGGCTCTGACTGTCCTATCAAATCTCTATGCTTCTTCCTTTAAGTTTTTTTTTTTTTCAAGATCGGCCTTTCTTCTCCTCTACATTTAGGATTTACCGACTAAGAAAAACAAACTGGGAATACAGGAGACCTCTCTGCTAGAGCACCCAGCCACCACATGGCAGAACAGGCCCTTTCCCCACTGCTTCTATGAGGATGCTCCGCACCCACTCCTGCCTCAATGCCCTGACATTCTCCTACACTGGGGCACCAAGCATTCACAGGACCAAGGGCCTCTCCAGCCATTGATGTCCCACAAGGCCATCCTCTGCTACATATGAGGCTGGAGCCATGGCTGCCTCCATGTGTACTCTGTGGTTGGTGGTTTAGTCCCTGGGATCTCTGATTTGTCTGGTTTGTTGATATTGTTGTTCTTCCTATGGGGTTGCAAACCCCTTTAGCTCCTTTAGTTCTTTCTCTAACTTTTTTTATTGAGGACCCAATGCTCAGCCCAATGGTTGGCTGTGAGCATCAACCTCTGTATTTTTCAGGCTTTGGCAGAACCTCTCAGGAGACAGCTATATCAGACTCTTCTCAGCATTTACTTCTTGTCATCTACAGTACTGTCTGGGTTTGGTGACTGTATATGGGATGTATCCCCAAGTGGGGAAGTCTTAAGATAGCCTTTCACTTAGTCTCTGCTTCATACTTTGTGTCAGTATTTCTTCCCTTGAGTACTTTGCTCCCACACTCTGAGAAGGAACAAATCATCAATACTTTGGTCTTCCTTCTTCTTTTTTTAATTGAATATTTTCTTATTTTCATCACCAATGTTATCACCTTTCCCAGTTCCACCGAGGCCCCCAAAACTCCATATCTCATCTCTCTCTCCCTGCTTCTATGAGGTTGTTTCCCTACCCACCCACTCCTACCTCCCTACCATTGCAGTCCCCTAAACTGGGGGCACTAAGTCTTCACAAGACCAAGGGCTTTTCTTCACATTGATGCCTGACATAGCTTTCCTCTGCTACACATGCAGCTGATTTTTGACAAAGAAATCAAAACCATCCATTGGAAAAAAGACAGTATACTCAGCAAATAGTGCTGGTTCAAATGGTGGCCCACATATAAAAGAATGCAAATTTATCAATACTTATTTCCTTGTACAAAGCTCAAGTCAAAGTGGATCAAGAACCTCCACATAAAACAAGATACATGGAATGTAATAAGAGAAAGTAGGAAAGAGCCTCAAATACATCAGCATAAGGGAAAATTTTCTGAACAGAATTCCAATGTCTCAGGCTCTAAGGTTAACTGTACACAAATGGAATCCCATAAAATTAGAAAGCTTCTGTAATGCAAAGGACACTGTCATCAGGACAAATCAGCAACTTCCACATTTGAGAAAGATCTTTATCAATCCTACATCCAATAGAAGGTTGGTGTCTGATACATACAAAGAACACAAGAAGTTGGATTACACAGAAATAAATAACCCAACTAAAAAATTGTTTTCAGAGCTAAACAAAGAATTCTCAACAGGAGAATCTCAAATGGCCAAGGAACAACTAAGGAAATGTTTATCACATTTTATCATCATGGAAATGCAAATTAAAATGACCCAGAGATTTCATATTATATCAATCAGAATGGCCATAATCAAAAACTCAGGTGACAGCAGATGCTAGCAAGGATGTGAAGAAAGAGGAACTTTTCTCCATTATTGGTGGGATACAAAGCTGAAAAAAAAAAACCACTCTGAAAATCAATCTGCCAGTTCCTCAGAAAATTGAACAAATACAACCTGAGGATCCAGCTATACCACTCCTGGGCATATATCCAAAAGATGCTCTAACATACAACAAGGACACATATTCCATTATGTTCATAGCAGCCTTATTTATAATATGGAGAAACGGAAGACAACCCAAATGTCCCTCAACAGAGGAATGGGTATGGAAAATGTGGTATATTTACATAATGGAGTACTACCCAGTTATTAAAAAGAATGACTTCATGAAAATCTTAGGCAAATAGATGAAATGAGAAAATATCCTGAGTGAGGTAAACCAGTCACAAAAGACCATACGTGGTATGCACTCACTGATAAGTGGATATTAGAAAAAATGCTCAGAATACACATGATACAACTCATAGACCATATGAAGCTTAAGGAGAAGGAAGAGCAAATTGTGGATATCTCATTCCTACTTAGAAGGGGGGAACAATCTAATCATGCGAGGTAGGAGGTAGGTCAGAGGTACTTGGGAGGAATTGAGGAGGGGGAGGCAAAAATGAGGGACAGAATCAGGTTTGAGAGATCAGGGGGTATGTACAGAGGGTCAGGAAATTGAACAGAGGTGTGTAGCAATGGGGGATGAGAAATTTGGCTAGCCACCAACAAGTGAATGATACCAGGAATCAAGAGGCTTCCACTACCCACTTCCACTCATTGTGTGACTTTAGCTGAAAAAAATCAACAGAGGTGAGAGAGAACCTGTAGAGATCCTATGCACTGGTCAGGCCTGGGCACCAGTTGAAGGAGGAGGCCCCCCATCCATCAAAAATTTCAACTCAGAATTGTTCCTGTCTAAAGGAAACATGGGAACAAAGAGTCAAGCAGAGAATGAAGAAAAGGTCATCCAGAGACCACCCCATCTGGGGACCCATCAAACCCAGACACTATTGCTGATGACAAGAAGCACTTGCTAACAGGAGCCTGTAATAGCTGTCCCCTGGGAGGCTCAGCCAGACCCTGACCAATACAGATGAGGATGCTTGCAGCCAATCTTCAGACTGAGCTTGGGTACCTCAATCGAGGAGTTAGAGGAAGGACTGAAGGAGCAGAAGGGGTTTGCAACTACATAGAAAAAACAACATTCAACCAACCAGAGCCCCCCAGAGCTCCCAGGGACTAAACCACCAATCAAAGAGTACACATGAGAAGACACATAGCTCCAACTGCATATGTAGAAGAGGATAACCTTAACTGACATCAATGGGAGGAGAGACCTTTGGTCCTGTGAAGGCTCTATGCCCCAGCATAGGGAAATACTAGGGTGGGAGTGGGTGGGTCAGGGAGCCCCCTCATAGAAGCAGGGGGGAAGGTATAGAAAAGGGGATTATGGAAGGGAAACTGGGAAAGGGAATAACATTTGAAATGTAAATAAACAAAATAACCATTTTTTTAAAGCAACTGAAAGAATGAAGGGTTTATTTTCTCAAAGATCCAGGTTTCAGTTCCTTGTGGCAGAAATATTGCAGCAGGAAGGTTCAGAGAACTGCTGCCATTATGACCATGAACAAGAATAGTAAATAATAACTTGATAATGCATGATAGATTTAGTTTGCTTTGTCTTACAGAATCCAAAATGTCCTGTCTAGGGAATGATGCTATCTAAAGTGGCATTAATGTCTTTAGGCATGCTTGAAAGCCCATCTTCCAGATGTTTCTAGATTGTGTTGTTACCCATTAAGATTAATTATCACAGATACCTTTACTTATTTGGCCCAATAAATTCACTTCTCTTCATTAAAAAAAGAAGAGAATATGGTAAATATAAGTCTTCATAAATTTAAGAAGAGCAAACTTATTTTCCAAAGACAGATTCAAATATTAGAACTGAGCACATAAGCATGGTATATCCACTCACATACTCACATAGAAACATATCAACAACTTACATTGAATGTCATCGCATGTATACATGAGGCCAAATCATAATAAACAGTATAATGAGCCTACATGGAAAAGCCCAGATACTAAGAGATGAGTTTTGTAAGGTTTTTAATAACATGCCTGTTCATATACACAAATAATGAATAATAAAGTAGAGCGACCATAAATACTCATTGTTTTAAATTGTGTTTTTGTCTTATTTCTAGAAAAGTCTTTTTAAAATAATAAATCATGAATTCTTATCTGACAAAAGGAAACAAATATGAAAACTAAATTAGTTTCAAAACTAAAATAAAAAACCTTAACCCATATGCATACCATTCCAAAATGACTCTTATGTTTTAATCCTCTTTGAAAGGATTTTTCTAAGTGTCAATAAAGATTTATAAGTTTCTTAAGACAGTAATTTATCTTTAAACTTTCTTCTTAATAAAAAGAGTACTCAAAGTTTTTTGAGTCTCAGATTGCATTCTATTTTTCCATAGTTTACAATCATAGTGCTTATGACAAAAAAAATCTAACTATAATATAAAATATAAGGAAAATGAGAATATATCTATCTATCTATCTATATATCTATATATCTATATATATATATGTAAAAATATTATTTATTTTAAATTAGACTTACAAGGGAGCTACAGTTACTTTAGAAACCTTAAGACTGCTTCTGAAAATGAGACAGGAAGACCTTGCCATTTCTCAGAAAAAGCAGCTATACGTTGTGACGGTTTTATCTTAAACTGAGTAGCATATTGCATCTCTGTATTGTTGAATAATTAATTTTGGTGCCAATAAAAATTACAATGGTTTATATTTCCCAGTCACCCATGCTGGTAGCATAAGAGCTATTATTCTAAAGAAATTGGGGGATAGGTGGCAAATATATCACATTTTGAGTTTGAAAAGTTGGCTGCTAGTCATCTACAGATGAAAGGTTTTAGAACCCAATTACAACTTCTTCATCCAAGAATTTTATTCATAATCTTTTTATAATAATGCTTATTTTCATATATATATATATATATATATATATATATATATGTGTGTGTGTGTGTGTGTGTGTGTGTGTGTGTGTAATAGAATCATGGTGGGTATTTAAAATTTACAAGATACTTTTTCCAAACTTCTTATATATTTTATGGTATTGTTTTTTTGGTCTTGAGTGAGTTTGTTAGTCCTCAGACATTATTACAATCACAGTAAATTCTAAAAATTTTTCAAAGAGGAAGTGGGCTAAGCATTAAATATAAAATAAGAAAATAGCCCTCTTTAAAGGATCTCAGCTCTGTAGCCAAGATTTTACATCTTTCTCTATTCACTCAACGAGACCAGAATCTCCAATGTTTAAGCAACACATATAGTGAAGTCAGTGCTGGGCTGGAGGGGCATATGAAACATCATGGCGAAAATCTGCTCAAAAGAAGGGTTTTAAGGCTATTGATGCTTTTCCCACTCTTAAATTATGATCTCTGTCACTCATATCATTTTCAAAGCACATGAAAAATTCATAGTCAATAATAAAATTTTTCAAAAGCAAAATATGCTTAGTATTATCTTTAATGTTTTTATTTCCTTCAGTTTATAGAATAATATTTTATTGGTTATATGCAGCAATGGTTTCATGTGTTAAACACTCAGACCTTTTTTTCTTGATAAAAAGTTTCTTTGAATGTAGTCAAGTATTAATGGACAGTAAATTATGAATGTGATATATTTGCATAGAATATTAAAATATTCAGATGGCAGCATACAGATACACGCACAAAATGTGTTCTTAATAGGCACATAACAGAGATTCCTTAGGCACAGAGGTGATTGTGTTTAGTGACAAAGAACCTTAATATTTTAAAATATCAGGATACCAGACGAAGTAATAATGTAGATGTAACTTTTAGTCTTTTCTATTTCTGTTATTTTGCAGTATTGAGTTTTTACTGACAAGAATTGGTACCCAGGCATAATTTCTCACTCTTGTTTTCCAAACATTGAATACACACAGGTACATTCAACAAGTAATTAAGGTTTGAGGTTTTGTTTTTTTTTTTTCATTTTGTTTTCATTTGTTTTTCAATGGCGTTTCAGTTAAGGGACAAACTCTATCACCATTCAATAAAAGATTACAAAGAAACATCTATTTCCGGAAAAAATTTGACATTGAGAGAGCAACAGTGCCTGAGAATTTAAAGAATGGATCTCATTTGCTTTTTCAGTTCTGAAGGATGACAGTATGCCCTTGCTTGTCTCCACCCAACTTCATTTCCTAATATGGGAGCCTGCCTCCAAACAATAAACTCACCTAGGAAAAATATAATTGGTACATTCATTTAGTCAACAGTTTTCTATGTCTTTGTGCTTTTGAATAAACATCTTATTAAGTACATTTTTAAGCGTTTAAGCTTGTATACAATTAGAAATAATAATATCTTTTCCTTTGACTATTTACCACACTGGTTTTTCCACAATTATAATGACTTTTTAATTTTTATATTTTTCTTTTGGGTTATTCTGATTAAATTTTAAGACACATAAACATATCAGTGGATATCCCTAAGATAAACAGTTTTCTTTTTTAAAGTTAATGTTTTGAACACAAATATGATTATTATATGCAATCATATGTTTGAAAAAGACATGCTTAAGTACATTATCACACTAAAGCATTTCAGTTTGTTATTATGAATTTACAATGCTATTATGAATTGCCAAAATATTTTACGCACATGGTGTGAAAATAGGTCCAATTCTTTTGCTCATTCCATGTTTACAATCTACAAAACTGGTTTCCTAACACAGCAATTTACCATAGGCTTACAGCATCCTTCTGCCTTAGCACTACATATCTTCACAAGCTTAAAAAATAAAGAATATAATTTGAGGTGGCCTAACTTTTAATAATATTTCATGAATGGTATCATAATAAGGTTTCAACAAAAAGTATAATATATTCATGACACAAATTTGTTTATTAAATAGATGTTGAATACCATTCATTTTTTAATGATTTTTTATTTTAAAATATTTGTTTGTGTATGCAAAGTAGGTTTTATATTTTAAAATAATATCTAAATGTAAAACAGTTTCAGATTTATTCCTTTCATAAATTTAACCTTCTCTCTTTCTTTCTAAAGTTTTTCTTTATTGTCATGTCTATGTTGCCAAGAGTGGTGTAGCTAACTTATAACTCATACTATTTTAGTTTTTTGAGAACAGTCAATACTGCTTACCACAGCAGCAATCTCATTTCACATGATACAAACATTATTAAGTGATGCACTTTCCAACATCTTCCCATATTCTATTTCATTTGATACTTTGAGGATACCCATTGTGACTGGGATGTGCTGATGACTAATGCAGCTGAATACTGTTTACAATATTTATAAGTGAATTCTATTTCTTCTGTTTATGAACCTTTGTTCACTTCAATAGGTGTTCAGGTGAGTGTTCTCCTGCTACATTGGTCTACCTGTCCTATTTTGTGTCAGAATCACAATGTCTTTGTATTCATGGCTTTCTCACATGATTTGAAGTTGTGATTCTCCCAGTACTGGATCATGAAAAAATGCTTCCTCATTTTCTGTCTGAATTTCTTTTTTCAGAGTCTTTAATATTTAATTGTAGATGTCTTTCAATGTATTGTTGAGCTTTATTCATAGGTACTTTATTTAGTTTTTTCCACTTATTCTTTTATTTTTAAGTTTATTAGTATGAGTACATATTTTTTCCTCCCCCTTTCTCCCTCAAAATCTTTCTACATACACATTAGTCCTCTCTTTCAGATTCAGGGCTTATTTTTCCCACTAATTGTTGATACATGCATATATTCTGCTCAGTTTGTGTAATATTACTTGTATGCATATACTCTAGACTGACCAACTAATACTGGATAGCAAGTTTCTGTGCTCTTCTCCGAAGAAGATAATTTTTTTTTAACGTCAGCACTCCTTAGTCATCTGTAGTTCTTTGTGTAGGGTTGAGGCTCTGTAGGCTGTCCCTCACTTGCTTTGGCATGTCAGTTGCTAATGTTTATTTAAATCTATTCTCAATGTAATTTTTAAAAATTTTTTCTAAGCAAATTTCATTGCTTGTATACAAAAGAACCTGACATTTGTATGTTGACTTTGGATCTGGCAAGCTTACTTGAAAGAATTTGCCCAGTTTAAAATTTTTCTGGCAGAGTCTATAGAGATTTCATAAGTATAAAACGATATTGTCTTTAACAGGGATAATTTGATATCTTAATTTCTTATTTGTATCATTTTTTTCTCATCTTATAGCTCTAGGGAAGACCTTGAACTATATTGGATAAGAATATAGGAAGGTAACAACCTAGTATGATCACATATTTTAGAGAAAATTCTGTTTTGAATAAATTAATATAATGTTGGTACTACATTTATAATAAGTAGATTTACTGTATTTAGATACTCAGATGTTTTTAATTTCCTTAAAATTTTTGCTATGAAGGCTCATAGAAATTTATAAAATGACTTTACTGCCTCAATTTAGGTGATCATGTGATTTTTGTCCCTTTCTTTATTACTTGTATGTATTGAAATACATGTGTTAAACAACAAAAAAAATTATATCAGGATAAAAGCAGTGTAGTTATGTTTATGGTTTATGTTTTTTAAATGTTCTCTAAAATTTAGTTTGCAAATTGTTTCTTGAGATTTGTTGTATGTATCTTCATTTAAGTAGTTTCTGTAGAGCATTTTATTTTCAGTAAGCCCTATGTGATAACAGTAGTAGAGAACTACCTTGATATAATGAGTTTATTACTGCCAATTCTTCCTCTACTGTAAAACAGTTTGAGACATTTTAGTGCTAGAGATTCCTTAAAATTCTAGTAAAAAGATAATCTAGTCTGGTGAGGAGCTTCTCTTTCTGGAAAACTTTTGTTTGTTTTTGTTTTGTTTTGGGTTTTATTTTTTAATTATCATTAATTATTTTTTTACAGTCCAGTTGTTATCTCCCTCTCAGTCATCCCTCTGACAGTTCCTCATCCCATACCTCTTCCCCTGTCTCCAAGAGGATGTCCCCACACCGCCCACACTATGAGGCCTCCTTACTTCCTGGGACCTCCAATATTTCAATGGTTAGGTGCAGATTCTCTCACTGAGGCTAAACAAGAAAGCCCTCTGCTGTGAACTTCGTACCAGCTAGTATACACTGCCTGGTGGGTAGCTCAGTTGTTGGCTGAGAGATCAAAGGGGTCCAGGTTTGTTGAGACTGCTGGTCTTTCTCTGGGGTTGCTCTCTTCCTCAGCTTCTTTCAGCTTTTCCCTAATTTAACCATAGTCATCCCTGACTTCTGTCAATTGGTTGGGTGTAAGTATCTGTCTAACTCATTCAGCTGCTTGTTGGGCTGCTTAGAGAGCAGCCATGCTACGCTCCTGTCTGTAAGCACACCATAGCATCAGTAATAGTGTCCAGTCTTGGAGCCTCCCCTTGAGCTGGATCACAAATTGGGCCAGTCACTGGACCTCCTTTTCTGGGAAACTTTTGATTAGTTTAATCTCACCACTTACTAAGATCTGTTTAGTTTTAATTGGCATGATGTTTAACTGGGACAGTCAACTTGATAGAAGAATGGAAGGAAGAAAGGAAGGAAGGAAGGAAGGAAGGAAGGAAGGAAGGAAGGAAGGAAGGAAGGAAGGAAGGAAAACTAGAGAGTATGTTCGAACTAAAGCATTTGATTTGTCACATTGACAATTCTAAAGATTTTTAGATGATTATATTCTGAAAGTGATAAATGTAAAATCATTAAGTGGTTGATTGTAAAATTCATATTAAGAGCCATGCAATGTTTAATTTTCCTGATAAATATTAAGATAATTAATGAAAGTACCAATAAGTATTAGTGCCACCAAAAATATCTGAATGGAATATTACTGTCAATAGAATTACTAAATAGTAAGTATGAAAAATACATGTTTAAAATGTTTGAGTCATATAATAAAAGTTTTATGTACACACAGTTTATTTGTGTTGTCTGAAGGCTTCTGATGACTAATTACAGGAGTGTGGAGATAGGTACACAGTACACAGACAATGGCTTGTCCTTTGTAAGAGGCCATTTATTTATTTATTTATTTATTTTACCATGGGTGCTTTTAGAAGAGTGTTAACCAAAAATATGTCTCTTATGTTAGAGTCTTCTACATGTAACACACACACACACACACACACACACACACACACACACACACACACACAGAAACACATTTTACATGGCATGTAATCCATTGGCTGAAATGAAAATAGATAATTTCCCCATTAAAATATTGTGAGGAATTTTGGCGAAAGCCAGCTTGATAATAAAGACTAACTTATAATGCCTGAAATAGTTTCCTCAAATTACGTATACAACATTTCTCTCAACACATACATCAGCATCTAAAGGAAATGCAACAGGGAGATTCAGTATTTTATTCAGCATCCACTTCCATTTGTCTAATTTCCTCCACTGCCTTGTTCTAAGGCCTGGCCTCATTCTGAGCATGCTATTCCTGGTGAATTGAAAGGAAGGTACATAGACACCTTTTCATGATTAATCACTTCCTCTATTGTGCACTGCTATTTCCAGACATTTTATCTCATTCTATCTAAAATTATCCTGATGTATTTATCATCTGCTCTTCTTTGTACTGTAATTTGGTACACAAAAATGGCACTCTACAAATAAGGGAATGCTGAAAGTAATAATTTGCCCTTACATACTAGATTGTGACACAACCATGGTCTCTAATGTCTTTCATATTCATCATCGCATCACCAACCAATGAAGAAATTTTTTTAACATGGGCAAAGAAAATTGAAGCTATTTAAAATAACCTAGAAGGGAAACTGATAGGCAATACACTAACTATGTGAGCCCATTACATTTTAGCAGCTTTGTTGCCAAGGAAACCTTGGGACTTTAGGAAAATTTGAGGATATTTAAAATTGATTGTGCCCACACATAGATAAGATACTTGCACAATTCACATAAATAAATAAATAAATAAATAAATAAATAAATAAATAAATAAATAAATCCTTCTAGGCCTGAATATTCAGCATGGATTTTTGAAGGGTTTAGAACAGGAACTGACATAATGCAAAGGTTATTATTTACTTATGTAAGATTTGTGCTTCTTATACTATTGCAGACTATTTTAAGCTATGCTGTTAAAAATAAATGAAGGCAATCTATCTGTAAGAAGAATCAGTGTGCTATAAATCTTATAAACATCATGTTTTATTTGTACTTGTGGCTTGGGGTCTTAAAATTGCATAACCATTTGACAATTAAATCCCTGGGTCTAACCTAGTTTTAAAAATATTAAGGAAAACAGGTAAATTTTTTCTTGGACTTTATTTGTGGTGACTAAATTTATGTTAAGTGCTAACATGTACCTTTGCTTATAATACTGTAAGTAAAATGTAGGTTTTGTGAAGAAAAGAAGAAAGGCTGGCATATCAGAGGTTGTGAGCAAGGTACTCATTTTCTATATATTTTTGCAAGTCCTTTTATTCCTTCATAAACTTCTGATGAAGTTGAGATATTATTAACATGACAACTTCTACAAAATAGCAGACAACTATACATGTTGATGTCTAAATAGTATTTGCATGTGTTTATAGCTAATTAGGGGCCCTATGCTTAGTCTTACTCTCTATAAATATTCAGATGACATTTTCATGTTCTCTGTACTCCCATTTCTCTCAAATGGCAGGCTTAGGTCACCATGAGAATTCGGGAATACTCAAAGTTCTCACAAGTGTAATGTTGATAGACTCCTGAAATTCTGTACAAATGGTTTCAAATATTAGAGTTTTCTGTCTACAAAATGTATATGCTTTGACTTAGAGATCTGACTGGAAGAAAGTGCAATTGGTTACTTTACACAGTTAGAGTATGAATGGGGACTATTCCTAATCTCAGAAGTAAGAGCAGCTGTGACAACTAATTTTATTCATCAAGTTGCCTGGTGTGTTGAGATGCTCAGATGAATATTATATTGTTGCTTCCTAATGACAAGCACTTCAATAGAAATCTCTTCATATAGTGAGAAAGCAGATATTTTTTCTAATTTACCAGATACTTTCCCTGAATTTGAATGAATAAATAAAATAAAAGGCTAGGTGACAAAGCTTACTGCACTATTAACTATATTAAGTTTGACACACTAACCTTCATATGTTTAGACTCTTACTTGGCCAACAGCTCTTCTGCTCTCCAACTTCTTATCGTCAGACCATGAAATGTGTATTTTCTGGGAAAGAAAAGTATTTACATAGAAATCACGTGTATATACCAACTGAGGGTTAAAAAAAATACCACAAATGGATAAGTTTTTTTCCTTTAAACACTTCCTTAAAGCATTGAGGGGATTAAAAAAGAAATAAAGCAATGATGTTTCAGCGCCTAAAGTTAATGCATTATATAACTTAAAATAACAACAGGAAGATTTGGCTTTTTTTTTTTATAGAGTTCAACTGGAAAGTGTGAAACAACAACAAATAAGGCCAGAATGAAGTCTGAATGACACCATGGAAATGCAAAAGTGAAATGTTTAGTACCAGGTAATGGACTCATGAGGAAGAGCTTTAGACAAGAGTGGCTGACCAAAGTTCACAGAACATTAGCCATAAACCCCTATCTCTAGTAATAACAACCTCAGAAAATACTAACACTTAAGAATCCAACTTTTCTCCAAGTACTGAACATCATCCAGTACCCCGGATGTCAACAGCGACATTCTTTTCACATCCCAACATGCCTTGGCTTAATTCTGTGTCAGGATCTCTTTCGCCACATACATGGACACTGATATCAATTGAATTAACAGGAAAAAACTCTAACTTACAGTCTAAAGAATTGTGGTTCTTAATAAGCATCTCATCATTTTGAGAGAAGATAGAGAAAAAATAAATCATACCTTGAAGCCTATAGAAGGGGTACCCAGTCACATCAGTTATGCACAACATTTTATAGCCGGATGAACAACTTACATTTAAAATAAAAAAGAACCCTACAGAATAAAGAAGTGCAGCTGAGAAAGTGTCTGATTTGTCTTGCAATAAAAAGCAGAAGCAATGAATACCATGAAACAAGAGATGAAAGATGATAGGATAAGACAACAGACTGAGATATAAAGAGGAGCGAGGTAGGAGCCAGACAGAAGGGCAGAGGAAGCTGAATGAGATAAGGGAAAATGAAAGGAAACCAAAGACACAATAACTAATTTGAAAACTGCTTTGAAGGCAGTAAAGGGTAAAACCAAACTATAGCAACTAAATCAATGATGAAAATGCTGAACTTTCAAGATTCTTAAATTTTCTATGGTCAAGCAATAACACATCTTCCAAACTTACACAAAGTTTGGGAAAAAAATAGCATAACTCACATATATACTTGTAACATGAGATAGAAAATGAAGAATATAGCAGTAAATAAAATAATTACCTCTATAAAAGAATAAGAAAGTTCAATATGGCTTGAATCACTCTAAATGGAACTAATCAAAATCAATATGTTAATTAATAAATCAGGAAAATATAAATAAAAAGCATAAAGTTTGTGCTTAAGCCACAAGTACAACTAAAAATACATTAATTTATTAAACCTTAAAAATAAGTAATCTAAAGTAAATATTAGAAAAATGTGAGCTCTGATACTTTTAAAACAGTATCCGGAAATAAGGTTCCATAAAATGTAAACTGGCAAAAATTGACTACTCAAATTCAATAATATAGAACAGCAATCATGTTTTTTAAAAAATTTAATACTCTACATTATAAAAGTATTCCCAGTACCAGAAGGGCTAGCCTGATCAAGCTATATATACCATTCCTGAGGTTTGTCCAAAATGGAAATGCTGAGCTCAGGCCATGGATAATTTTATTGGGATTATTTACAGCATCAAAGGTCAACAGAGCAACATTCTTTAAATTCATAATTTCATTATGCAAAGTTGACACACCCAGAGAGGTGTTAGGATTATGCCTAAAATCCTACAGTTGTTTTTAAACTTTTTCCCAATTATAATGACAATCATTGTGAATTTCAAAAGTAACACTACTTCAATAATATTTGTCATGACACTTGGGATGGCTCCTAACTCTTGAACCCTGAACCTCCTTCAGATAACTTGAATGGGTTATAGAGTATCATTTTTTGTTCTGGATACCTATATAAATACTTTTATATACTCAACACATTAGTAACATTTTTTGCTAGATGGTTAACAAAAATAGTTGTCTTAACTCCTTGTGTCAAGGCTATTGCAGAAGTAGTGATGCTAGCAATTAATGGAATTAAAGCTGTTTTACCAGCAATAATCAAGCCTGCTACTCTTGCTTCTGCTTAAAGCCAAACTCACTTCTTTCAGCACTTTCAAGCTTTTTTTGGAGAATCAAGATTTTCTAATACTCAGGACAGTGAGACAAAAGCTGGTTGATAGACCCTCATAACAAACATGCCAGGTTTTGACACATTAACATAATTGAAAATTATACAGTCAATGCAACTTATAATAAATGCTGTAGCAGAGACAAAACCAATTTTAGCTTGACAATTAAAAGAGCCTTAAAACATGCACCAACCCTTGTTTGAATTCCAGATTTTGTCCCAACCTTATCTCTTGCTATCCTAACATCATAGTGAGCTACAGCTAGCTTCCAAATATGTCTCTGACAAAGTCCAGATCCAGTTTTCCAAAAGTAGACAATTATTTCCCATATTGGATTGATTTCTCGACCAGTACATGACTGAGTCCTAATAGCTAGTCACCTTTAAGAATAATACAAGAGAAATTAGTTTATCTTTTCAATTCTCTATCCCACAAGATCTAAAAACTTGAAGCAAGGCAGCTTGTCCCACCTGGGATATAGTCAAGCAAAGGTGGGTCAGAAACATATGTCCAATACAGCTCCCCAGTCACCCTTGTCAGGGCACTCAGCAAGCTCACAGATTGGCATTCTTTGTCTGAGCAACAGTATGTCTCACCAATCTTTTTAAAGTTCCATGGGCCTCTTCCAAATACCTTGTCCTTGAGGACTGTACAAAATCTCCTTAATAAATTATTGACAGAAAGCCTCGACTGCTCAACTACGATTCCCAGACCCATTATCTGTTTTTTATTAGATATTTTATTTATTTACCTTTCAATGTTATCTCCTCTCTCATTCCTACCCCCAAACCCCTTACCCCATCTCTCTCCTCCTATTACTATGAGGGTGTGCTCCCACCATCCTTCCATTCCTGCATCCCTGCTCTTGAATTCCCCAACACTAGGGAATTCAAAGTTTCAGGCACTAAGGTGGTCCCCTTCCACTAATGCCTGGCAAGGTCACCCTCGACTACCTATACAGGTGGAGCCATGAGTCCTTCCCTTTGTGTTCTCAGGCTGGAGATTTTAGAGTGGCTACTCCAGCTTGTTTCTTAGAACCATTTGCTTGAAAAATTGTTTTCCAGCCTTTTACTCTAAGGTAGAGTCAATCTTTGTCACTGATGTGGGTTTTCTGTATGCAGCAAAATGTTGGGTCCTGTTTACGTATCCAGTCCATTAGTCTATGTCTTTTAATTGAGGAATTGAGTCTATTTATGTTAAGAGATATAAAGGAACAGTGATTGTTACTTCTTGTTATTTTTGTTATTAAAGGTGGAATTATCTTTGTGTGGCTATCTTCTTTTAGATTTGTTGGAAGAGGATTACTTTCTTGCTCTTTCTAGGGTATAATTTCCCTCCTTGTATTGGAGCTTTCCTGCTATTATCCTTTGTAATGCTGGGTTTATGGAAAGATATTGTGTAAATCTGATTTTGTCATAGAATATCTTGGTTTCTCCATCTATGGTAATTGAGAGTTGTGCTGGGTATAGTAGCCTGAACAGGCATTTGTGTCCTCTTAGGGTCTGTATGACATCTGTCCAGCATCTTCTTGCTTTTATTGTGTCTGGTGTAATTCTGATAGGTCTGCCTTTATATGTTACTTGACCATTTTTCGATACTGCATTTAATATTCTTTCTTTGTTTTGTGTATGTGGTGTTTTGATTATTATGCGACGGGGGGTATTTCTTTTCTGGTCTAGTTTATTTGGTGTTCTGTAGGCTTTTTGTATGTTTATAGACATCTCGTTCTTTAGGTTAGAAGTTTTCTTCTGTAATTTTGTTGAAAATATTTATTGGCATTTTAATTTGAGAATCTTCTCTCTCATCTATACCTATTATCCTTAGGTTTGGTCTTCTCATTGTGTCCTGGATTTCCTGGATGTTTTGTGTTAAGAACTTTTTGCAATTTGCCTTTACTTTGACAATTGTGTCAATATTTTCTGTGGTATCTTCTGTGCCTGAGAGTCTCTCTTCTATCTCTTGTATTCTGTTGGTGCTGCTTGCATCTATGACTCCTTTTTTTTCCCCTAGGTTTTCTGTCTCCTGGGTAGTCTCTCTTTGTGATTTTCTTATTGTTTCTACTTCCATTTTTGTGTCCTGGATGGTTTTGTTCAATTTCTCCACCTGTTTGGTGGTGTTCTCTTGTAATTCTGTAAGGGGTTTCTGTGTTTCCTCTTTAAGGGCTTCTAACTGTTTACCTGTGTTCTCCTCAAATTCTTTGAGAGTGTTATTTATGTCCTTCTTAATGTCCTCTATCATCATCATTAGAAGTGATATTAAATCTGAATCTTGCTTTTTTAGTTATATGTGGAATTCAGGACTTTCTAGTGTGGGAGAACTAGGTTCTAACAATGCCAAGTACCCTGGGTTGCTGATGTTTATGTTCTTGCGCTTGCCTTTTGCCATCTGGATCTCCTTAGTGCTACCTGCCCTGTCTCTGACTAAAGCCTGTCCTTCCTACTATCTTGGTTGTATCACAACTGTGTGGGGTGGGTGTTACTACTGGGGTTAGAACTGGGGCCCAAGATCTGCTTAGTGCTCAGGCACAGACAGGAAACAACCAGTTGCTCTAGGCTAGGAGTGAATTCCTGGGTCCTAGTGGGTCTTAGTTCCTTCCTGTTTGGGATGGGTGTTGCTGTCTCCTTACCTAAGATACTGCCCGGGTTGGAGCTCCTGGGAGGCCTGCTTACTCTGGGTTTTGTGAGATTGATGGCAGAGCTGCTGCCCGGGATCTGCTCTGTTCCCCGGGCCCAGACTGGCCAACACCATGTTTTTATTTATTGTACTTTAGATGCTAATCAGTGCCAAACTTATAAAATCTTTTTCTTCCATATTGACATACAACTTAAAAGCAACATTTTGATTTACACACACACACACACACACACACACACACACACACACACACACACCATGAGGTTTGAAAAGGGAACCATATCCCATGATCCAGTCAAGCTTACACATAAAATTAATCATAAAGTAGACCTTTACAGAAATAAAAAAGTGAAACTTTTTCACTGTAGACATGATAATATCATGTGTGTGAAAAGCTTACACATAAACATGGTATAAAATGTAGTGATAAGCTAACAGATGGCTTTTGTTGAGAAAGAGATCAGTATCAGTGATACTGGGAATGATAATTCCAGACAGCATGTAGTATAGTGACATCTCTAAAACTGATCTAGACCTGGTAAGAAAGTTACAAAAAGAAAATGTCCACTTAATGAATTTTGTTCATCTTCTTAAATATGTAAAGATGAATCATGCTAAACTTCATGTCCAAATATTTCATCCTGAAGACTGTATGTGTTCCTTGGTTTATTTCTTTTCCAAAAATATCCCATTCTTTTTTGTGTGCCCTTGAAATTATGTATATATGTATGTATACATATAGATTTAATTTCTTCTATCTATTAAAACATTTAATAGAGCAACTCTTAACATTTGCTGAAGAGGAAACTCTCACTAGAACAATTTTCCCAAGAAATTTTTCAGTCTTCAGCATATGACTTATGTCTTCAAAGCATCCCCAAAGAGAATGCATGTCACAGGTGGCCTTGTGAATCATATGAGGTAGAGTGAAAAGCATTGTCAAATCTGAAGATGTCACATCCTTTATGCCCCCTTTTGGGTGATGTATCTATCTATAACATGCTTTCTATACAAAGGCTCAGCTATGAGGAAGGTTTTTCCTAGATCTCTGCACCAGTTGCTAATTCTCTATTGTACTCACTTTCTCTCACTCTGGCTAACCTGACACTACCAAATGAATTCTCTATATAATAAATGGGAGCAACAGTCTCATAATACTACCATCAATTTTCAAAATACCAGATATTTATTACCTTTTAAATAATTTTTTACATAAAGCCCAATATAATTAATTGAACTTTCCTCACTTCCTTTATATTTCTTTATGTTCAGGCAAATTTAATTCAGAATTTAACTTTTTTTTTTTAATGAAATAAGTGGGACAGTAAAAGAGGCAACTAGGTTTTGATTCCTTAATTGTTAAATGCCAAAAATTATACTACAAGGTTTGTTTATACTAACTTTAATCTGTCAAGATTTTGCTTAATGCAGAGTAAAAAACATGAATAGAGGATACAAATTCTGTGGGCTCACTGAGTCATAGAATGATGCATTCATTTTTTTTCCAGAGCCTCTTCACCAGTCTTCAATGTTCCTTTACACTTTTTTTTCACTTTAATGTAGAATATATAAAAGTCTGAAAACTTTGTTCTAATTTTTGCACAGAAGAGTGTACACATGTGTTTATCATCTTACTGCTTTTATTATTAAACTCAACACAATTAAAATCTTCTGCATAAGTGATTTCCCTTTTAAAAAATTAACATCTAATTTTACATGGTATTATGCACCATATTTTAATTCACGGTATGTGAACAATGTGAGGGATAAGATTCATTTAATTAACATTTCTTCTCTCAAAACATTTATGTGTTCATCGTGTTGGGAAGCTTCAGATCTTCATGAAGTACATAATGAATTGTGAATGATTGCCACCTACTTTATAGTATGGTGTTTTCTTGATCGAACAATTGCTTAGTACCTGTTATCTAACCTCTGCCTCCTCCCTCTCCTTCTTGCATTTATTCTGGCATGTATGTCTTCTGCACCTCATGTATTTCAGTTTACAGCACTTACCAATTCTACTCGTTTTGTACAGGTGACATACTCTATTGTTTTTAATGAATAAATTATATTCCATTGTGCATTTACGTAGACTTTGTTCTGTGTATACATGTGTCAAGAAATACTTTATTATGAATCTTGGCTACTGTGAGCAGAGTATACATTATTTCTGTTTGTTTATATTCTAACAATACGTTTAATTTAGTAATGGTTTACACCATGACCAAAACAACTAGAGAAGAAAGAGTTTATTTGGTTTATTCTTTCAGATTACAGTTTATAATTATAGAAAATCAGGACAGGAACTCAAGCAGAGTTGGAACTTGAAGGCAGGATCTGAGACAGAGGTTGTAGAGGAGTAATACTGACTGGCTTACTATCCATGCCTTGCTCAGCCTTTTTTTTTTTTTTTATAGAATTCAAGACCAGAGAATATGAACTAGTTCTTCCTCCATTAATAACTAATTGAAAAGATGCTTTACAGCAGAATCTTATGGAGTCATTTCCTCAATGTAGGCTCCTCCCTCTCTCACAACTCTAGCATGTGTTGTTGACACACAAAGCCAGCCAGTACAATGTTACTGGGCATAATAGAATGTCTTTATTCAAGAACCATGTATCAAGTGGCTGTTTTGACAGAGTAGCTTAAGCAAACAAGATTCACAAGAAGGCTCTACTCTTGCCACAAATACCATCATGAGCTTCTCTAGTTGAATCGCTTGCATCCTCTTTGAGCCTCAGTTGGATTTATTATCTATCAATGATGGCAGGTGAACTGAAGACCTTGATGTGTGTTTTCAACACAGAGTTATGTCTTGTTTGTGCTTTTCTCATTGACCCAGGAGACTATTGGTATTATATTCACAAACAGTGGTTTCGTTAAACTTGATCTACCCCTGGCAAACCTCGGGCTCTGTCTATGTAGATAGAGGCAGAAAGAAGAGGAACTCAAACATTGTATGGGTCTCTGTCTTGATACAGCATGCAAGATATAGTAAAGGTGGATTTGTATTGCTCTCTGCAGCCAAGCTGTGTTCATGCTCACACTGGTACATTTGAAATTCTCTTAACACTTAGTCCAATAGTGACCTGTTCTATTTCATATGAAAGCCTCACATTAAAAGAATATTAGGTATCAAATATCACTGCAGAAGCACTGTTGGCATTTGAAACCACTGCTGACTTTTTGGCTGTGATTCATAATCTATATCAGTGCCTTTGAGAGAGCAAGCTATTGATTTTTTTCCTTGCCTATAATCCAAGACCATACACAGAACTTGTTAGACATCTGTGAGAATATAAACTGAGTTTTGTCTCAAATTAGGAAGGTTCTCTTAACAGGACACTTGGTTTGGTCTTAGAAAAATATTCTATACCACCTGGATTCTTGATGAATTTACAGAGCACTGAAAACTCATTGTGAGGTATGGTAGAGATGCAGGAGAGGAGAACATTGTTAGTTCTTTACCCTAGAATGCAAATGGATCTCTCCAATGGTTCCTAGACCATCGATAGAATCATAGTTGAGGGCTTTTCACTTTAACATATAGCTTTCATTTGACAAGACTAACTAGGAATGATTCCAAGTATTGAAGGAGAGAACGTTCAGGGCATAAAGCTGACAATGCTGCTCAGTCACATGGTTTTATGAAAATGATGACTGTGAATAAACAGGTAAGCCATGCAGACAAGGGCTTCAAAACGTTGCTTGCAAACCTTTGCTTAAAATTCTCTGGAAGAAATACAAACTATTGTTTTTGTTTTCTTTTCTTAAAAAAAATAGATAACACATAGACACCAAAGAAAAACAGTATTTTCCATAATGAAGTTTGTTTTTTCTTAATAAAATCACAGTCATATTTAAAAATAAATATTGTTACAAAATGTGTAATTTCTATGACTCCCAAACCCACCTACCTGGCCCTTACCTAACTAAAACACTCTTTGCCATTTGTGTTACCCTCTAGCACTGTTGTAGAAATTAAATTTGTCCTTTTTTTTTTTTTTTGGTTTTTTTGAGACAGGGTTTCTCTGTGTAGCCCTGGCTGTCCTGGAACTCACTCGGTAGACCAGGCTGGCCTCGAACTCAGTTTAGAATTCTTTGTTTAGCTCTGCACTTCATTTTTAATAGGGTTATTAGGTTGTCTGGAGTCTAATTTCTTGAGTCTTTTGTATATATTGGATATTAGCCCTCTATCTGATGTAGGAATGGTAAAGATCTTTTCCCAATCTGTTGGTTGCAGCTTTACAGAAGCTTTGCAATTTTATAAAGTCCTATTTGTCAATTCTTGATTTTAGAGCATAAGCAGTTGGTGTTCTTTTCAGGAACCTTTTCCCTGTGCCCAAGTATTCAAGATTTTTTCCCACCTTCTATTCTATTACTTTCAGTGTATCTGATTTTATGTGAAGGTTGTTTATCCACTTGGACGTGAGCTTTGTTCAAGGGGATAACAATGGATGATTTGTATTCTCTTACATGCTGACCTCCAGTTGATCCAGCACCATTTGTTAAAAATGCTGTCCCTTTTCCACTGGATGGTTTTATCTCTTCTGTCAAAGTGACCATAGTGGTGTGGGTTCATTTCTGGATCTTCAGTTCTATTTTATTGATCTTCCTTCCTGTTTCTGTACCAATACCATGCAGTGTTCAATCAGTATTGCTTTGTAGTATTTTTGCATGGATATTTATAAGTGAATTTGTTCTGAAATTTTCCTTTTTTTGTTGGGTCTTAGTGTGGTTTATTTCCTAAATTTCTTTTGCTTAAAGAGATTTTCATTGGTATAGAGGAAAAACTGCAACAGGAATTGGAGGCAAGAATTGATGTTTCTATAATGGACCTGTCCACTTGTGTTTTTATGTTTCAAGTATTTTACTGCAATATTTGGGAGAATTTTAGAACTTTGAGATGAAAATTTCTGAAGTGCTTTTTGCTTAATGGGCTATTCTACATGGAGGTTGGAGGAGAAGAATGAAGAGAGAAATGTAGACAATGAAGCATGGCTCCAGGGTAAAGAGACACTCAATCAAGGCTTGACAAAGGTGCTGTTTGTGTGACAGCTTAGCTAAAAATCTGGAAAATCTGTATATGCTGATCAGCTAGATCTGAAGCATTGGCTGTAATTAACAAGCAATTTGGATCCTTGATGTGAGTTTTCAGTGCTTTGTTGGAACAATAGAAAGTTATTGCTTCAGGGTCATTTGACAGAAGCTAAGGTTCCTGGGAAGAAAGGCTATATCTCACACTGGAAAATGAATTTGACAATGTTTAAGAGAATCTCATTGGTAGTGGTTTAAAAAGCTTAAAAGTTGAAAGATTATAGGGGTCATAGGAATAATGTGAAGCTTGGTACTGCATGCGTGGTCAGATACTTTGTGAAGAGGCTAAAAGAGATCACTGGTTAAGGTATAAAATAAATTGCAATAGAGAGTCCATGATATCAGATGTGCCAGGGCCATGGAATTTTAAGACAAGACCATAATGGGTATAAAGTGAAACCAAACGAAGTGGATGTGACAAAATTTGTTGCAGATGAGAGAGCAGGGGAACAACAACCTAGACCTTGTGAAAATACAAACCACACTAGGACTGTATCGTAAATACTGAACACTGAGGGACAGGATATAGATTTGCACTGCTGGATTTTGGCTTTCCTTTTAATCTGATCGTGCATATGCCCCAGTTGTCTCATTTTGGAGTAAGAAAGTATGGAACTTTGATTTGGTTTTACAGAATCACCCAGTCAAGACTTTGGAATTTTAAATATATCTTGGATTTTCAAGGGTTATAAGTTTTAAGACTTGTGGAACTTTATAACATTTAAACTATATTTTATATTATAATATTGACCAAAGACCTTGGGAGACAAGGGATGGGAGATTATGGTTTTAAAACAATGAGAATATGTGTCAAATTGGCGGAGCATTGGGTGCCTTAGTTGGATTAAAGTGTCCATTTGACAGTTATATGTATTATATTAAATTTTATGTAAATATATAATGGCATGATTCTTGGAAGATTCATCAAATACTCTTTGTGTTATTCGTGCCTCCTTTCTCTCTGTCCTTCTGTATTCACCTCCATATTGCCAATCAGAGCCCCTCTTCCTGTATCATGGTTTTCTCCTTTCATTTCTTATCCTGTGGCACCTTTGGGCTTCCCTAATTTCTACTGTTGCTAAAGGCTATAAAGGGATATCTAAAGCAATGAAGTTAAGGCCTATAGATGAGAGAGAATGTCTGGACTTCTCTTCTGGGGTTTGAATTGCCTCACTCAATATAATCTTTGCTATTTCCATCCATTTATCAGCATGTCTTGATTTTATTTTCTTTTATAACTAAATAGTATCACAAAGCACATACTGATAAATTTTCACTATCCATTTATTTGCTAAAGAAAGTTGAGCTTGTTTCCATTTATTAGCGATTGTAGAGTGACAATGAAAATGACTTAGTAAATATTTGTGGGGCCCCATGTTAAGTTCTTTGGGTCAATGCCAAGAAGTGGTATCGCTTGTGTTACTGGGAAAACTGAATGTCCATATATATATATATATATATATATATATATATATATATATATATGTGTATATATATAATCTTGCACAAATGATGGATACATATCCATGTCATATGTATATATATAATCATGTTTGCACAAAACATGACTCTAGCTAAATCCACAATCTGAATTTGAAATCTTAAATACTGAAATTGCGAAAAGGAAACATAGGAATTAGTTTGCAAAATAAGTATGTAGGAAAGAACCATAGGAGTAGGATTCCATTTGCCCTATTAAGGCAATCAATTGACAAGTAAGACATCATGAAAATAAAATTGTTCTGTCCAGCTACAGATATATCAATAGATCAACTCTTCAATTAACACTTCATTTTCATGTGACTGTAGGCCTTACCAAGTTGATAGTTAAAACTGTCTAGAACATCCAGGTATCTTAAGTTTTTCCACACACACCCCCAATATTCTACCCTCTCCTTTCATTTTACCATTATATACTATCTCCCCTTTATTAACTTATGCCTACCACAAAAGGCCTTTTTTGACTTCTAGTCATGCTCCATTTACACACACACACACACACACACACACACACACACACACACCACATTGTATTGAAATATGTACTTGAAATATTACTAAGTGAAGTTACCTCATCCCCAGATTTTTCTAGTTCTATCCACTTATCCAAAAATTTTAGGTTTTAGAACTGAATAACATTCCATTATATTTGTACTTATTCTTTATCAATTTATCTGTTGTTGGACATTTAGGTTTATTATCTGTACTAGCTATTTCGAATGGAGATGGATTGGAACACTTTCTGTGAGACAGTTTATTCAATATAACACAGGGAAGCTGCAGTCATGAAATTTAAAGATATGGTCACTTCAAAAATACTATTATAATTGCATCAATTGACATGCTCAGATAATTGTCTTGTTTGCAAAGTGAGAAATATCTCAAGGCCACACATTTAGATGGAAATCAATTAATAGCTGTGGAAGTTACATTCAGTCTTCTGCAGCGATGAGTCTTGTGATAAGTTGTCCAATTCCAAATGGTCATTACTAAATACAAGTGCATATTAGCAACAACAAATGAATTCTTCAATATACATATATATGTAACAATACTAATGAAAGATGAGGTTGTGGATTTGACTGTAGGCAAAGGAACACTATAAGAGTTAGGAGGGGAAAATAGTGACAGGAATTATATACATAAACTATTCATTTATGAAATTCTCAAAAACTTTATTTTTTTCCTTGGTTGTAATCAGATAAACACTGACATATTACAAGATACTCATCATGTATATGTTGAAACTTCATGAGAACTTTTGTGAAAATGCATTAGAAATTTAGGATGCCAAACAGTAGGAACTAAGGATACATGAAAATACATAACATTGGATTCTTGGTTAAATTATCAAAGGAAAAATAGCACTATATTAAATATAAGTAACTGATGTAAGTAAGCCTAAACTGCAATAGAAGAAATGGGTTTCCTTCTGTCTGAGCTGGTGCCCTGAGCAGACCTTGGGCTCTGGCTCTGCAACCAGTCTCACAAGACACAGAAGAAGCTCAAATGCCAGGTGCTCTAACACACCCAGGATCAAAGTGTAGGAGATCACAACATCTACCCAAATACATGGAGTAACTAGAACCCCCATGATCCAAGAATGCTGGAACCCCAGTTCAGACTCACAAGGATTCCTTGCAGTCTGAGCTAGGGCCCTGAGCAGACCTTAGGCACTGGATGAACACCCAAGCCCACAACACTCAGAGGAAGCATGACTCCCAGGTACCCTAAAGTGCCCAGGATCACTGGATCTCTGGAACTTGGTAACACCAGGATTTCAGTATTCCAGAGGCATCTTGAATCTCAGGAGCTCTGAGATGTCCAGGATCTCAGGTTCACAGAATCACAGAACCACAAGATCACAGAAAGAGCTGGACTCTGAGGAGTTCTGACACAGCCAGGATCACAGGAGGAAAAGACCCAAGTCATAGACAGAAAGGGCAGGTAGCACTAGAGATAACCAAATCACAAGAAGCAAGTGAAAGAATATATGAAACAGAATCCAAGGCTGCTTAGCATCATCAGAACCCAGTTTTCCCACTACAGCAAGTCCTAGATACCCCATCACACAGAAAAATCAAGATTTGGATTTAAAATAACTTTTCATGGTGATGATGGCAGACTTTAAGAAGAATATAAATAATTCCCTTAAAGAAATACAGGAGAACACAGGTAAACAGGAATAAGCCCTTAAAGAGGAAACACAAAAATTCCTTAAAGAATTACAAGAAAACACAACCAAACAGGTGAAGAAATTGGAAAATAAAAAACATCCGGAATCTAAAAATGGAAATATAAACAGTATAAACATCAGAAAGGGACACAGTACTAGAGACAGAAAACCTAGGAAAGAGATCAGGTGTCATGAATGCAAGCATCATCAACAGAATACAAGAAATAGAAGAGAGAATCTCATGTGCAGAAGTTACCACAGAAAACATTGACACAACTGTCAAAGAAAATGTGAAATACAAAAAGCTCCCAACCAAAAGTATCTAGGAAATCCAAGACACAAGGAGAAGACCAAACCTAAGGATAATAGTTGTACAAGAGTGCAAAGATTCCCAAGTTAAAGGGCCAGTAAATATCTTCATCAAAATTACAGAAGAAAACTTCACTAACCTAAAGAAAGAGAGAGATGTCCATGAAAATACAAGAAGCCTACAGTATCCCAAAAAGATTGAACCAGAAAAGAAATGCTTCCCATCACATAATAATAAAAGACCAAATTCACAAAGCAAGGAAAGAATATTAAAAGCAGTAAGAGAAAAAGGCCCAATAACATGTAAAGGCAGACATATCAGAATTACAACAGACTTCTGACCAGAAATTATAAAAGCCAGAAGATACTGGGGTGATGTCATACAGACCCTGAAAGAACAAAAATGGCAGCCCAGCCTACTGTGTCCAGCAAAACTCTGAATTACTGTAGGTAGAGATACCTATAGGTAGATATGAGAAAACCAAAGTTACACAATATCTTTTTATAAATCCAGCCATAGAAAGAATAATAGATGAAAAACTCCAACACAAGGATGGAAACTACACCCTAGGAAAAAAAAGAAAATAGTCTTTCATCAAGCCCCTCCCAAAAGATAGCCACACAAACATAATTCCATCCCTAAAATCAAAAATAACAGGAAGCAGCAATCACTTTTACTTCATATCTCTTAACATCAATGGACTCAATTCCCCACTAAAAAGACATAAACTAATAGACTGGAAATATAAACAGGACCTAGAATTTTACTGCATACAGAAAATGCACCTCAGTGACAAAGACAGACCCTACCTCAAAGTAAATGCTGGAAAAAAATTCCAAGCAAATGGTTCCAAGAAACAAGCTGGAGTAGCCATTCTAATATTGAATAACATTAATTCTTAACCAAAAGTTATCAACAAAGAAAAGGAAGGATGCTTAGTACACAATAAAAAAATATACCAAAATGAACTCTAAATTCTGAACATCTATGCTCCAAATGCAAGGGTAACCACATTCACAAAAGAAACTTTATTAAAGCTTCAAGCACATATATCACCTCACACATTAATAGTGGGATACTTCAACACCCCACTCTCAGCAATGGACAGATTAAATAGACAGATCATGGAAAGAGAAACTAAAAAAAAAAAAAAAAAAAAACCAAAAAAAAAACAAATGCAGTGAAACTAAAAGAAGTTATGAACCTAATGGATTTAAGAGATTTTTATAATGAATTTCATGCTAGAATAAAAGAATGTACCTTCTCCTCAGCACCTCATGATACCTTCCCCAAATTGACCATATAATCAGTCACAGAACAGACCTTGACAAATAAAAGAAGATGGAAATAATGCCATGCATCATATCAAATCACCACTGACTACGGCTGGTCTTCAATAACAACCAACACATCAAAAAGCCCACCCTAAGCATGAAAGCTGAACAAAGCTCTATTCAATGATAATTTTGTCAGAGAAGAAATAAAGAAAGAAATTAAAGACATTTTAGAATTTAATGAAAATAAAGGCACAACATACCCAAACTTATGGAACACAATGAAAGCAGTAGTAAGGGAAAAACTCATAGTTCTGAGGGCCCTCAAAAAGGAACTAGAGAGTGCACACACTAGCGCTAACAGCACACCTGAAAGCTCTAAAACAAACAGAAGCAAATACACCCAAGAGGAGGAGCTGGGTATAAATAATCAAATGCAAGGCTGAAATCAACAAAGTTGAAAAAAGAAGAATTATACAAATAATCAACAAAACAAAGAGCTGGTTCTTTGAAAAATATCAACAAAATAGATAAACTGTTAGCCAGAGTAACAAGAAGGCACAGAGGCAGTATTCAAATTAACAAAGTCAGAAATGAAAACAGAGACATAACAAAAACCAACCAACGAAATACAAACATCAGATCCTACTACAAAAGCATATACTCATTAAGCTTGAAAATTTGGATGAAATGGACAATTTTCTAGACAGATACTAGGTACCAAAGTTAAATCAGGATCAGATAAACCGTCTAAACAGTCCCATAACTGCTAAAGAAATAGAAGCAGTCACTAAAAGTCTCCTAACTAAAAGAATCCCTTAACAAGATGGTCTTAGTGCAGATTTCTATCACACCTTCAAAGAAGACTTAACACTAATACTCTTCAAACTATTCAAAAAAGAAATAGAAACAGAAGGAACACTATCCAATATGTTCTATGAAGTCAAAATTAGGCTCATACCTAAACCACACAAAGATTTAACAAAGAAACAGAACTTCAGAACAATTTCCCTTATGAATATTGATGCAAAATGCTCAATATTATTTTTGCAACCAAATCCAAGAACATATCAAAATGATTATCAAACATGATCAATTAGGCTTTAACCCAGGGATACAGGAATGGTTCAATATATGGAAATCCACGAATGTAATCCACTGTATGAATAAACTCAAAGAACAAACTACATGATCATCTCATTAGATGCGGAGAAAGCATTTGACAAAATTCAACAGCCCTTTACATTAAAAGTCTTGGAAAGATTAGGAATTCAAGGTCCATACCTAAACATAATAAAAGCAATATACAGCAAACCAGTAGTCAACATCAAACTACATGGAGGGAAACTTGAAGCAATTTCACTAATTTCAGGGACTAAACAACATTGCCCAATCTCTCCCTACCTATTCAATATAGTACTCAAGGTTCTAGCCAAAGCAATTAGACAACAAAAGGAGGTCAAAGAAACAAAAATTGGAAAAGATGAATTCAAAATATCACTATTTGCTATCTTATGATAGCATACTTAAGCAACCCCAAAAATTTCATCAGAGAGCTCCTAAACCTAATAAACAATTTCAGCTCTATATAAAATAAACTCAAACAAATCAGGAGCCTTCCTATACTTAAGGGATAAACAGGCTGAAAAAGAAACTAGGGAAATGACATGAGGGAAAATTTCCTTAACAGAAAACCAATTGCTTATGCTCTAAGATCAACAATAGACAAATGGGACCTCATAAAACTGAAAAGCTTCTGTAAGGCAAAGTATACAGTCAATAAGATAAAATGGCAACCAACAAATTGGGAAAATATTTTTACCAATTCTACATCCAACAGAGGACTAATATCCACTATATACAAAGAAGTCAAGAAGTTAGACTCCAGAGAATCAAATAACCCTATTATAAATGGGATACAGAGCCAAACAAAGAATTCTCAACTGAGAAATATCAAATGACTGAGAAGAATCTAGAAAATGTTCAACATTCCTTGTCATCAGGGAAATGCAAATAAAAACAACCCTGAGATTCCACCTCACATGAGTTAGAATAGCTAAGAACAAAAATTCAAGTGACAGCAACATGCTGGAAAGGATGTAGAGAAAGAGGAACACTCCTCCATTGTTGGTGGGATTACAAGCTGTTACACACACTCTAGAGATCAGTCTGCCAGATCCTCAAAAACTTGAACAGGTATACCATTTCTGAGCATATACCCAAAAAATGCTATGTTCACAGCAGCCTTATTTATAATAGCTAGAATCTAGAAAGAACCCAGATTTCCTTCAACAGAAAAATGGATACAGAAAAAGGTGGTACTTTTACACAATGGAGTACTACTCAGCTTTCAAAAACAATGAATAAATGAAATTCTTAGGTAAATGGATTGGACTAGAAAATATCATCCTGAGTGAGGTAACCCAATCACAAAAGAATACACATGGTATGCACTCACTGAGAAGTGGATATTAGCCCAAAAGCTCAGAATGCTCAAGATACAATTTACAGACCACATGAAGATCAGAAAAAAAGATCAAAATGTGGGTGCTTAGTTCCTTCTTAGAGGGAGCACAAAATACCACAAGAAGAAATATGGAGACAAATTGCAGAGCAGAGACTGAAGAAAAGATCATTCAGAGACTGCCCAACCTGAGAATCTATCCCATATACAGTCACCAAACCCAGCCCCTATTGTTGATGCCAAGAATTGCATGCTGTCAGGAGCCTGATATAGCTGTCTCCTTAGAGGCTCTGCCAGAGCCTGAAAAAATACAGAGATGGATGCTTGCAGCCAAACATTGAACTGAGCGTGGGGTCCCCAATGGTGTAGTTTGAGAACGGACTGGAGGAGGTGAAGGGTTTTGCAACCCCATAGGAAGAAAAACAATATCAAACTACCAGACCCCCCCTCCCAGAGCTTCCAGGGACTAAACCACCAACCAAAGAGTACACATGGAGGGACTAATAATGGCTCCAGTCACATATGTAGCAGAGGATGATGTTGTCCGGCATCAGTGTGAGGAGAGGCCCTTGGTTCTGTGAAGGCTGAATGACCCAGTGTAGGGAATGCCAGGGCCGGGAGGCAGGAGTTGGTTGGTTGGTTTGGTTGGTTGGTTGGTTGGTTGGTTGGTTGGTTGGTTGGTTGGTGAAATACCTTCATAGAATCAGAGCAAAGTGGGACAGGATAGGAGGATTGGGGGGGGGGGGAAACTGGGAAAGGGGATTGCATTTGAAATGTAAATATAGAAAACACTTAATAGAAAAATTAATTGGAGAAATGCACCCTAAGGAGGGATTTCTAGAAACTATCTCATTTTTTCTGTAAGTTTAAGATTTTCATAAAATTCATGAATATGTGTAAAAATATTGTAATGTAAGATATGTTTGGTACAGTTGAATGCATAGTAGACAATAAATTTGTATCTAAATAGTTCTAATATTAGAAAAAGACGAGAAAACTCTGAATACAGGATGAACAGACCTTTCAAGTCTGTCAATTTATTATCAATCAAAAGTCTGGTATATTGTCATATCGGAAGGTTGTGATATTTATGGATGAGAAAGTTTGATTAGATGCTTAGTAAATATTAAAGTGGTCTTATTCAAATTGTTATTAGATCATTGTCAATGAAAACAATTTGTTTAAAAAAGAAAAGTTTTGATGTTGAATAATCACCCTTAAGGTTTATATTAAGAAAAGAATTCAAACAATTTCTACTGTAAAATCATTTTAAGAAACTTCACAGAAAGCTATTAACCTAAAATTAGCCACACAGTCACCAAGAGATAATGGCACCTTGTATATGAATAGAAAGCATCTATGCATGGAAACAGGAAAAAAGAAAGGAGTCTAAAATGTACATAAGAGAGCATAGGAGGAGTGGTCATGGCTCAATAGTAAATAAGTATCAAGTAATTTTCTCTTATATGAAGGACTTGGGCTTAGCTGGGGCTGGTGGGTTTATTTCCATCACCAAATCTGTTAGAAACAGACCACTTGATAAACTTACATGTGGTCGTCTCTGTCAATAGAAAGCTTTAAGTGAGGCAATATCAAAAGTTTAGATTAAATTATATGCATTGCTTTTTCTTTCAGGGATTTGGTCTTCACAACATTTTCAATAGTATCTGATATCTGATGTTTATGAATGTGATGAAAAATATAAATTTTATTTTACTCAGAAATATATAAAACTTATTGTTGAAAACAAATGTACTTCACTGAGAATAGAATTAATTTGTAAGAATAGGAAAATTCAATTACCAGAACATTTCATGTGTGAACTTTTGGATGCATCAGGATGCATGGAAGGAAGATTTTAAAATACTCTTCACCAAAAGCTGATTTGTGCTTAAATTATTTAAAAATCAAAAAAAAATGTTTAAACTTGAAGTTCTCAAAAAATTATATGCATTGCTTTTTCTTTCTGGGATTTGGTCTTCTCAACATTTTCAATAGTATAACTATCTGATATCTGATGTTTATGAATGTGATGAAAAATATAAATTTTATTTTACTTTATTTTATTTTACCTAAAGGTATAAAAATAAAATTAAATTAATTCTCATATTAAAATAATTACTGCCGGACAGTGGTGGTGCATGCCTTTAATTCCAGCGCGTGGAAGGCAGAGGCAGGTGGATCTCTGAGTTCAAGGCCAGCCTGGTCTACAGAGTGAGTTCCAGGACAGCCAGGGTATACAGAGAAACCCTGTCTGGAAAAACAATCAAACAAAAAAATTACTATTAGGTGTCTCTTTAGCTTAGAGGTACAGTAACTAACATGAAAAACAGTTTTTTATATTAATTGAGAATTACTATCTGGTGATCTGGTAAATTTTAAATCTCTTTTAAGTTTAAGTAAGATCATCTAGAGTCCATAGTCATTTCATAAAACAAATATTAAAAACAAAGTGTAGAATTTTATTTAAGATCATGGAGTTCTTCAGTGGTCACCATGAGACAGTGTCACTAACAGTTCAGCTGTGCATGTCATGGTTCCAAATGTCTCTGCTTCCCTGGTCATGAATGAGAAAACCCAGGGAAGTCAAAAAGGTTTCCAATCTCATAGATTAAACAGCCATGCTATTCATTCTTTCTTCAGTTTAGCTAAGAGAATTTCCTTCTTTTAAAATACACTTTTCAGTTTTATTACTACTCAGGATAAGTCATTTGACATCTAATTTTTTTGTCAAATTGAATTTTCTAAGCTCTTTAAATCAACTCCCATTCATTGATATAAATTTATGCATGCATGTATAGATTGTAAACAAGGGCCAGTTAGAGATGGAGAGATGTGAAGAGAAGAGGTGTGAGGAGTGCATTGCTATCGATCACTGAACATTTAACATTGGCTGTTACCCTGGAACCTATCCAGTCTTCTCAAAGGCCATGTTCTCACTTTATATGATGAGTAAGACACATTGTCAACATTCGGCCATGTGAAAAAATATCCGAGGATATCAATTGAACTGGTTTATTTATTTTTGGAACAGCATTTAACTGTGTAGCTCACATTGGACATTGGTCTTGGATCTATTGTTAGAGATCTTACAAGAAGACCAAGCTATAATATATATACATAAACATATACATATATACATATACATATACATATACATACACACACACACAGATATATATATATATATATATATATATATATATATATATATATATCCTAGCTCAGACCAATACAGACCCTGTGATTGTGAGGTAAGTCTCTGTGAGCCCCTACGGTCCTAAGTGAGTTGATGATGTGAGCTTTGTTCTTGTGGTGTCCTCAACCCTTCTGCATCCTGTAATTCTTCTTCCCCCTCTTCCACAGGATTGCTGAGCTCTGCCTAATGTTTGACTATGGATCTCTGCATCTGCTCCCATAAGTTTCTGGATGAAGCTTCTGTTGACTGTTACAGACCAATCTATGAGTGTGGCAGAATTTCACTAGGAATCACTTTATGACTTATTATTTCTAGTCATGTTGGGCTATCCTAAGTCTCTGGGCTATCCAGCCTCTAGTTCCTGGACATTCAGGAAGTATCAGGAATAGGTTCCCTCTTGTTTTGTGGACCTCAAGTTGGACTAGTCACTGGTTGGTCACTCTCATAAGTTCTGCATCACTATTACCCCAGCACGTCTTTCATGCGGGACCAATTGTAGGCTGAAGGTTTTGAATCTGAACCTATGTCTCAGTCCTATCATAGAAAGTCTTGTCTGGTTGCAGAAAATATCCAGTTCAAGCTCTGTATCCCCCATTACTAGGAATTTCACTAGGTTCCTCCTCATAGACTCTATGAAGTTCAATGCAATAGTTTTCTACATAGCCCCTAAATGCTCCCCAATTCCAACAGTCTCTCTAAAACCTGATCCTTCATATTCTCAGCCCTACTTACCCCAAATCTATCCACAAAATTTTTAATACTTCCCCTTTCTAGAGAATAAGTTCAAACTTGTACAACAACTATGGAAATCAATACAGTGGTTCTTCAGAAAATTTAGAATCTATCTACTTCAAAATCCAGCTATAACTCCTGGGCCTATATCCAAAGGATGTTTCATCCTCCCACATTAACCGTTCCTCAAATATATCCATAAAAGCTTTATTTTTAGTAGCCAGAAACTGGAAACAATCTAGATGTCCTTCACCTAAAGAATGGATTAAAAGAAAAGTGTATTACATTTATGCAATGGAGTATTATTCAGCTACTTTTAAAAAAATGATACCATGAAATTTATAGACTAATGGATACAACTCAAAAGAGAGGAAAAAATTCTGAGTGAGGTAACCCATACCCAAAAAGGCAAACATGCTTTACATTCCCTTATAAGTGGATATTAGCTGTTAACTACTATGAATTGTTCTGCAAACTACATGTGTATGTATGCATGGTTTTCCTTTTCTTTCATTACTGTTAAACAATGAAACTAATTCCAGAGTAAATCAACCAATATTCCCTTCTAACAAAGACTAACGAAGTAAAACATTGTTGCTCATTATGACTTTTGCCACACATGTTTATTATTTGGGAAAAGATGTTATTGCTAAATTGCAAAACTACATACATTTTGTTATTTGCTTTTTTAAAAATGTGTTTACGAGGGTTTTGTACATTTTTAAGGTAGGTTACGTATAATCCTGAGAAATAACCAATAGAGTAATGTGGCTGCAGCTTAGAATAAACAGTCTCTAAATCAGAATATCAGGCTGTCAGTGACAAGGTACACTCATTAACATAACAGACTCCTGATAAGCAACCTTCACTCAATTGGCAATGAGTCATATCCTGTCACTCTGCCTTGTGTCTATTCTCTGGAGCCTCATTTCCTTTGCCACAGTTCATTCTTTCTTCCTCATTTTCTAAATATCATGGTTCAGCTACAGTCTTCACTGTTTTTACTTCTGCCAGTCAGACTGATTCAGGCTTATACAAACCAACAGCCCTGGAATAAAGAGGACTGTTTCTTTCCTTGGTACCCGGACTGTATGCTAATGTCCTGCTTATCCCATTGCTAATATCAAGCTATGACACTTAACCTGATGATAGACATATAACAATAACTTCATTATTTTACTACACACTACATGATTCAAACCAGAGTATGAATAAATTTATATTTTCAGCTTGAGTCAACGTCACATAAAACATATACCTTTTGTTTAACTTGTTCATTGACTAGCAACTTTTATATAAATACATATATAAATGTGTACATTTATATATACTGTATAAATATACATGTATACTGTATTTATACTGCATATATGCCATATATAGTATATGTACTATATATATTATATACTGTACATAATATAAATATACATATATATGTATATACACATATTTAGAGAGAATATACTTAATATAAATTAGATATTTGTTGGCATGAAATTTAACAATGTCTCTGTTCTGTTTCAATGGATGAATTTTATGTGTATGTGGCGTCATAGCGAGCATTAGAATGTGGAAGAAACTGTAAGTAGCCTAAGAGGTGCCATTCTTCTCATCATCTATAGAGCAAAGTATGGCCCATTCAATTCCTTTTTATCCCCACTCTGCAGCTAAGCTAGGGTGCCCAAACTTTATTGGGAACACCTTATCACAGTGGAAAGAAATGAAGTGGCCAACAGACAGATATGTTATACAGAGAGACAGACAGAGAGAGAGAGAGAGAGAGAGAGAGAGAGAGAGAGAGAGAGAGAGAAACAGAGAGAGAGAAACAGAGAGAGAAACAGAGAGAGAGAAACAGAGAGAGAGAAACAGAGAGGAACAGAGACAGAGAAACAGAGACAGAAACAGAGACAAAGAAACAGAGAGACAGAGAAACAGAGAGACAGAGAAACAGAGAGACAGAGAGACAGAAAGACAGAGACAGATTGATTCTAAATGGATGTTTTCACCAAATTCCTCCCCTCAGAGCTCAGGGAATTCCATCGAAGATGATGTAGAAATACTACAAACTAGAAGAGATGTAGGATAGCAGGAAAACAAGGCCCTCTGAATCAACTAAGCAGGGAAATTATGAACTCACAGAGATGGAAGCAACAAGCACAAGGCCTACACTGGTTTGCATCAGGATACACACACACACACAGACACACACACACACACACACACACACACACACACACACACACACACACTTCCAACTAAGGCTCTCCTGAGTGGATCTCTGATTCTATAGCCTGAACTTGAGGCTCTTTTCTTGTTAGAATGCCTTGTCTAGTTTCAATGTGATGAAATAAATTTTTCTTTTTATATTTTTTTCTTTTTTATTGGATATTTTATTTACACTTCAGATGTTATTCCCTTTCCCCATTTCCGCCCCATACAGAAACTTCCTGTTCATCCTCCCTTCTTCTGCTTCTATGAGGGTGTGCCCCCAACCACCCACCCACTCCTACCTCCTCACCCTCAAATTACCCCACACTTGGGCATCCAGCCTTCACAGGAACAAGGGGCTCCTCTCCCACCTATGCCCTACAAGGCCATTCTCCCCTACATATACAACTGGAGCCATGGATCCTTTTGTGCTCCTCTGCTGGTGGTTTAGACCCTGCAAGCTCTGGTTGGTTGGTATTGTTGCTCTCCCCATGGGGCCACAAAACCTTTCAGCTCCTTTAGTCTTCTCTCTCATTCCTCCATTGGGAACCCCATGATCAATTCAATGGTTAACTGTGGGCATCCCCTCTGTATTTGTCAGACTCTGGCAGAGCCTCTCAGGAGACAGCTATATCAGTTATGTCAGCATGAACTTCTTGGCATCCACAATAGTGTCTGAGTTTGGTGACTGTATATTGGATGAATCCCCAGATGGGGCAGTCTTTGGGTGGTCTTTGCTTCAGTCTCTGCTCCATACTTTGTCTCCATATTTCTTCCCATGAGTATTTTTTTCCCTTTCTAAGAAGGACCAAATCATCCAAACATTGGTCTTCCTTCTTATTGAATTTCATGTGATCTGTGAATTATATCTTGAGTATTGTGAGCATTTGGTCTAAAATTCACTCTTTAGTGAATATATACCACTTGTGTGTTTTTTGAGATTGAGTTACTTCATTCAGAATGACATTTTCTAGCTCCATCCATTTGCCTAAGAATTTCATGAATTCATTGTTTTTAATAGCTGAGTAGTACTCCATAGTGTAAATGGAACATATTGTCTGTATCTATTCCTTTGTTGATAGACATCTGAGCTCTTTCCAGCTTCTGGCTATTATATAAAAGGCTGTTATGAACACAGTGGGGCATGAGTACTTGTTATATGGTGGAGAATCTTTTGGGTATATGCCCAGGAGTGGTATAGCTGAATCTATAGGTAATACTATGTCCAATTTTCTAAGGAACCACCAGACTGATTTGCAATTTGCAATCCCACCAACAATAGAAGGTTGTTCTTTTTCATCCACATCCTCAACAGCATCTTCTGTCACCTGAGTTTTTTATCTTAGCCATTCTGACTGGTGTGATGTGGAATCTCAAGGTCATTTTGATTTTCATTTTCCTGATGACTAAGATTGTTGAACATTTCTTTAGGTGCTTCTCAGCCATTCCGTATCCCTCAATTGAGAATTTTTTGCTTTGCTCTATACCCCATGTTTTAATAGGGTTATTTGATTCTCTGGAGTGTAACTTCTTGAGTTCTTTGTGTATATTGGATATTTGTCCTTTATCAGCTGTAGGATTGGCAAAGATCTTTTCCCAAAGTGTTGGTTGTCACTTTTTCCTATTGACAGTGTCCCTTGCCTTACAGAAGCTTTGTAATTTTATGAGGTCCCATTTTTTTTTTTTTAATCTCAGAGCATAAGCCATTGTTGTTCTGTTCAGGAAAATTTCCCCTGTGCCTATGTGTTTGAGGCTCTTTCCTACTTTCTCCTCTATTAGTTTCAATGTATCTGCTTTTATGTGGAGGTCCTTGCTCAACTTGGACTTGACCTTTGTACAAGGAGATAAGACTGGGTCGATGTAGAAGCTTGTTCTTTTCTAGTGAGAGGCAGAATGAGAGTCAATCTGGAGGTGAAGTCAGGTGGGGAGGACCTTGGAAGAGTAGAGGGGAAGGGAAACTATGGGAAAATAATCTTATTGTCAATCAAAAAAAAAAAAAAAGATGAGAGAAGTCCTTGTCCCAAGGATCCACTCCCCCCATACATGCTGAGGCTTCTACATAGAATGGATCACAGCCATGTAATTTGAGCATGAACTTCTCTCTTTTCCAATAGAAAACTTAGTTCTTTACAGAAACGTACTTAATTAGGCATTGCTATTTTTTTCCAAACTTGTTAATAAGTAGAGCTAGCTTTTGAGATTCTAAAAAAAAATTATAAAAATTGTATGTATTCTGTATTGCAAAATTTATGTGGGTACACTTTCATAAGAAAAAATATATCAAAGTTTTGATTTGATACAAACTTTTGTTTTAATTAAGATCATATATATTTAAAATTAAATGTTAATAAAATTACAAAACAAGTGTATAGTGTGCATTTAATCCACATGATAACTTAGAGCAAGAACTAGAGATGGTAATTTTACAACCCCCGGAGACTGAAAACTATGAGTCTCATGAGCCTGAGAAGCTTGTCCAGGCCACAGACATGTTCATGTCCATTGTTTTCTTTCCCCCTGCATCCCTGTAATGCTGATTTCTAAAGTTGCAGAGAGTATATTTGCTCATTTGTACAGTTGAATCTTTCACCAGAAGACAGAAGAAGTTATTGATGATGTTTGCTTTAACTATTGCACATTTGGATTTCTCATTATTATAATCGCTGCTAGATTTGCTTCATTGGAGAGTATAACATACACAGACCCTTCAACATTAATGGTTTTTCTACGCTACTGAATTTTACTGTGACTTTGCGTAATCTCTAAAAATTGATCTGACAGCACAGGCAAGACCACCACACAGGAAGTGACAGGCAGTCCAGTCACTGGGGATAAAAGGCTATAGAAAGTACCATTAAATAGAAATCATTTCCAGAAATGCACCAGAAAGGCCAAGGCCACAAAAGGATTTTTTTTTTTTAAAGAAAATATGGCCTCATTAATGAACTGGAATTTTAGAGCTGAGTATGTCAATATTTTGAAATTCTGATATTTCAAGTTCCTTCATTAAATTATTTGTAGTTGAATTTAAAATAATTTAAAAAGTCCATTTCAAGGCATCTTTTGCAGATAGAGTAACTGAAATTCATTATCTCCTCAGCCCTATTCCCAGAGTAACTTTAATCAAAGAGAGTTTCAGACTGAAGACATACAATTCCTATTTAATTAGATGGGCCAGGGCATATAGATGAGCTAATATTTCTAGAGGCATCTCTAAGGCTTTTTATAAGGGCTATTATGTTTTACAGTGTCACAAAAAAAACAAGGGAAGTTAAATCATGATTTTTACTAGGGCTGTAGGAAAAAAAAGCAATTGCCTTGCACTGTAAACAGGATTATTCAAACTACTTCTGCCTTGAGCTAGGTGTCTGAGGCAGCATTTGATGAGATGAACACACGGAGATTCATTTGGTATTTTCTCAGATATTAGAACAAGTGCACTGAACAGGTAAGCTTCAGGACTATACATAGATGCTGCAGGAGAGTTGGGAAGGGGACTAGACACTCGATTTCTGCCTTTGAAAAGCATACAATATAGTGAGATTTTCTCAATTTTCTCAGATAAGTGTTTACTCAGTTCAGCTGAAAGTTGTGTTTATAGTAAACTATACAGCTGATTTTTAAATAAGTATTGAGTAAAACTGAGAAATAACTCTAATTCTGTTCCAGTCTTTAATGCACCTCTCAAACAACTTCCTGAAGTTTTTAGAAATATCTCAGCATTATTGTAAGGAAAGACCTTCACACCCGGTGACACACATCAGTGCTTTACAAGGATCATACAAGGTCTGCAACCATCCCTCATATTGTAAGGTAACCAGTATGCTGACCATAAGTCATTTTGGTACTGCACAGCACTTAAAAGTTATAAAAAGAAACATAGAGTAATCTTTATTTTTAGGAGTTCAAGTGAATTTTTGAATTAAGGATTCATTTAAATTGACCCTTAAGTATTTTATCATCATTTTCTTATTCTTTTACTTTCTATCTGCCCCATCTAAGAGATTTTCTTTTCACAAAGAAATATAATGTTTCGATAGCTCCAAAGGCCCTTGCTTTATTATTATGCTTAATTTTGTCTGACATTCACCTCGGTTAAAATAATTATGTTGTAGCTTGTTCCTTTTTTTTAAATGTGGAATTAATTTTGCTAAGATTATACTGATATATTTCTTCTTATCTAATCTCATAGCCTATGAAAACAATCAATCAATGCTATTTCAATCAATAAAGTGATACGATTTATTGAGCACTTAGTATGTGCTGTAGGCATGTACACCATTCTTCAGGCAGTTAATCTGATTGTTGTTGTTGTTGTTGCTGCTGCTGCTGCTGCTGCTGCTGCTGCTGCTGCTGCTGTTTGAATTAAAATTAAAGTACACTGAGAGGTACTAACATTATTCCTAAATAATTTGTTATAATAATCAGATTATCTCAAGAAAAGAAATATGAGTTTTGAAATTAGAAGTTAAGATAAGGACAGGAGAGACACACTATAGGAAGAAGGAAGAGACAGTGTCCCTCTGATTAAAGAGGAACTGATCTGAGACAGACATTTCTCAGAGATGGAGCTTCATCACTGGAAACAAATGTATAAATGCAATTTAATTTTATATTTTAAAAAGTGTGGAACTACTAAGAGGTAACCACAGAAACTTGAGTTTTACTTCCACTGGATGGTGCTATTTTGTTATCCAAGATTTGATAACAAATACCTATGATGTATTGGTCACATTTTAGAAATAAGAAGTCCAGCATTAATTTCACTTGTCAATAAAGATTACTGTCCCCCAAATTTTTTAAATACTTGTTACTTAAAAACAAAGTAACAAAGGATATATGTTATTTAAGTATTACAAGTTGAGGTAGTGAAAATAGATGACTGCCTATAAGGTGATTCTGGTTTTTTAATATAAAAATGCTTTCCTCTAGTTTCTCCCTTTAGATCCAAAAGTACTGCTATTGTCGTCTTAATAAAAACAAAAGTATTAAATAAAATCAACCTTTCTAACACCACTTCCATTAAGCCTGGAAAAAACATGGTTTTATGCCTCGTAGAAAAGTGAATTTGTGTTTAAAAAAAACTCTAGTGTACATTAAACATACGGCTTTGTACCTGAGAGACGAGTGAGCACTTACTACTCAGCTATATCATAGCCCCAGAGTAGAGTGTCAACAAACCTGTAGAGGCTAGTAGCACTGCCTCCAGATTCATCTGGCTTGCCATTTACGGTCAAAGTAATTTTCATATTTTTAATTGTACTTTACATATGCTTATTCATACTTGAAAGCTTGAAAACATAATAAAAAAATAAAGAAAAAAATACCATGATTTGTTCTTAATTGATTTGCTTCCCAAATGTTTACCTATTGCTCTGCCCAACTAGAATGGACAGTTCAGTCTTGTGTCAGATCCTGGGGCTGATCTCAGGCTCCCAGGGACATTTATCAAGCATGTCATCAAGCTCTCCAACACATTCAGGCTTGACCAGCATGAAGCACAAGGGGCTTTGTGAGGTATACAGAGGGTGGGCAACAACTGAGCAGAAATAAAGAATTTCCTTTTCTTCTTTTCCTTTTTACAGCTGTGGAAAGGAAGAAATCACATATATGTCCATTGAAAGTCAGATGAGGAGAAATATGTGAAGAAAAGACATTAAAGACCAGAAATGGGTTAGAATGTCAAACAAACATAAGGATTGTTATGATCAGGCAGTCTGACAGAGGCACCCTCCCTTTTCGGAGATCAAGCCATACTGTTTTGAATGTGCTGAGTCACATAGAAAATCAAAGTAGCAAGCAATGACAAAAATTTATACTTTAGTTATCGATAGTTATGATTTTCATGAAATGTATTTTGATTATATTTATCCTTAGTCTTCTACTTCACTAGTCACTCAAATCTGAGCCAGTTTTCTAACCTTTTACCACCAATTTGTATTGGTTGTGGATGTGTGCTTTTCCACTGCTGTAAAGTTAACTTACCAGGGGCCACATGTTAAAAAAAAAAATCATTCCCCTAGTAGTTTATAATTTACAGTAGTCCATTGCTAGGGATGAGATATGGTGACCATATTTCATCTTCATACCTGAAAATTTTCTGGCTTAAACTAGCACAGTTTTGTTCATTTGTAGTTTCTGTGATGTGTCCAGAAGAAAATGTTTCCCTTTAGTTTTTATACTCTGTCTCTGACTCTTACACTGCGTTTGTCCCTCTTGAACAATGATTCTTAAGCCTTTGGAAAAGTGTGTATAATGTATATGTTCCATTTAAGGATAAACACTCTGTAATCTCTTCTTCTCTTCCTCTTGGGCAGTTATAGCTCTCTCTATTTATTCCAGTCTATTGCAGATAGAAGCTTCTTGGCTGGGAAACAGGTAGGTCATGGTAGATTTTCATCTTTCTATCCTCTACTCCATATCTATTCCCTCATGCTCACCTTCAGCCCTGTAGCACACTAACTGCTGTGCTTTTCCTCCTAACCCTAAGCCTATCTCCAACAGATCGTGTATTATATAGATTCCCTTCAATGCCTGTCCCCTTACTCTGGAAGGCATTCTTTGTAAACCTACCAGACAAACACAGTACATAAGTAGGCAGGCCAGAAAAGCAAATAAGCTTCTTTAGATATTCATTTATGCTCCTATCCTCTAAATCTGATCCCCCAGACTCATCTCCAGCTCTGTAATAGAAAGCTTGTTATAACCTATCCTAATTCTATGCCTCCATTCCAAGTTGACTAAGCATATCCACGTGGAACACCCTGCTTTCCTCCCTCCTGTGATTACTTTGGCATCACCTCATTTGCATTCTTATATGTTAATATCTAGTACTTAGAAACATATTCTACCTAGAAAGCTTAGTGGCCACACCTAGCATGAAGCCTGGAGAATTATTTCTTAGGCAACACACAGGTACCAGGTGTTCCTGGGAATCAGAGAAAAAACAAAAACCAAGAAACAAAACACCCAACAAAGACAAACCAAAAACAAAATCTCGAATTACAATCATGCCAATTCCAGGCTAGACACCAATATAAAAACACAGTAAATAAGAACAAGGACAACAGGCCACTATTAGAGTCCAGCCATGCTACAGAGCAGGTCCTTAAAGGGGTAATATGGTTATAGCACATAACAAGGATGCTAGAATACACTTTGTGAATACAATAAAGGTCCTTATCAGAGAAATAAATGAATCTGTTAAAGAAATATCTGAAAGCAAAAATAAGCACTGGAAAGAAGTGAATAAAGCAGTTCTAGACATGAAAGTGAAAATAGAATCAAGAGGGAAACTCAAACTGAAGAAAATGACAAATTTAAGAAGCTGAAAAAAAACTTCAAGGACAAGCCTTGCTAACAGAATAAAGGACACTTAACACAGAATACTAGTCATTGGAAAAAAATTAAACAAATGGATATCTTAGTCAAAGAGAATGATAAATCTGAAAAAGTCAAAGTATAAAACTTCCAAAATCTGGGAAAATGAGGAAATACCAAATCTATAAATAATAATAGGAGAAGGATGCAAAATCTAGAGCAAAGGTATAGAAAATATTTTCAATGAAATCACTGAAGAAAATTTTTTGACATAAAGAAGGAGATATCAATCAAGGGAAAAGAAACATATAGAATACCAAAGAAATGGGACCCGAAGAGAAATTCTTCTCAGCACATACTGATCAAAATCCCAAATGTACAAAATTGATAAATAATATTAGTATTAAAATGTACAATTAAAAATAATCAAATAACATGAAGGTAGAACTATTATAATAACACAACTCAATGGAAAATCTAAAATTCAGAAGGGCTATGACAGACATTCTATAAAATTTAATAAATGACAATCCAGAGTACTATATCCAGCAAAACTTTCAACAACAATAAATGGGAAAAGAAAGACATTCTAAAATCAAACCAAATATAAGCAATATCTGTGTACAAACCCAGCCAAACAGAAGACATTTGAAGAGCATTATACTGAAAATATTAGCTACATAAGAAGGCAAACAAACAAACAACAAAACACCAAAAAGAAATACATAATCACAGTTCCTCAATCCAAAGAGAGGTTAAAATCACACCAAGAAAACAAAGTAACAAGAATTAGCAAACTGGGCTCACCTATATCAATCAACATCACTGGTGTCAATTCCACAATAAAAAGACATCAACTAACAGAATAAATGTGAAAACAGGATCTATCTTTATGCTGCACCGAAGGAACACACCTTAATATCAATAATAAACATCATCACAGGGAATAAGGTTAAAAAAAAGATATTCCAAGTGAATGCACAAAAAAGCAAGGTGGTATAGTCAATTAAATATCAGACAAGCTAGGCTTCATATTGAAACTAATGAGAATACATCCAGAAGAATAAGACATACTTAAAAAATGAAAGATCTATCTGGGGGATGTTGCAGTTCTTAACATTTATGCATTAAACACAAAGGCACTCAAGGTCATAAAGGAAACACTACTACAGCTTAAACCACATACTTATCTTCACATATTTGATAATAGGTGACTTCAATGCCCCATTCTTAGCAAACACAGGTTATCTGTATAAAGATTAAACAAAGAAATGGTGGAGATAACGGATGTCATTATCCAAGTGGACCCAACAGATATTTACCAAATATTTTACCCAAACATACAAAAAAATTGACCTTCTCACCACCTCATGAAACTTTCTCCCAATTTAACCACATATTTGGACAGCAAACAATTCTAAGCAGATACAATAAAATTGAAATAACTCCCTATATGACATAAGACAACCATTGATTAAAACTAAATTCAACAATATAGAAAGTTTACAAAAATGTGAAAACTTAATAATGAACAAATAATGGGTTAAGACATAATTTTAAAAATGTAAAATCTTTCTGAAATTGAATGAAAATGAAAACACAACATACCAATATACAAGTATATAGTAAACAAGTACCTACAAATAACTAAAGAGATCTCAAACTAATAACATAACAGCGTACCTGAACATTCTATAACAAAAAAGGGAAAGAGAAAAAGAAAGAAAGATAAAGAGAGAGAAAGAAAGAAGAGAGAGAATGAAAGAAGGAAGAAAAGAAGGGAAAGAAAAGTAAAGGAGGAAAGGAAAAGAAAGGAAAAAAAGAAAAGAAAAGAAAAGAAAAGAAAGGGAAGGGAAGGGGAGGGAAGGGAAGGAAAGGAAAGGAAAGGAAAAGAAAGAAAAAGGAAAAGGAAAAGGAAAAGGAAAGGAAAAAGAAAACGCATCCAAAGGCATAAATGGCAAGAAATAGTCAAACTTGGAACTGGAATCAACAAAATAAAAACAAACAATCAATTAATTTAACAAATATTTGTTAAAAAATTAATAAGGTTGACAAAACTTCAATAAAATTAACTAAAATGTGGAGAGAAAAGTTCTAAAGCAACAAAATTAGAGATGAACAATCAGACTTAAAAATAGACATTGACGAGATTGAGTGAACCACGGTTCATACTAAAATCCTATATTCTACCAAATTGAAAAACCTAAAGAAATAGATTATTCTCTCAATAGACTACTTATCAAAGTTAAATCAAAATCATAAAAGCAATTTAAATAGACTTATAACTACACTGGATAAAAAAAATGAAATATCTAGAAAAAAATGAGAAAGGACACATAGTTTTAGAGAATTCTACCAGACTTTCATAAGAGTTGATCTCTACTTCCATCAAATTATAACCACAGAACAAAACCAAAAGAAATATTAACCAGTTTATTTTATGAGACCATAATTTGCCTGATACCCTGATATTACATTATGACTCAAGAAAGAGAATTAAAATCCAATTTCCTATATGAACACAGATGCAACTACTCTCAGAAAAAATGGTTGCAAACTAAATCCAAGTACATATCAAAAAGATCATCTATCATGCACAAGTAGGATCCATATCAGAGCTGCAGGGGTCATTCAACATATTAAAATTAGTAAATGTAATTTACCATATAAACAAACTGAATGACAAAATCTACATGATCATCTTATTAGAGGCAGAAAAGGGCTTTAACAAAATTCAACACTAGTTGATGATAAAAGTCCTGGCGAAATTAAGGAAAAATGGACATACCTTAACATAATAAAAGCAGTTCGTAGCAAACTTATAAACAACATCAGTATAAGTGGAAACAGCAATTTTACTAAAATCAAGAGCAAGACAAGGTTTCCCATTCTTCCCGAATGTATCCATTATAGAAATTGAAGTCTAAGCTAGAGAAATAAGATAATCGAAGTAAATTGAGGGAATACAAACTGGAATGGAGGAAGTCAAAGAATTTTTATTTTCATATGATGTGGTAATATACATAAATGGTCCTAAAAAATAAAGCCATAAACTCTTTTGGCTGATTAAAAATTTCATCAAAGTAAAGGGATACAGAATTAACTCAGAAAAATCAGTCACCCTCTTATATCCAGATGACAAACGCACTGAGTGAAAAATCAAGAGAATACCTTTCACAATAGCCTCAAATAATGCATATTTTCTTAGAGTAACTCTAATCAAGCAAGTGAAGCAATTGTATGATGAAAATTCTAATACGTTGAAGGAAGAAATTGGAGAAGATTTCAGAAGATGGAAGAATCTCTCATTCTAGTTGATCATTAGGATTAATAAAGGAGAAATAATCACCCTATCAAAACCAGTGTACAATTTCAACAAAATTCCTACCAAAATTTCAACACAACGCATTACAGGCAGCAAAAGGACATTCATATGGAAGCACAAACAAACCAAAGATAGCTAAAACAATTTTAAATAATAAGAGAACTGCTAGAGGAATCACCAACTCTAGCTCTAGACTGTGTACAGCCCTTAAAGAAGAATTTTGCATTTACATAGACAAAACAGGGATGATTAAAGAGAGCATGAAAAAGGCCAGAGAAGGTCTTGAGAAAAGACACACAGAGAGAGAAAGGTGAGAGCTGGCACAAGAATTGGTTTTCAACCTCTCCATCATTGTCAACCCTACTTCCTTCCATCTTGGGACCATTAATTGGGTTATTTTTGCTTTTTTCTTTTGGTCCCTGGGCCTTAAATAGGCTGACTAACTTTGTGAAACAACAGATAGATTATCTGATAGCAAAAATCTATTCAGATACATTATCATAAGTTAGCCATGGAGGACTATGAGATTGCTACTCTATCCAGGGTGCTCCCAAATCCCATCTCCACCCATCCTAAAAGCTGGGACTTTTGGCCCTAGACCAAGCAGGGAGGGGCCACCCAGAAACCCCTCTGCCTTACAATCTAAATTTCTGCTTAGGCTGCAAGGCTAAGCAGTGCAAAGGAATATAAATAAAAGTTAAAAATATGTTTCTTGGTTCCCTGAGGGACAAGCCTAACTGCATAGGGGTTGATGTCAAAAGTATCCCCTCTCCAGGAAAAAGACATTGGGATGGGTATGGCCCTCATGCCTCACTGGATAACGACAGGAGGACGACAGAAGGACCGGAACCATTACAAGGTTCCCTTTAAATACTGGAGGTCAGGCCTCTATCTCCGCCTTGGAAAGATTAGAATCACCACTGCTCTTCTATACTTGGAGAAGGGAGGAGATGTCAGGGTCAGCCCTGCTTATACACTGAAGGTCTAAAATCAACCATAAGCCTAAAGTCAGCCATAGGCTTGGCATACATGCCTGGTAACACAAAGTATTGGGTCTCTGGGGAAAAACACTGAAACAGATGGCTATAAGCTATTGTAAACAGGCAGCTTTTGTGGAAATTTACCAGTCTGAGTAGTCATAGACCTTGTAAATAGGTAGCCTTGGCAGATAGTACCAACTTAGATAAGGACAAGTGAATCATAGGCAGAGTCATAGTGACCTGTCCCCTGAACCTTTACCTAGTTGATACCCTGTTCTGTAAGATATCTGTATTCCTCCTAAACACCTATGCTCCTGTGTCATCCTCTTCCCCACATCTTGCATTTTTCTGTTTAAAGCCCTGTATTCAAAAGTAAAAAAAAAATTATTATTTGATAATAAAAAAGAAAATAAAATAAAAAAGGCAAAAAAAAAAACCCCAAAAACTAAAACAAAATATCCCTAAAACCTAATTATAAAACCAGATACATTGAACCTGATAGAAGAGAAAGTAGACAATAACTTTGAACTCATTGGCACTGGAAAAGACATTTCAACATAGAACCATTAGTACAGGCATTAAGATCAACAATTAATAAAAGTTACTTCATGAAACCGAAAAGCTTCTGCATAGCAAATAAAGCATTCTGATACGTGGCAGTCTACAAAACTGGAGAACACTTTTATCAATTGTACACACATTTTATCAACTGTACACACAACATAAGGCTAATGTAAGGCTAATATGTAATGAACTAAAAAAAAAACCTAGATATTAAGAAAACAAATAACCCATTATAAAAATGAGATAGAGATCTATACAGGCTAGTCTTATATCAACTTGACACAAGCTAAAGTTATTTGAAAGGAGGAACCTCAGTTTAGAAAATTCCTCTATAAGATCAGGCTGTAGGAAGGCCTGCAGGAAATTTTATAAGTTAGTTATTGATGAGGGAGAGTCAAGACCATTGTGGGCAGTGCCATCCATGGACTGGTGGTCCTGGATTCTACAAGAATGCAGACTGAGCAATGAGTGAGAAACGAGACATTAAGCAGCATTTTCCATGGCCTCTGCATTAGCTCCTGTTTCCAGATTTCTTCTGGGTTCAAGTTCCTCTTCTGACTTCCTTTGATGGGTAACAGTAATATGAAAGTGTAAGCCACATAAACCCCTACCTTCTCAGCTTGATATTTGGTCATGGTGTTTTCTTGCAGCAATAGAAACCCTAAGTCATGGTCTAAATAGTAATTTGAGGAAGCTCAAATGACAGAGAAATACTTGAAGAAATGCTCAAAATTCCCTAGTCATCAGAGAAATGCAAATCAAAACTACTTTTAGGTCTTGTTTTCTACCTTTCAGAGTCTTAAGCCAAGTGACAATCCATCACAGTGAGGATGTGAAGTAAGAAAAACACTCACATTGCTGGTGAGTTCACAAGCTTACAGAGCCATTATGGAAATCAGTGTGTCAGTTCCTTCATAAAATGGGAATTTATCTACCTCAAGATGCAGCTGTACACTCTTGAGCATACACCCAAAGAATACTTCATCCTACTACATAGACACTTACTGAACCATGCTCATTGTTGCTCTATTCATAATCACCAGAAATTGGAAACAGCTTAGATGTCCTTCATTAGACAAATGTTTAAAGAAAATGAGGGATATTTACACAAAGGAATATTAATTGCTAAGGCATTTTAAAATGAAGTCATAAAATTCAGAGGCAAGTGGATAGAACTGAAAAAAAAATCATGCCAAGTAAGATAGCCCAGACCTTAAAGATAAATATGGCATATAATGTTTTATATATGGACAGCTGTTAAGTCATTGATATGTAAAGCTACAATCTATAGAACCATAGAGTTTTGGCATAGAGGGTATAGAGTAAGATTCTAGTGGGAACAGATAGATCATATTAGAAATGGATGTAGAATAAATAATTATGTAAAGACAAGGTAGGGGATTGACATTGGATAATAAATTGTGGAGGGATAGCAAAAGAGAATGTGGGGACTCACAACTTAACTGAAAGGTGATTTGAGGGGGAGTATGGAAATATAATACAGTAAAAGTTTCCTAGAATCTATACATATATAAAGGCAACCTAAAATTAATCACCAAATTATAGGAGGATAGAGCCTCAACTAGCCATCTCGTATCACCAAATGAAGCTTCCCATACATAAAAATGTTATATTATCAGATTGTGTTATTTGCCAAAGTTGTCCATTAGGAATCTAGAAACACCTGAGGCCAGATCAAGGTTACAAGTTGTCCTCCACAAACTGAATGCAAGATCCTATTGCTGAAGACAACACAGACACAATGAGTTGAGTTGATAGCTACCTAGAGCCTTCACTCTACAGGCTAGTGTTCTTAGTACCCAATGTTACTCTCCACATAACCAAAGGAGAAATATTAACACAAGCAAAGCTACAAAACCTTCAATCAATGATGCTGTCCTGCCTAGAAAATATGCTAGTTCAATGGAGGCACAAAGCTTGTTGGAGTAACCAACCAATGTCTGATTTGATTTAGACCCATCCATAATACTACACAAATGGAACTTTTTCTGACACTGCTTGGGTAGCCAAGTGCCTGAGACTAGACAGTCTAGAAACCTAGTGAAAAACTAATTACCAGTGCTCTAAATATAAACAAACAAACCAACAAAGATATCTAGTAAAAAAAAATGATTCCCAATGATATTCTGGTACACTCATTGATCAATGCCTTGCTCCATTATCATCAAAGAAGCTTCCTCATAATGTCCTCTCTCTCTCTCCTTCTCTCTTTCTCTTTCTCTCTCTCTCTCTCTCTTTCTTTCTCTATCTCTCATGTCTATATTATGGCCTCTAGTTGTAGGTTTTTATGAAATTCCTGTTTGTAAGAGTATGACTCTGTATCCATTTTTGCTTGTTGTTCCTTCTCTTGGGCTATTTTTCTTATATTTGTTTTGTCCTATTCAAATGCATTTTGGTTTTGTTTCAACATAATTTCTTTTATTATTATCCCTTCGAACCCTGTTTGTTTTATAATGAGAAATAAATGAAGGGTGGATTCAAATGTGTGGGAATGTGGGGAGGAAAAGAAGAATCAATAAGCAGAATATATTATATAAAGTAATCTTTTTTTAATAAATGAAAAATGTGAATCATAGTTGAAAAAATAATCTGTAATGATAAGTCATTAGTAGTGAATCAGGCGCTATGTATGTTTAGCAAATTAATGTAGGTTCTGCCCTAAAATTGTAATATATTTTACATTATATATATATATATATTACAGAGAGAGAGAGAGAGAGAGAGAGAGAGAGAGAGAGAGAGAAGAAAGAGAGTTTGAATCTAGTTTTTCCCTTATTTTCCTGCCACAAGTGGGCATTCAGTCAAGTCAGTAATACTCCTGGGATTCATGGCTGAATGTAACCTGTTAATTATTTTACTCCTTCAGTGACTTACATAGCCTTTTCCAGCCAGGTGAAGGCCAGCTATTAGAGCTGATTTTCTCATGCCACTTTTAGCTTGGTTTCTCCATATTACCATGTTTTTTGCCTTTGTTGTTGTCAGCAACAGAGTTCTTTCGTCTCATTCTAGAGAGTAACCAAGAGCAAGAGCAAGAGCCTGCTATGTTGGGGCAATGGGACCTTTTAGAATTCTGAGAGGAGGAATAAAGGTTGAAAGTTGTCATTGAAAGGAAGAAGTAAATGAGTATATACAGGATTATAACAGAAGATTACCCTGAGAAGTGAAATGTTTAAACATTTTTTAAAGGATGAATTACCAGATATGTTGACCACTGTTGTTTATGCAGTATCGCAGGAACATTGGTATAAACCACACATACTTAGCATTTAAAACCAGTTAGAGAGCAAGCCCATCACAGTGGTATTGCTGTACTTGAGACCTTTACTGTATTATTATAATAAGTATTTGTGGACAAGGAATTAGAAAAAGTCATTTAATTCTTTTTTTCTCAAATATAATTAAAGAGAGAATGAATTACATTGATCATTACATGATGTATACATAGTTTCTATTGGTTTTTTTTTGAACTATCATAAATATTTTCTGGGAAATATTCTTCCAAACATTTCTTTCTTTCCATCCCTCCCTTTCTTTCTATTTTCTTTCTTTCTTGCTTGCTTGCTTGCCTACCTGACTGACTGACTGTCTTATTTATTTATTTATTTATTTATTATTTCTATTCTTCTTTTATCATACCATGTAGAGATTTAATGAGAATAACCCCATAGGCTCAGATGTTTAAAGATTTGGTTCTCAGTTGGCAGAATTGTTTGGAAAGAGTTAAGAGGTATGGCTTAGTTGGAGGAGGCATGTCACCGGGGCCAGATTCTGAGGTTTCAAAACCCTATGTTTATCATGCTGGTAGATCAAGACATAAGCTCTCAGCTACTATTTCAGAGCAATGTCTGCCTTTCTGCTCCAATGTTCCCTTCCATGATGGTTATGAACTGTAGCCTTCTAAAATTACAAGTCTCAAATAAACTTTACCATTTCTAAATTATCTTGGTCATGACATCTTGTCACAGTAAAAACAATAACAAACAAACAAGAAATCTAAGTCATACCATCTACTCAGATGGATTTCTTTGTGGTTTTTTTTTTGTTGTTGTTGTTGTTGTTTGTTTGTTTGTTTGTTATTTTGAAGCAGAATTCCACTGCTTCCCTAGCTGGTCTTGAACACATACTGCAGTTTGCGTCAGTCAGATACACAGCAATCCTACCTCACCCTCACCAGAGAAGGAATTATATTCATTCACTATCAACTTGGTTCTTCGAAGTATCTCAAATATCAATATCTTCATCGGCTTTCAAACTTTATCATCTACCAATCAGTCAGGCCAAGCTTAAATGCTTCTACAGCATAAAGCACCTTTACTGTCTTGGTTTACTCTTTCATATCTCATTTTAGAAAAAGTAACTGTAATGTTTTTAAAACCAAGTATTTGTATATATATATAAATTTTAAGACTGAAAACTGCATTCAAGTTAAGGGTGATCATACATAAGTTCTCACCACAGTATCTTCCTGCATGCTTAGGACTGTGCAACAATCCTTTCAGCTCCATGCTGCCAAGTCCATTTCTTATCCAAAATAAGATCTCTTTCATCAAGTAGGAATGGTAATGGGTTTGTTGTTTTCTTTTTTTAAGATTATTTAAAAGTATGTGTGTGTGTGTTTCAGTGAGTGCAATTGCAGGCAGAGGCTAAAATAAAATGTCGAATTCCCTGACACTGGAGCTACTGATGGGTATTAGCTGTCTGACAAGGTTTGAGTAAATAGAACTCTAGTTCTCTGCATGAGCATCACACTCTGGTAACAGCTGAGACATCTCTCTACTCCAAAACTATAAGTTTGTAAAATGTGAACTGTTCACAAGAATAACAAGTCATTTTCTTTCCTAAAAATACCAGAGTTGGATCAGTGAGATGTCACAGTAGATGAAGATACTTCCCCTCAATCCTAAAAACCTAAATTCAATTTACAGAACTCACAAAATGGAAAAAAAACCAACAACTTTACAACACTGTATTCTGACCTCTACATGTATGGCGATGTACACACATACACACACAAAGTTATAGAATAGATCTATTTCTTTGTTTATTTATTTATATTTATGTAGAGGAATTTTAATCTAGAAATATGGCTGCTCTGGCAAAATATCACATCCAAAGATCTGGGTCTGTGTGATTTGTTTGGAATATAGACATATTTTTAGTTCATACCTTTAATCCCTCTGGCTAGAATACAGACACACCCTCAGTACTTACCTTTAAGGTAAAGTCAGTTTGTAGAAGAGAGCAGCCATGTCTAAAGGTGACATGAAATTGAGGGGCAGACAGAGTGACAGATCTGATTTGACAGAATGAATCAGAGACAGGATATGCCCATTTCTTACTAAAACAGCACAAAAAAGGGATATTTAAGAGCAATGCAGGGAGAATAAGTCAGCCAGTTGGGAGTCAGTGCATTGAGTTCAGTATGGTAGAATGAGTTCATTTGTGAGTTCACACAGTTCCCTGCAGGTGCAGAGACAGTTGAAACCAAAGACTAAAATGGAGCCATAAGATTAGAATAAATTGTCAGAGTTAGAGGCAAAGCAGATCAATTCAATGAGAAGCTGAGAGATGCCAGACTGAATCAGTCAGCACAAAGAGGAGTTTGAGTCAGAATATCTGAGTTGAGCCAGCCAATCAGAGTTCAGAATGAACTGGAAAAGGTAACTGTATTCACCAGTAATCTCCTAAGACAGCGTTTACATCAAACATATAAACAATACTTTTACAACTCCCATAACTTCAGTACCACCATTACTAAGGGTCAAAGGCTTTGTGGCTGGTTTGATATCCCAGTCTCATCACTGGACACCTTGCTGGTTAAAGAAGTTCAGACTCTGTATCCTCCAATACTAGGATTGGAGGTCCCCCTTAAAAATTTTAGAGAGTTTCCACATTGTCCTTCAAATGTACCCCAATTCAAGTTAATTTTTCTAGTACTCTCTCTCTCTTCATCTCTACCACCCACTACCTCAGCCTGATATCTCCTGTTCCTGTCTTCATCCACCCATTGAGTGCAAGTTTGATTTTGAACAGAGAAACTCAGTGAATAAAGGATTATGAAATGTTGTGCCTACTTGGAAGCAATAGCACAGTGAAAATTACAGTTGTTAATTTACTGTGTAGTGTTTCTGTATTGTTTCAAGGTGTGTATGTGTGTGTTGTTTTCAAATGTATATGAACACAGTACATGTGTATGTTTGCGTTTGTGTGCCCATCGGTGTTCTTGTAAAGGAGAGAGGATAGTGTAAGGTGCACTGTTCTACCAGTCTTCACTTTATTTCCTTGAGACAGAGCCTCTTGATAAACCTGCAGTTAGACTGGAAGTCAGCAAGTCTGAGGTTTGGCAGCAGCATTGCAATGCCAGACATACAAGTGTGCACATCCAGTACACCTGGCCTTTTATATGGGTATTTGAACTCATATTCTCAAGCTTGCACAGCAAACATTCTTATCCACTGAGATATCTCCCTAACCCTGTATTTATCAGCACTTATAAAGAGCTAACTGGTAAACTGATTAAAATTTTTATATGTAAAGTATATCCAACAAAGGCACTTATTAATTCATTGTCTTTAAAAGGATACAAAAATGGACTCTGTCAGAGGGTGATTTAACAGCCATGCAAGTACTCACAGTATGCTCTGTTCTCATTGAATGTTTATGCAATATTGTTCTGTTTCACATCTTTAGAATAAAATAACTTAGAGTATAATTTCATGCTATACTTTGTCAGTTAGTGTTGATATAGCCATTTCCAATTGATTGACTATTTTTTTGACAGGTACACTGTGTTGAGAATTTTATTTCTGATCAAATTATAACAATTGAGTGAACAGAAACATTTTAATTTCACAAATTGGAAAAAGCTCTAATAAAATTTTAAGAGAATTTATTGGAAATAAGTTGAAATAGATTTTAATTAAGGCTTGCAATAAAACAAGAACCAGAAAAAAATACTGAATTTAAACATCAAATTTCATGGTCTCATTAATTTTTTTCTCTTTAAATTTACCTTCTTATTTTTTCCCTCTGGATTGTAATTTTATCCCAAGAGGCAAGAAGTCTAAATTCTTTGTTTTTCAAACTGGTTTCCACAGCCAGAGCCTATACTTCCCATGTGCCAGTCACATATGTTAGATTAGAAGGAGCACAGTGTTGAAACAATAGGATGGTTCAGACAGACACCATGGAGTATTGGGAGATTTGTTTGGGTAAATTGGCACACTGTTCCCTGGTTCTGTTCATATTGTTTGCCTGCTGATTTTGTTACTGTATTTCTTATTGTTTAATATCCAGAAACCAGCTCAGGCACCTGCTGAGCTGTTTAAAATCAAACAGCCTCCAACGCCTGGAAAGCACTCTCTTAATTCAAATAAAATTTATTTTCTCTGGTTTTTGAAAGTATATAGCACAGCATGCCTAATTTAAACAAAATTTCATCCAAATAGTGTGTTGGTGGCAATGTTGATTTTTCAAGCAAGGTTGACTAAGGGGGCGTGGCAGCATTTTCAGTGTGAGCTATACAGAAAATACAAGTGTCTTTCCCTATACTATGTCAGGTAAGCTAGCTGCCTTTTCAGAGGTACTGCAGCATAACCTAGTGGAGAGACCCCACACTGGGGATGGGGGTTCGGATTCCCATGTCTGGTGCTAAAACTGCTGATAACTGATCTGAGCCTGGCTCTCAGTTAGGATGAACAACCAGCCAATGTAGAGCACCAAAATGGGGGACTTCACTAGGTAGTCTTTAAACCACAGTCAAATGGAATAGTACATGTAACCATGATGCACTTTTAGCTCCAGCAGACATGGCTTGTTGGTACATTAGGAAGACAAGAAATCATTTGAGAGCACTGAGTTTGTGTCAATAGCTCATGAAACATGTTAGATTACATATATTTTAAAATATGATTTATTTGGGTTTGTGTGTCTCTGTGTACCTTTATGTGTGCATGTGTATGTGCATGTATGTGTACATGTGCATGTATGTGTGTGCAAATTCACACATAAAGAAAAGATTATACTTTTACCAAAATGCTGTTTTATGAATGGAAGCTCTTAAATATATTTGGAGACTGCTTATGGGTTGGATTCTAAATTTGTTTCTGTGACTTTTAAGGTTCATATTCATAATTAAATTAAATTATAAATTAGATGAAATTCAGTAGTTTTTGCATTAATTATTAGAAAAGATTAAACCAGAAAATATATACTACAAACAAAGGGAAAGATAATTGTTAAATCATTAATTTTGCTACAAAATTTATTTACTTTACGTTTATTTATGCCATTAAAATTTTTGCAAACACATAATTAAAACATAAGGGTTTAAGACTGGCAAAAATGTGTAAAGGTTTCACACATCAAATTCTGTTTCTATATTTAGAAATAAAATATTGCTATCTTACCAATCACATTCCATATTTATCTTTGGATTCAATTAAGATTATTGAATATCTCATTTCTGGGTATAAAAATTAAGAGCAAAATATGATATTGTATCCATGAATAACCAGAGCAGAATCAGAAAATGTAGCTTTAAATGGCAGCAACCATCTCTACCATTTCTGTCATTTCTATGTACATCTTTAGTCAGTGGTTCATAATTTCACTGGGATTAATTTTCCCACATTCTGAAGACACTTATCTCATTTTCTGGATTCAGAAACGGATCAGCCTGCACATAATCTATTTCACTTATCTTTCAGAACAGCAGCACATGATGGAAGGAGATTCGTGCTGAATGGATATATGTGTCATTATCTGTGGCACCTAGATTATAGGACTATGACCCAGATGATTTTTTTCTCTGAACAGAATGGGGCATACTTACGCATAAATAAGTCATGTGCAATTTAATAACCATACTTACTAATTCCCATTTTTGTCAAAATTAATATTAGCTATTTGGTCATAGGTATTTACTTAATGGAAAAATATTTTCTCTGTCATGAAAGAAAAACTAGTTTTCTACAGACATTTGTACAATAAAGCCATTGAATGAGTCATTTGAACTCATTTATTATTTGAAATATTTTCATCTGTATCATGTCTTGCTAGAACTGCATTCCTGTTGATGTCAAACTGTATTCACACTGCTTTGCTGTTCTGGGCCTGTTCACACACACATAAACACACACTCGAAGGTAAAATAAATATTTCTAAACATCCCTGTCCTTTTTATACAAACAACCTGTTTTTTTTCTATTTTCCTCATTTTATAAACGAAAGGAAGGGAGAAGGCAAAAGACAGGCAGACTCAATAAAACATAAATCAAATGTGATAAACTTGTGAAATCTTGAAAGATGCGACTTCTCCATAAGTGACAATATAGGGAACACATTTCACTTTCTAACTTTTTTCTATTAGATTTTTGGCAGCAGTACATTAGTTCTGCTTTAATAAGATCCCAGTGTAAAACTTCAGGGCTAAATGAAAGACACAAATAAAAAAAAAAAAAAAGCAAATGATTTCCATTTAATGTGAAAGAATGAAAGTGCAAACAATCACTGTATGACATCTAGCCAGGCTAGTCACTGAAGAATGACAGGTAGAACAATTCAAATTTACTGATCTAAAGATGAAATAACAGCTCCTATGTTAGAAGGGCTCGGAAGATGAAGACATGGTTAAACCTTTTAAATTTCATGCCCCACTTTTGCCATCATTTGAATGGCTTTGTACACGTTTCCTCTTTGGAATCATGATTGAGAGAAATAGTTTTTCATCTTTTTGTGGGTCTTATGGTTTACTCTTCTGATATTTTGAAAATATGCAAGACTATCACACAAAACATTTGCATACGAAAATGTGCACTGTCAGCTCTTACTCTATAGCTAAAAGCGTATTGAAAAGTATTCTCGTTCTGTTTTCATCTGAACCATCGATTAGTTTCACACTTAAAAATAACTTAAATTTTGTACTTTCCTCTTACTCCTTTTTCTCTAAAATCTAAAGAAAAGCCATCAGTTTGTTGTTTCCATAAGCTTTTATTTATCAGTGAAATAACTTATTGTAGTTAGCCCTGGAAACAATAATCCGTAATTGCTGCTTTCAGTCCTAATTTCACCTGTCCCTACTTTTTCATCTCAATCTAATCTAAACCTATTTGAGCAAATAAAATGATATTTACCTCATCCTCTGTTACAAGCTTTCAAGATTACAGGCTTCAGGAAAAATCAATACAAAATACCAGCTTAGCATCAGGTTTGTGCTTGGCAAGAATGCTAACTTCTCTTCCTAGGATTTCTGGCTCTCAGTTGTCCTAGATGGAAACAGAACTCAGGCCATTAAAAGGAAAGAACGGGAAGAAAGAAACAAAGAAGAAACCCCTCCGGTGATGTGCTGGCTGCTGTATTAGTGGCCACTTTCAGCTTACAAGCCAAGGCAGAGTATACTCAAGCTCCCAACCTTTAACTCTTGTTTATGTGTGATGTGTCCTCCAAAATTATTTTTTTTACAGACTCAAATATCATCTTCATTTATTATTTGTGTGCCTCAAGCACTTAAGACTTTAGGTATCAATCTTTTTGGCCTGTTGATTCAAGGAAGTGGCCACCTATCTACAGAGAAATCTCATGAGGGGGAAAAAATCTTATTACTTTCCCAAAAGATTACTTCGTTTACTTCCCAGAATAAGCTTTTGAGGAAAATGCTAGAATGTTGAGTTTGTAAACAATCAAGAATTCTCAGAAGCTTTGCCATTCTTTTAATGTTTCAAATGGAAGCTTATTCCTAGTGGTTATACCTTTGTTGTAGTTTTGGGGTGGTTTCATTTTGTTTTGTTTTGTTTTGTTTTGGTTTGGTTTGGTTTTGCTCTTGTTTTTGTTTTGCTTTGTTTGTTTTGGTGTGTGTGGGAGGGTAGTCTTTCTTTTTATACTCATGTCCTAGGGAACAGGAAGGGGTTGCCATAACTCTTTTATGGTCTAGTACAGTTATTCTTAAATTTCCTAATGCTCTGACCTCTTAACACAGTTTCACATTTGATGGTGACCCTCAACCATAAAATTACTTTTGTTGCTACTTCATAACTGTAACTTTGCTACTATTATGAATAGTAATGTAAATGTCTGGGGTTTTTTATGCATTTAAGTGACTCCTGTGAAAGGGTCTTCAGTCCCCAAAGGAGTCACGATTCGTGGTTTGAGAACCACTGCTGTATAAGGCAGTATTTATGTTCTCTTTCAAAATTTCTCATAGGAATTTCCTTTCCTGCTGTCCCTGTATCTGTTGGCTTGTTTTGAAAGTTTGCTGAAGTAGGTGAGCTTGTTTCTATAAAGTGCGTGGACAGAGAATTGAAACAGCCCCATTTCAAAATCAGGTTGTAGATAAATATTTGAAAATTATCACATCATCCTTCTATTTTTTTCTTTATTCCAATAAGCAACACAATAGCAAAATACCTGAAAATTGTGTTTTGAAGTACTGAAAAAAACCATAAACACAATTATCAATTATATTTAAATGAGGTGCATATGTGGTCATTCCATGATTAATTCACACATATGTGCATAGATAGATAGTAGATAGATAGATAGATAGATATACTATACATACATATATATGTATACTAGAACATTATATTCTATGCAAGCAGATAAACTACTACTTAAAGGGATAGTGACCATATTTTTCTTTACAATGTGGACAGATCTCAGGGTAATCAATACTTTTCTCTTATAAACCCTGATTCTACAATGTCTGGCACTAGAAATCTCAGTATTTGACATACTGCTTCTTAAAGCTTACTTTTCTTAGAAAGATACTTTTAAGCTTTTTATTAGAATAATTCACCATTAGATCATATGTCTTTCTAATAAATTAACCTGCTTAGTTTTTGTCAAAAATAAAGGTATTTCATGTACAGTTATTCCATATAAGAATCTCTATGATCTTTACTGATTATATTAAATTGAAAATTATCTGTGGTTATGGGATATTTATTTTTAAATAGATAATTTTTGAAAATGGGAGACTATGCGAGCTATTTTAAATTATATTTTGTAAATTTTATTAATTTTTTTATACTGTTACAGAATACATCTTGAATTTATTCAACCCTCAAGCCACCTCTTCTAGTAACCACCCCCATTTTCCTATCCAACTTTGTCTTTTTCTAAAATTTTTGTATTTATTTTAGTAGCTATACTTAAAAACTAGTAAGTATGAAAAAAGGCAGAAGTAGAAAGTAAGTAATTTGTGATTGGTTCCTTTAATATGAGTTTGATCATTTGAGTGCCTTGTGTATTATAAACATCATACAGAAGAACACAATATAGGTAATCAAGTAAGTATACATATGGGTTCATATATATTAAAGCATTCTAAATTTTACATTTGTGTTCTGTAGCTAATCCTGTGTGAATTACACACCATCTGACACAAAAGTAAACAAAAAATATTGTTTAATATATTGATAATCAAGGATATTTAATGACTGTTGACAAATATTTTTCATGTTTGGAGTAACAAATATTGAGACTGAGGCTTCAACTACACAAAACATTAAGTTGTAGACATCTAGTTTATAATTTCCATCTACATTAAGTATGTACTTGCTTGATAGGGTGAATCACTCACTTAAGTATTTCGATTAAGCATTAACCTTATTACCAGACTAAAGATTTATAATATAATTATTATGGCTTTATATTTTTATCCAATTGAACAATCATTTCATATATACTCTTTTTAGTCACACAAATATTCTGTTTAATTGATTGGTTCCATTTTCCACTTAGAATATTTAGCTAATATTATGGTTCAATATCCTGGTCAATTCTTTTGATGACTTTTTCTCTCATTTTCAAATAAAATTTGAGTCATCTGCATTTCTTTCTTTCTTTCTTTCTTTCTTTCTTCTTTTTATTTTTCAATATTGGTATACTTGATTCTCCTTTTTTATTGGATATTTTATTTATTTTTATTTTAAATATTATCCACTTTCCCAGTTTCCCCACTGGAAAACTCCCTCCCCCTGCTTCTATGAGGGTGTTCACCCACTCACTCCCGCCTCCCTACAGTCTCTACAGGACCAAAGGCCTCTCTTCCCATTGAGGCCAACCTCTGCTACATATCCAGCTGGAGCCATGGTTCCCTCCACGTGTATTATTTGGATGGTGGTTTAGTCCCTGTAAACTCTGGGGGTCTAGTTGGTTAATAATATTGTTCTTCCTATGAGGTTGCAAATCCCTTCAGCTCCTTCAGTTCTTTCTCTTAACTCTTCCATTGGGGAACCCATTCTCATTTCAATAGTTGGCGGCAAGAATCTGCCTATTTGTCAGGCAGGCTATGGCAGAGCCTCTCAGGAGATAGCTATATCAGGTTCCTGTGAGCATACACTTCTTGGCACTCAAATTAGTGTCTGCGTTTGGTGACTGCATATGGATGGATCCCCAGGTAAGGCAGTCTATGGATGGCATTTCCTTCAGTCTCTGATCCACACATTGTCTTCTATGTATTTGCTCCCATAATAATTTGTTCCCTTTTCTAAGAAAAAAACAAAGACAACACACATTGGTCTTCTTTCTTCTTGAGCTTCCTGTGGTCTGTGAATTGTATCTTGGGTATTCCGAGATTTGGGGTTAATATCCACTTATCAGTAAGTGCATACCATGTGTGTTCTTTTGTGACTGGTTTACCTCACTCTGGATATTTTCTAATTCCATCCATTTGCCTAAGAATTTCACTTAATAATTAATTTAATTTAATAGCTGAGTAATACTCCATTGTGTAAATCTTTTCTGGATCCATTTCTCTGTTGAAGGACATCTGGGAATCTTTCTAGCTTCTGGCTATTATAAATAAGGCTGCTATGAACCTCTGTTTAGTCTGGCTAAGAGTTTATCTATTTTGTTGATTTTCTCAAAGAATGAGCTCCTAGTTTTTTTCATTATTTGTATATTGTTTGTTCCTTTTGTTTCTATTGATTGACTTCAGTCCTGAGTTTTATACTTCCTGCTGTCTACTCCTCTTGGGTGTATTTGCTTCATTTTGTTCTAGAGCTTTCAGATGTGCTGTCAAGCTGCTAGTGTATGTTCTCTCCGGTTTCTTTTTGTAGGCACTTAGAGCTATGAGTTTTCCTCTTAACACTGTATTCATGTGTTCCATAAGTTTGGGTATGTTGTGCCTTCATTTTCATTAAATTTTAAAGTCTTTAATTTCTTTGTTTTTTTCCTTGACCAAATTATCATTGAATAAATCTTTGTTCAGCTTCCATGCTTAGGGTGGGCTTTCTACTGTTTTTGTTGTTATTGAAAACCAGCCTTAATCAGTGATTTGATAGGATGAATGGAATTATTTCAGTGTTCTTGTATCTATTGAGGCCTGCTTTGTGACCAATTATATGAACAATTTGAGGAAGGTACCATGAGGTGCTGAAAAGAAGGTACATTCTTTTGTTTTAGGATGAAATGCCCTATAGATGTCTGTTAAATCCATTTGGTTCATAACTTGTTATTTTCACTGCATCTCTGCTTATTTTCTCTTTCCATGATCTGTCCATTGCTGAGAGTAGGGTGTTAAAGTCACCCACTATTATTGTGTGAGATACTATGTGTGCTTTGAGCTTTGGTAAAGTTCCTTTTATGAATGTGGGTGCCCTAACATTTCGAGTCTATGTTCAGAATTGAGAGTTCATCTTTGTAGATTTTTCCTTTGATGAGTATGAAGCATCCTTCCTTATCTTTGTTGAAAACTTTTGGTTGAAGGTTGGTTTTATTTTATATTAAAATGGCAACTCCAACTTGTTTCTTGGGACCATTTGCTTGGAAAAATTTTTTCCAGCATTTACTTTGAGGTAGTCTTTGTCACTGAGATGCTTTTCCTTTATGCAGCAAAATGCTGGGTCCTGCTTAAGTATCCAGTATGTTAGTCTATGTCATTTTATTGGGGAGTTGAGTCCATTGACGTTAAGAGATCTCAAGGAAAAGCAATTGTTGCTTCCAGTTATTTTTGTTGTTGGAGATGGAAATATGTTTGTGTGGCTATCATCTTTTAGCTTTGTTAAAAGAAGATTACTTTATTGCTTTTCCTAGGGTGTAGTTTTCCTCCTTGTGTTGGAATTTTCTGTCTATTATCATTTGTAGGCCTGAATTTGTAGAAAGATATTGTGTAAATTTGGCTTTGTCATGAAATATCTCCTGAGGGGTTTTCTTGGTATAATCACCTGGGCTGGCATTTGTGCTTTCTTAGGGTCTGTATGACATCTGCCCAGTATCTTCTGGCTTCTATAGTCTCAGGTGAGAAGTGTTATGTAATTGTGATAGGTCTGCCTTTATATGTTTCTTGACATTTTTCCCTTACTGCTTTTATTATTCTTTTTTGTTTTGTGCAGTTTGTGTTTTGTTTATTATGTGACAGGAGGAATTTTTTTCTGGTCCAATCTATTGGAGTTCTGTAGGCTTCTTGTATGTTTATGGACATCTCTTTCTTTAGGTTAGGGAAGTTTTCTTCTATAATTTTGTTGAAGATGTTTATATTAGTTCGGAATCATTGCTTTCTTCTTTGATCTTCTCATTTTGTCCTGGATTTCCTGGATGTTTTATGTTAGGAACCTTTTGCATTTAGCATTTTCTTTGACTGTTGTGTCAATGTTATTTATGGTATCTTCTGTCCCTGAGATTCTCTCTTCTACCTCTTGTATTCTGTTGGTGATTACTGATCACTTTTCTAGGGTTTCTATCTCCAGGGTTTTCTCCCTTTTTGATTTCATTACTGTTTCTATTCTCACTTTTAGATCCTGGATGGTTTTATTCAACCTTTACTTGTTTGGTTGTGTTTTCCTGTAATTTTTTAAGGGATATTTGTGTATTCTCTTTAAGAGCTTCTACCTGTTTACTGTGTTCTCCTGTATTTCTTTAAGGGAGTTATTTATGTCCTTCTTAAAGTCCTCTATCATCATCATGAAATGTGCTTTTAAACCCAAATCTTGCTTTTCAGGTGTGATGGACTATTCAGGAATTGCTCTGTTGGGAGAACTTCATTCTGATGATGCCAACTAGCCTTGGTTTCTGTTGCTTTGGTTTTTGAGCTTGCCTCTCTCCATCTGATTATTTCTGGTGTTAGTTGGTCTTGCTGTCTCTGATTGGAACTTGTTCTCCTGTGGGTCTGTGAGCCTGTGATCTTAGGTGTGTCAGCACTCCTTCGGAGACCAGCTGTCTCCTGGGTGGTTTTTGGGTAGGGAGGGCAGTGGGACACCCTTTACTCTGGGGCTGCTCTGCTTTTCTTTTCCCCTGTGTTCTCCTGGAGGGTTCCTCTTTGGACAGCTATTAGAGTAAAAGTGGTGTGCTTAGGAGTGAGAGCACTCTTAGGAGACCAGCTCTCTCCTGACAGGGCTTGGGACAGCCTTAGCTCTGGTGAACAGAGTCATCTGTCTTTCAGAACTTCCATTTTTATGTGGAATTGTACCTCTTGAGTTTTCATTGTTAATATTTGAATGGATTCGACTAAATTCCCAATACTTATAGAAAAGAATGAAAGGTTGTATTATGTCCTTCTTATGACATCAAAACATGGACATAGGCTCAATTCCTCTCATTGTGGCATTAGTTGCATACTAATACAATAATGATGTTAAGCATCTGAAAGCCTGAGTGTTATTCAACACTGAAGAGTTGTCTTTGGAAATCTGCAGGTTAGCTATATCTCAGCAAATCTGCACATCAAGTGTGGCTTTAGGTAAGCCTCTAATGTTCATGTGAAAATGTAGAATGTGTTCACATCTACGTCAAAGCGTTAGGCTTACTTTCCTCAGGAACAGTAGAGCCACTGGCGAATAAGTATAACTCCAAGAATATTTCAAAGCACAGGTTTAGAGCCAGCAAAGCATTTTCAGAAGTACCCTTTCAGACAAGAGTAGGTCATATGGCCAGACAAAGTTTACCTGACTTATCACAAGGAGGGTCCAGGAATGGAAACCATTCATTCAACCTCCTAAACACTTTCAGGGATGAGAAACAGATCTTTGGGCTCATGTGATGTCAACTTGTTCTACTAACTAAAATTTATTCCTAAGTATTTCACTATGTGGGTTCACCATTAACAGACTCTGGTAAGAAGTCTTTGAATTGTAGTCTTCAGAGGTTGCAAAAAGAGACTAATATCTAGTTTGGTTTTGTCTGGCATTAGTAAGAAATCTTTTTATACAAAATTCTTTTCTCACACCAAATTTTGAAAACAGGCATTTCCTTTATATCAATGCTTTTCAGTCCTCAAGTATTGAGATGTTCATTCCCAAGGTATTATTAGAGCAATAAGAACTTTCCAGAGATAACTAATATTTGATTAGGTCATGGGGATGGGCCCTTAGGATAGCATTAATGCCCTTATGTGAAATGCAATGAAGAAAGAATATGAACAAAGGTGGCCACTGTAAACCAGTGAGAGAGCCCTCATCACAGGCAAGAACTAAGTCTATTTGATCTTAGGTTTTCCAGTTACTGAAACTATGAAACATAAAATTCTATTATTTAAAACACAGCCATTATATTGAACTAAAATATGCTTCAACTCATTTTTTAAATTATCTACAAAACAAGATACATATCAGATAATTTCATGTTATTCATCAGCTCTCAGAATATTTAGCTGATTTCTAGTGGCATCTTATTACATGCAATGGTTTTTAAATCTAGTTTAAAGTCTCAGATTCTTCAAAACTTTACATATAAATCAGAAAATGATATTAATTACTATATCACACATTTCAAAATGTCATTCATAAATTTGCTTATTAATTTATACTATAAATATTTTAACTATGAAAGCCTTTTAGCTACTTAATTTGTCATGAATGTGTTTACATTTCATTTTATTTTATGTCCTTTTATTTATTTTTTGACAAAATAAAGTATCCTAATGCCATCTTCCATAATCTTTATACTGTGTTGGAATGGACTAAATATGAATTCTGTATGTGGAATTAGTTACCTGTCAGTATTTTGGAGTCCTTTGTATGGAAAGTACTATTAAAAACTCACTTGGGATGTCAGCAGTAGCAAATGCCCTTTCTAACAAACAAGCATTGAATTCAGATTCAATTCATAGGTTTTTATTGTGCTAATTTGTAAGCAAATGATTTATAAATGTATATAATAAAATGATGTCCCTGTCAATTACTGACACACTATAGACAGAGTACATCATGAGATCATGGTTAACATTTTCTCTTCCATGCTTTCTTGCTTTAACCTTTGAGGCTAGTGGTATATATGATCAAGGAAAACTTTCCTGGATTATGGGTGAATTCTATTGCTATAGGTAATAAAAAAAATAGTGGTTCAATTATATATTAAGTATTGTTCAAATTTCATCATTCAGTTAAAAATAAGAGCTATGTAGGAAGCAAGAATATAGTAAATGATAAATCAAGAAGTAAAGGGCCAACTTTAAGGAGTCATCAGTGTATTTGTATGGTGAAAAAAAAATTTGTATGCTTAGTTTCCAAGTCTACATGTTTATCAACTTATCAAATACTTATGTTATTAAGAGTAATATAATGTGGTATGTTGACATATAATATAATATGGCACACTATTATGTGTAGTTTTAGTTCAGTGATTGTGTAAAGAAAAATTTCATAAAAGACTGTTGTTTAGCATTACCTTTCTTGACATTAGAATTCCTAGGTAGAATTCCCTTGTTACTTTAATTCACAAAGTGAAGTGAGAGGGTTGAATGACCAGAACTGTGTTAGTTTTAATAAGAAACGTCCCACATAAGCTTGGGTGTTTGAACACCAGGCTTTCAGTTGGCAATTCTGTTTGGTTGGGTTAGGATGTAACTTTGCTGGAATAAGAACATCACTGTGAGTGGCTTTGTGATTATATAGCCTCACCCTGCCAGTGTGTTCTCTCTGCTTTGTGCATGCAAATCAGGATGAATCTCTTAGCTTCCTGCTTCTGCTGCCATGAGTGCTGCTTACATTGATGTCTCTGCTCCACCATGATGGATTGTTACCCAAGAATCATACACCAACATAAACTCTTTTCTATAAATTACCATAGCCATGGCATATAATTACAGCAACAGAAAAGCAATTACCATACATGCAACAAAGACAGAAGCCAACTGAGACAAAAGTGATTCTTCCAATCCAGCCCAGAGTTTCCTAACCAGTAACAACAAATTAACATCACTAGCACCATAACCTGAAATTGGAGTGTGTGTGTGTGTGTGTGTGTGTGTGAGAGAGAGAGAGAGAGAGAGAGAGAGAGAGAGAGAGAGAGAGAGAGAATCATATGACCATATGACATATTTCCAAACTGTTAAGAATTATAAGAACTCAAACTGAAACTATTGTCAAAATTTAGTTGTCAGTGTGATTGCTGTGTAAGCATGGGGATCTGAGTTCATATCTCCAGAACGACTGAACATAAACAAACAAACTCTCACCACCACCAATAACAAAATGAAATGGTGACATGGGTTTATAATCTCAACTCTGAGGATACAGAGACAGATCCCTGTGGGTCACGGGACCATCAGTCTAGCCTCATTGATGACTAAGATACTCTGTCTAAAGAAAGGCTGCAGGACAGGAAATATGGTTCTGTTGGAAAAGGCTCTTGGAGTCAAACTGAAAGACTCAACCTCCATCTCCCCTATGCACATGATAGGAGAGCAGAGTCTCCTCAAAGTTGTTTTCTGATTTCCACAAGCACATTATAGCTTGTGTGCTGACTCCTCCACAGTAAATCAATAAATGTAAAATAATAAAGAAAAATTTAATGAATAGCACCAGAAGAATGAAACCCAAGAGTAGCTTCTGCCACCCCAACACACACACAAGTGCAACAACAAATGTGCACACATATGAAAAGGCACATGCACATAAAAATCATAAGCATAACTTACAGAAAACTAATGATAGCATTTTCTCATTTCTACTGTCTATTAAATAAGGTTTTCTGGGAATTAGATGGTTTTTATGTATTTTGGAAACCATATGGTACCTTCTCTCAGGAGGTAGCTATTGTGAATAAAGTAACAGAGATTGTTCAATAGAGAGAAGATAGAGTGACATAGGTAATGCTGCAGTCATGAATATGTAATCTACTTTTCTTTCTGTTGGTTTTGATAAACACATGACCAAAAGCAACTTTAGAGGGAAAGCTGTTTTATCATTGTCAAGAGAAGCCATGGCAGGAATTCAAGGCATACACTTGAAGCAGAAACCAATGTTTCTCCTTAGCTTGCCTCCCTGAGGCTCATATCTAGGTACCTTACTCATACAGCCCAAGCATTCTTGCCTGGGGTTGGTACTGCCACAAAGAAGTGCACCCTTCATCACTTATAAATTAAGAAAATGCCCCCCACACATACACAAGTTCACAGGCTAATCTGATCAAGACAATCTCCAAGTAAGACACAAAGAGAAATCTATGGGTTTATTCAAGTTTACAGCTAAAACTAGCTAAGAGAGTAAGCATTGGAGAATTAAAATCCATTGAATGCATAAACAGAATATAAATGTATTTGTAATTTAGATAGATACAACTTAAACAACAAGAAGTTCAAGAACATTAAAACTTTATAACATTGAAAACAAAAATCATAGTTAATTATTATATATTCATTTAATTGCCATTTATGTTTAATCTCCCTGGTGTTTGGATAAAAACTGTGTCAACAGGAAAACACTAGTGAAATGTTAGTATCACGGGGACAGGTGCCTTCACTTCACTTCAGGTTCCACAAGTGGACATTGGCACCCTCAGGAGTAGAAATCAGTCTACTGATTTTCTGGGCTCCTGGAAAAAAAATAGCATTCTTTCTTCTTCCTTCAAATTATTATTTTAATGAAAGGTGGCAAATTATACCAATGGAAACAATTAATTCTTTTGTTCTCCCCCACTTTGACTTTCTTTGTTCTTTACAACATTCCTTTGGAGCATTTTTATCTAGCTGAGAGCAAACTCCTGACACATTCTTAACTATGGAGAAGTTTCCACCTTAAATATCTTAGAATATGATGTTTGCCAAATTTACTCCACAATATTTAGTTCTTGGCAGCTTCAACAAAAATATCATCAATTGCAAATCTCTAGAAATAATTGTAAGTATAAGCATACTAAAATCTAAAGGAACAGTTGTTTCAGAGCCCATGACTTCAAATGATGTTCATCTCAAGGAAATGTTTCTGATCACTTTATATGAGTATCAGTCTATCTCTAGATTTCATGATTCTAAATTTTTTTCAGGAAAGAATATATATATGTATATATGTATATATATATATATATACACATATATATGGCTGTTTCTAGATCTAAGATAATAAAAGCTTAAAATATATTATTCATATATATTAAAGGAACAACTTGAAATGGGTTTTCTTTCTTCTGTGCTTCCCCCTGTCTCTTAAAAATCCAAATTTGTAAGCTCAAATAATAATGAACAAAATGTATTGAGAAAAAAAGAAATCACATTGCCTTCCAAAACTCATGATATATTGGTTGCCACTTAGGGAATTCATGCAAAGTGAATGCAGTATACCTAGCCTGTGCTCTGTTATGTTGCCAATAATATTGGCTGTGACTCACAATTTAAACATAAAAAACAAAATTTTGTTTGAGACACTATGGTTTATCTAAAGCTGGTAAGATAGTTTCTCACTATATTGAATTCAATAAACTGAATAATAAGAACATCGACACAATTATTCAAAACAAAACATAATGACACACAACTGGCATTCTCTGTATCAGCAAATACTGCTGGCTACATCTGATCTCACTAGTTGTCTTAAAGAGGAACTGTTTGCATTACAAAGCTGTTGAGAGGAGCATTCCAAAGAAGACTAAATTGTGATTGAAATACTTTTTTTCCTTCTAAAGTCTGTGTGTATAGCTTCCAAACATATTTAAATCATCATAGTAATTTGAGAAGAAGAAAAGGTAAGACAGTATTGTAATTTAGTAATTTTTTTCAAGTGAAATTTTTGCATTAGCATGTTGGACTTATCTCAGCAGTGTTTCATATGATTTCATTTTCATTGAAAAGATGAGTAATTTGGCTTCATTCTGGAAGACTTAGCCAGGACAGGATTTTTTTTTTTTTTTGTAGGATTAGAGTATTTCTGTAGTTATATATATTATGTATGAATTTGTTCCATTAGGGAAAACTAGTCCTAAAATTAGCATTAAATATAACTACCTTCGCTTAACAACAAACATTTTGTGAATTCACGAACCTAACTTTTGTTTCACTTTTACTTTTCACAAGGTGGTTTTAAGGGTGAACCATTTATGATACTATTTAGGGGCATTGCCTCTTAACAAAAAAATAGAAAAGTAATTACTAAGAATTCATTGTGAAGTTTTGTGAGAAATCATGCACACAAAAGAGCAAAAGGTAGCATATGTTTTAACCAAGGCAATTGAAAGTTCAGGTGTTTGGCATATTCACAAATTATCTTAGTCTGAGTTACTATTCCTGCACAAACATGAAGACCAAAAAGCAAGTTGGGAAGGAAAGGATTTATTCAGCTTATACTTCCACATTGCTGTTCTTCACCTAATTAAGTCAGGACTGGAACTCAAGCAGGTCAGAAAGCAGGAACTGATGCAGAGGCTATAGAGGGATGTTACTTAATGACTCCCTTCCCCTGGCTTGCTCAACTTTCTTTCTTATAGAGTCCAAGACTACCAGCCCAGAAATGGCACCACCCACAATGAGTCCTTTCACCCTTGATCATTAATTGAAAAAATGCCTTACAGCTGGGTCTCATGGAGGCATTTCCTCAAGGTAGGTTCCTTTATCTGTGATAACTCCAGCTTGTGTCAAGTTGACACACAAAACCAGCCAGTACACAAGTCACAAGTAAACTGGACAAGTGCAAGTCATATATTTTTTTCTCCAATAATCATTATGATTATGATTCTTCTATTTAGTAAAACTCTTCAAAATAAGCAGTGTTGGTTAAGAAAATAGGCAGAAATGGAAACTAAATACTGTAACACATTAATTTATTTTTCCTAACTTTTTATTATTACATGGTGAATTCAAGGATATATAATCTTACTGAGAAAATAAGTATATTTAAAGTATTACTGAAAATAACATAGCAAGAAAGGAAGATATGTCTGATATATATTAGAAGTGAGCTAGGCTAGTGAGTTGTGCACTGAAGTGGATTCATTGCTACACAGATAGATGGGAGATAAATGGGGATGATTTACAAGTGCCCCATGTTGCCAATAGAGAAACAATTAAAGCAAAACTGTACTCATGGTAACCTATGATTCTGCAAAATTAAATGAAAACCGTGGCTGATTTAGAATATATTCAATAGATTTCAGGGAAATAAATGTACAAACATACTAGATTATTTGATCATTTTTCTTTAGATCCCAAAAATTGAAAAATGGAATATGATGACACTTTAGGTTTCTCAGTGCATTATTCACCCAGAAATTTAATTTTGACTACATAATTGTTTTCAGAAAATTGTTGCATATAGTTTATAGGTGATCTTTGATTTTTAAGCAGATATCATTCATATTTTAATATAACCAAAGAAAAGCTAGCTAAGGAAGAAATAATGATTCACTTTATAGTAAAAAAAAAAAAAGTATGTACTAAGAAATCCACTTATTCATGCACAAAAGTCACTCCTATTTAAACGGACTCAATAACATGATCTGGAATCAAATTTTATGTTTGTGGAACGACAATGAAGTCTTTCCTTTAATATACTGTGTATCTTAAGATGATTTTGAAAGTCTTTTCACTTGGGGAGGCTAGCTTGTCCATGAATTTTCAAAGCTTTCCGAGCCTTTGGAGGGGAAGAAGAAAATTACTATTGCCCACGCTTCAGGTTCTCTTTGTTTCATAAAGGGCTAATACAACATTTCTGTCATTTTTCTTTCAGCCCTTGTCTTTCATCATAAATATCAAAGCTTGCAATTATCTCTTCTCAGAGTCTACTGCATTCTGCCTGCCTTACAATCTGCTCTGATAGTGTACTCTATCCTTTTTATTACCAGAGCGATTACATTGTTTAGTGAAACTCTCGAAAGAATGCCGTAATTTGCTGAATAAAATTAATGCAAGGAACATAAGTAAAGGTGGTAACAATGACAATGAAAAATAATAATAAAAATAATGATGTTTTTATCAAAGGCAGCATGGGCTGTTGGGAGTTTTCCCAGTGATCCTGCGTATAACGAGGCTTATCCCTGTGTAGTGTGACATGACCTACAGGTAGACTTTTATTATTGATGCTTATTACGAGAAGCCACAATCCTTAACGCCACATTGACTTACCTTCCTGTTTACTCGCATGTCCTAGCTGTTTTCTAAATCCACTTACTTTCCAGTATCTAATGTTTTCTAAACACTATATGCTAGATCCGTCATATTCTAATGTTTAATTGCTTTTATTAAATTATAAAGAGTGAATACAAGCAATAAAACAGCCCTAATTTTCTACTTGTTTCTAGAGATGCTTAGCTAAAATATTGTACAAATTAAGTTTAAGCAAGAAACAGTCGTGCACCTTAAGGGAGAACATGTTCTTTCTCTAAGCTTTTTATAAAATTTGAAAAACTTTAAGACAGATTATATATGCATTAACACATATCTATAATTTTTTCCATTATTGTTTCAGTGGCTGCATTTATAGAAAAATATTTGGGCCTCCCATAAAATTGAATTTATATGGATATCTCTGATCTTTCAACTGAAAAGGAAATGAGTATAGCTGGTCCCAAGATCCTGGAACAAGACACTGGAAAATATAAAACTTCTTTCTTTATAACTATGCATTTTCCAAAGAACTTTGGCTCTATAAGCTTCAATTTTTACCTATGAAATATACCCAACAATCAACAATCAAAAAAGAAGTCAGACAAAATGAGAAAATACAGGTCCAAAACTTGACCACATGCCATTAAGGAATGTTATATAGTTATTTATTACTCATTATATTTTTATTGATTGTCATTTCATTCTTATTCAGATACATCATTGAAAGATTCAAGTGTTTAATTTGTAAAACAACAACAAAAAAAGTCACCTTAATATTGAGCTAAATTCAGTCATTTGCAAAAAGATAGGTGTAGTTTTCTCTCATATGTAAAACCCAGAACATATATTTCAATGGATGTGTATGTATGTGTGTGAGTGTGAGTGTGTGTGTCTTGTCTTGGAAATGGAAGAAGAAACCTTTGGAAAACGGAATGGGTCTAGTGGAAAGGAAAGGGAACAGGATAGGGCAATGCAGAGCCAGTATGGTAAATAATACATCTAACTAAGGATTTCCATAAAGTCTATTTTTTCATGCAGTAATATGAGTTTTTAAAATAAGTTTTAGAGATTTGCACTGGTGCCAGATGTTGCCAGTTGGTTTAATGTAAGTCAGAGAGGTACTTCAAATCAAAAACAAATTGCAAAGGGAGCAGGTAAAACAGGTCACAAAACAGAGGAAATGTGGCTTAAAACAAATCAAATTTGGGTGATGAGCTTGGAAAACCAGAACATGTCAATACACAGAACAAGGGATCATCACAAGAAAGAAGAATTGGACAACAGCTGAGAGGGAAACGGAAAGCACTTAGAGCTGACTTCTCCATCAGTGTCCAGCGGCAGAAAATCTGCAGAAAGGGCACTGTAGGGGTTCTGTCCCATTGCCTAAAGGGGATAAAAACAAGCAGCTTGAGACTGTGACAGTTGTTTATGTACAGGGTCCTGGAAACACACACAGAACCTCTACACCAATGGGGTTAGTGGCCTCCTCTATTTTTCTGTTTCTCTGTAAAAGTAGAATATATGATAATAATACATAATATGATATAATATAATAATAATATGATAAGACAGCAAACATTTTCAAAAGGAGAAATGGCTGCAAGGCTGAATGCATTTTCTACTAAAGAGCTTGAGAACTGATGCATGCAGTGCCATAAAACTGTGTGTGTGTGTCTGCATTTTATAGTATCCACACCATTAAAAATATGTGGCTGTTTATATAATAATTGGTTAATCAATACTAAAGTCATCCCTGAAAACAAAGAAACAAAAAGCAAACAGATGTCAGGCACAGGTTGTAGTAATGTATCTAATATCATATATGTATGTGCATGTATCCTTATGTATATAACAATAATTACTAAACAAGAGGTCATGAAGAGTATGTAAGCATAACATTACTGTGCACTGTGTAAAGATTATCCTTGCATTATTCAAATGCTGATGTCTCTGTTCCCCATATCTGGTTGTCATCTGGGCATGGCATCATCATGCTTATTTTAAGTATCTCCTGCCTTAATGAAGTGCAAACATTTAATTTGTCAGTAAAAGCTGATCAGACACTGACTGTACAGGGAGAGAATAGTTAGTGATAGACTTATTCCCAGCCAGGGTAGGAGGAATGACAAAGAAGAAACAGGTATTTGGCCATGGAAAAGAGTCCAGTAGATGCCATGAGAAAATACTTGGATCCCAGAGAGCCCAGTCAGTACGAAAATGCAAGTGTCATTTTGATTTAAACATGGAGGTAGTCAGATTTGTTTAGAGGATTATAAAACTGTAACACTGATCAATTGTTCTACTTTTTAAATTATTGACTTAAAGCTTTTTAAATAAGCATAAAGTCCAGTCTCGATTATTTGGGAACTAGCTGTGTTAAGAGGAAAACTGCAACAAACATTGTAAAAATCCACTAACAAGAATATATGAGAGTTTGTATGGAAGATAGGCATAGGGAAAATGATGTAATTCTAATATTAATAATAAATATAATTTAGTCCTTCCTGTCTGAGCCAGTGCCCTTGGGCAATAGCTCCAAACCCAGTTTCACAACACCTAGAAAAAGCTCAGCTCTCAGGTGCTCTAAATTGCCCAGGATCACAGGATCTCAAGAGCTCGGACAAACCAGGATTTAAAGAATGGAGAGGCAGCTTGACTTCCAGGAGCTCTGAACACCCAGAATCTCAGGATCATAGGATCCCAGAATCACAGGATCACAGAGACAGGTGGACTCTGAGGAGTTCTGACACAAACAGGATCACAAGAAGAACAGGCTCAAGTCAGAGACAGCAAAGACAGGTAGCACTAGAGATAACCAGTTATCGAGACACAAGCTTAAGAACATAAGCAGCAGAAACCAAGGTACTACTTAGCATCATCAGAACCCAATTCTCCAACTATAGCAAGTACTGGATACCCCATCACATGGAAAAAACAAGATTCTGGTTTAAAATCAGTTCTCATAATGATGATAGAGGACTTTAAGAAGGACATAAATAACTCCCTCAAAAAAATACAGAACACAGGTAAACAGGTAGAAGCCATTAAAATGAAAACAGAAAAATTTCTAAAAGAATTACAAGAAAACACAATCAAACAGTTAAAAGAAATGAACAAACCACCCAGGATCTAAAAATGAGAATAGAAACAGTAAAGAAATCACAAGGGGAGACAACCCTGGAGATAGAAAACTTAGGGAAAAGATCAGGAGTCATAAATGCAAGCATCACCAACAGAATACAAAAAATAGAAGAGAGAATCTAGGGTGCAGAAAATACCATAGAAAATATTGACACAATAGTCAAAGAAAAATGCAAAATGCAAAAAAGCTCCTAACACAAATCATCCAAGAAATTCAGGACACAATGATAAAACATAACCCAAGTATAACAGGTGTAGAGGAGAGCAAAGATTCCCACCTTAAAGGACTAGAAAATGTCTTTCACAAATTTATAGAAGAAAACTTCCCTAACCTGAAGAAATAGACACTCATGAAAGTATATGAAGCCTACAAAACCATAAATAGATTGGACCAGAAAGACAATTCTTTTCATAAAATAATAATTAAAACATCAAGAGCATAAAACAGAGAAAGAATGTTAAAAAGAAGTTAGGGGAAAAGGCCAAGTAACATATAAAGGCAGACCTATCATAATTACAACAGAATTCTCACCAGAAACTATAAAAGTCAGAAGATCCTGGACTGATACCATACAGACACTAAGAGAACACAAATGCCAGCCCAGGCTACTATACCCAGCAAAACTCTCAGTTACCTTAGATGGAGAAACCAAGATATTCCATGACAAAACCAAATTTACAAAATATCCTTACACAAATCCGGCCCTACAAAAAAATAATAGATGGAAAATTATAACACAAGAAGGGAAACTAAACCCTAGAAAAAGCAAGAAAGTAATACTTTTTCAAAAAAAAACAAAAGAAGATAGCCACCTGTAACAACAAAACTAACAGGAAGCAGCAGTCAATTTTCCTTAATATCTCTTAACATCAATGTACTCAATTCCCCAATTGAGTACATTGAATATATATATATATATCTATACATCTATATCTATATCTATATCTATATCTATATCTATATCTATATCTATCTATATCATCTATATCTATATCTATATATCTATCTATCCTCTTCTCAGCAACTCATGGTCAGTTCTTCAAAATTGATGATATACTAACTCACAAAACAGGCCTCAAAAGACACAAGAAGATTCAAATAATATATATCCTATCAGATCTACACATAAAAGATGCTGAGTTTTTGTAACAGAAACAAATAATATAATGCACTGTCCGTTATAACAACAAAGATTAACATTACCAGTATTATATAGTATGGAAGAATATACATTTACTTAGAGATCAGTCTGACAATATGTATTAATCTTTTAAAGAATATGATATTTTAAAGACCTTTGTTCCTTTAAATTTATCACACAGGATTAACCACCTAACACAGTACATGTAACTGAACTAAAGCATGTTTTTCCAATGAAAACCTTACATTTTCATTTTTTAGATATTATTTACCAATTAGATATATTCCCCTACAACTGTATAAGTTGGAAAAATTTAAAAAGATATGGTATCTTTCTATGAATTAATATAAAAGCACTTCTATAGTACGTTTGTGTACCTGTCCAGCTGGCCAGCTGGGTTCACCTGAAAGGAGGACTGGAAATGAAAAGGAGATGGAGGGGTGAGAGAAACATGGAGCCAAGACAAAGTTTTCTGATCAAGGCTCAGAGTTTAATTTTTATCTCTTGTATATATAGGGAAAGCCCCACCTAACCCACCCTTTGTTTCAGCTGGACTATGTCCCAGATTATGTTGCAAGTTAAAGTCATCGGGCAGTCTATTCTTCTAAGTTCATGTAGGAATTTGCACGTGCAGCCACAGTAGGTAATTCCACTTATATCATAAGGTCTTTCCAGTCTGCTCAAGGCTGGGGAAGAGCACACTTTTGATGTGGAAAAATCTGGTTAAAAATGAAATTAAATATGCCATGAAACTGTGTTTATGCCTGTCTGCTTACACGGTACCTCATTTATTTTAATGACTACAATGTTTCTCGTGCTTTTTTCTGTCATGTGAGCAATAATTTATATCTATTGGGGGAGGCTTGATGAGATCATATTGTTTTATATTCATGCTGCATTTTAAAAACGCTTTGGAGAACAGCAAAAGGTAAGTTGTTTCTTGTTTGAAGTAGGGAGATGGTTAGATATAGTAAAGACACAGATAGCTAGAGAATCTGCTGATGAAGTGAGGAGTAATGAGCAGTAGTAGGACAGGGAGTCCAAGTTAGAGTTCAGCAAGAAATAAGAGCAGGGTAAGCAGGGTGCTAAACATTGGGCTAAGACTTTCAGTGAGGAACTGGGGATAGATACTGGAGGGTCCCAGATGCCAGGGAAACTAGAGACTCCAAGGACCCAATGGGGATGATTTTAGCAGGGAGATAGAACCTGTAGAGAACACCTCCAATAGATAGGCACGCCCCCGATGTTGGGATGGGGCCACATATCCATCTCTAAGCTTTTAATCCCGCAATGTTCCTGTCCAAAGGAAGAACAGGGGCAAAAAATAAAGCAGAAACTAAAGGAAGGGCCATCCAGGAACTGCTCCACCCTGGGATCCATCCTGTCTGCAAACACCAAACCCTGTTTTGCACTATTTTGACACTGTTGCAATTGCCAAAAGGCACTTGCTGACAGGAACCCAGTATGACTGCTCTTTGGGAGGTTCAGTCAGCAAATTGTCAGTTCTCTCTCTGGCCGGCAGACAGGAACAAAACAAGTGGGAGTTCTTCTCAACACAGTTTATTCAGGATCCTTTACAATCTCCTCTCTGGAGGCCCTCCTCTCTGGAGGCCCTCTCTCTGGAGGCCCTCCTCTCTGGAGGCCCTCCCTGGAGGCCCCCCTTCTCTGGTGGCCCCCCCCTCAGCTCCCTAACGGCCATCCTTTTATACCCTTGCCTGTCCCAATCAGCACCTGCCTCGTGGGCATGCCTCATTGGTGCACCTCAAACAGCCTGATTCTCATGGCAGTGAGTCTGCGCAGTAGTTCTGCCGTTGTGGCTCAGTTAGGGAAAGGCACGCGGCAGGTAAACTGCCAAGAAGCAGCACCATTCATAAGATTTGTCAGGTGCCATTCATAAGATTTGGCCCAGGCACCATTTTAGCTGGCTGTGCTGCTGCACCCGCTCCTCACAATTCCCCCTTATTTATTAATTTTGGCAGAGAGAGTGCCTGTCCTAGGTTGCCCCTTGTAAGCAACGCTCCTTACCCGTCATGGGGAGTCAAACAGCTTTGGTTTGGTCCCTGTCTTAGGTTGGTAACGTGCCCAAGGAGTCTTACCCGTCATTGACTACCTCTCTAGCATGCCAAGCCACACTTGAAGAGAGACTGTCTGTCTCCACTGCTGCAAACGCTTGCTCTGAGTTGTTTTCTGTTGGGCTTTCATCTGACACATGCACCAAAAGGCAAGGCAACTGATGGGGACCAGGCACATAGCAACTTCCCCGATTCCCACCCATTTCTTGATGTAGGACATTGCTTGAAGAGTCCAGCTGGTCAATCCGGAGGCCAGGGAGGCATCCACTCTGGTCAAGTTAATGTGAACAATGGACTGTCGTAATTCTCTCGATCAATTTCCTGTAAGAAACTGAGAAAGGCTTTTGGAAAGATTACTAGCATGGCTTATATTCTGAAAAGGCACGGAGGTAACACATATAAAAGAAAATACTGAGCTTTCAAAGGTGAGACTTCCATAACAAAAACTAGCATTGCTCCTTATCACTGGTAGCATCCACATCAGTGGAAGAGTCTTCCTTAGCATCTCCATTCCTGTCTTCTTGCTGTATAACCCTGGTAAGTCTTTCTGGAACCCAAATTGGCCGATGTTGATCCTGAGGAAACACACAAACAGACCCTCTCGCCCACACCAATACTGGGTCAGGGCCACTTCATTTTCCTGTCAATATGTCCTTCCACATTACCATGCCTTTATGGGTAGCATCGGGATCAGCATGGCGATCAGCTGCAGACCGTCCCTGCTTATCCAGAGTCAAAAAATTTAGGGTAAAGAGGGCTATAGCCACTCTCTCTCTAGGCTTTCGGCCAGAGGCTATTCCCCCTCTTTGTTTAAGAAGACATTCCTTTAGGGTCCAGTGTGCCCATTCAGCAATGCCCTGCCCCTGAGGATTATAGGGCAAACCATGGTTAAGGTAAACTCCCATGGTCTTACAAAAGGACACAAAAGAAGTAGAGGTGTACGCCAGTCCATTATCTGTCTTTAAACATTTAGGCATGCCCCAGGCTCCCCAGGCTTCAAAACAATGAGCAATGACATGGCAAGCCTTCTCCCCAGAATGCAGGGAGGCAAACATAATTCCAGAAGAAGTATCTATAGATACATGAATATATTTTAATCTTCCGAACTCAGGGAAATGGGTGATATCCATTTGCCATAAATGTAGGGGGCGTAGGCCTCGGGGATTAACCCCAATTCCCATCTGGGGTAGCAATGGGGCACAAGCTTGACAAGCTTTCACTATATCTCCAGCATCAGCACGAGGAATGCCAAAGCGAGATGATAGGGTTTTAGAATTTACATAAAACTGGCTATGAAAGTGTCTTGCTAACTCCAGGGAATCATAGTTCGCAAAATTTGCAACATTAAAACAGGTATTTGAAGCTTTATCAACAATATCATTCACTTCAGTCAATGGACCAGGTAAACCAGTATGGGCACGAATATGTTGAACAAAAAAGGGTTGTTCCCTATTCCAAATAAGAAATTGCAATTGGGTAAGTAACTCTCCTATGGTGGACTTTAGGTTTATTTTACCTACAATTTCCAATTGTTTAATAGCATTTACTACATATTGACTATCAGATATCAAATTAAAGGAAAGAGAAAATTGTTCAAAAACCTTTATCACAATCTGTAATTCTATAACTTGAGGGGACGCTGGAGGAAATTGGATGGTTACAGGCAAGGATCCTGCAACCAAAAACGCTCCACATCCTGTCTTAGAACCATCTGTAAAAACAGTAGGGCAATTTAACAAAGGCTTTCTATGGGTGATCCGTGGAAAGACCACAGGATGAGCATTAATCAATTGTAATATAGGGTCCTTTGGAAAATGATTATCCATTGTCCCATTAAAAGTACATCTCAAAATTGCCCAATCATCCATAGTGGCCATCAATACTTCGAGTTGAGCAGCTGTATATGGTACAATTAGGCTTGTAGGTTGTATGCCAAAGTGTTGAACACTCTGACGAATTCCCAGCATGGCTAATTGGGCTACTGCAGTTGGATAATGAGTGAGTGTCTGAGCAGGAGAGATTTTCGGATGCACCCAAAGTAAAGGGGCCCCTTGCCATAATACTCCTGTAGGCTGACATTCAGTTGGCAATATGCATAATCTAATATCCTGGGATTCATCTCTATGCCTCAAGGCTGCATCTTGTATGCCTTTTTCCACTAATGTTAATGCTGCTCTAGCTTCATTAGTTAAATGTCTAGGGGAGTTGAGGTCCGAATCACCTGGTAGAATATCATATAATGGCTGTAATTGTTTATTAGACAATGAGAGATAGGGTCTAAGCCACTGTATGTCTCCTAACAATCTTTGAAAATCATTCAAGGTAAGCAAATTATCTGTGCAAATCTGGATTTTTTGAGGAATTACTTGTCCTAAAGATATTTTTGTTCCTAAATAATTAACCACAGAGCCCTTTTGTACCTTCTCAGGAGCTATCACTAACTGTTTCTCTCTTAAACTTAACACAACAGCTCTATAGGCTTCATAACATTTGATTTTCAAAAAATTCTGTCTGACTTCTTTCAAGGCGTCATCAACATACAGTTGACACATAGTGGCCATGCCTTGTGGCAATACGACCCATTCATATTGCTGATCTGGCTCTGCATAATTCATGGAAGGGACTGTAGCTGTGTCCTTTTGATACAATGGGATTGAAAAGACTAAAACTATGACAGGCCAATTTTTGAGCAATGCAGAGGGTAAAGGCAGACCTCGTTGTACCGGTCCCATCAAAACCATTGTTTATTAATTTCTCTTAAACCATGTAGAAGCCTCTATTTCCCAGATTTTTTCTTTATCACAAAATCGGGTGTATTCCAAGGTGATGTAGATGGCTGCAGATGACCTAACAATAATTGTTCGTTTACCAGCTCTTAAACAACTTGTAATGTCAATTTGATGCTATTAATAATGAACACATGACCTGAACTTTCACTCTCTTGTTTGATGTGATGTTTGTCTTAAAAGTTAAGAAATCAAGTATTAGAAGCACAAGGGCCTTTTATTTTTAATGCAACTAAAAAAAAATCCTTTAAATAATGTGTGTTCTTCTTATTTAAGGGCTAGGCTAGTACCAAAGTTTACTGAAAATTAGGAGGGGTGCATCAATTCACTACCCTTTCTTAAGCCAATTTAAAAACACCCAAACTTTTGCTGACCTTGTTCCTTCGATAGATACTAATAGTGGGGGAAAAAAGAAACAAAGTTGTTTTCACACTCCTGGACTAGTAGAGGGGGAAAAAAGAAACAAAGTTGTTTTCATACTCCTGGAAAAACTTCTGTGGTTGGTATTGAATGCTTTTTACTCCTGTGATTAGTTCCCCTTGTTCCTCGGCCGTCTTAAGGTCCTTTCCCCAAACCGAAACCTTATCCACAGCCTGTAAGAATTTTTCCTTTCACTTTTAACTTGTCCCAAACCGGGAACTTATACTTTCACTTTCAACTCGTCCCAATACCGGGAACTTTATTGTCTCTGAACCGAGAACTTAACTTGTCCCACTTGCCTGGGAACTTTATTGTCTCTGAACCGAGAACTTGGCCTTGTCCCACTTGCCTGGGAACCTTATTGTCTCTGAACCGAGAACTTGCCCTTGTCCCACTTTCCTGGGAACCTTATTGTCTCTGAACCGAGAACTTGCCCTTGTCCCACTTGCCTGGGAACCTTATTGTCTCTGAACCGAGAACTT
>JANHMN010000012.1:65648664-65774034 GCA_030674055.1 Rhabdomys pumilio
CCCAGGCACCATTTTAGCTGGCTGTGCTGCTGCACCCGCTCCTCACAGCAAATGACCAATGCAGATGTGGATGCTTGGAGCCAGTCATCAGACTGAGCTCAGCAACCCTGTTTGGGACCTGGTAGAAGGACTAGAGTATCTGAGGGGAATTGCAGCCCCATAGGAAGAACATCAGCTGGCCGGACAACTCAGTGCTCCTGAGGACTAGACCACCAACCAAGGAGTGTACAGGGAGGGATCCATGGCTCCAGATACATAGCCTTTTCTGACATCAATGGGAGGGGAGGCCCTTGGCCCTGTTTGATGCCCTAGTGTAGGAGGATGCTGGAGGGGTGGGGCTGGAGAGGGTGTGTGGGTTGGGGAGCACCATCATAGAAGCAAAAGGGTTGGGGAGAAGGAAGTTGTGGGATGGCGGGCTTGTGGAGGAATAACTGGGAAGTGAGATATCACTTGAGGTGTAAAATAATAGATTGATTAATAAAAATAATAATAATATTAAAAAAATACTTGCAGTGAAGTGGTTTAGGAATGAAGTCTGAACATGAGGGTAAAGAAAATTTCAAAATCAGGTTGACAGCTGGGAAAGTGACTGATGGGTTGTAAAGTGTTATAAGACAATAAAGACTGAGTTTCAAAGATAAGTGCTTTCTCACTTGATCTGTAACATTACAAGGTAAAAACACACATGCGAAACCAATACTGGTACCTAGTAGTCAGAACACAGACATAGGGTTATGTCTGTTTCTCTAGGAAAGAAACTCAGCGTCTTGGAAATCAAGCAAACAAGAAAAAAAAGAACAAGACAGAAAATAAAAATGTAAGCTTTCAGGAATAAAAGAAGACCAGTAGTGAAATCAGTAGTATTACATTTCCAGTTTCTCTGTTTGAGATGAAGTGTTCCTCACAATGCAACCAAATGCACCTTCAACTAGCGATCTTACGGTTGTAGTCTCCCAAAACCGAGAATTACAGGCGAGGATTGAACCCAGATTTTCAAACCTTTCCACACTTACCTGTATCCAGTGCCCTTGTTTCTTTTTTGTTTGTCTTGTTGGTTTTTTGTTGTTGTTGTTGTTTTTGTTGTTGTTGTTGTTTTTGTTGTTTTGGTTTTGTTTTTTGTTTTTTGGGTTTTGGGGGTTTTTTGTTGTTTTGTTTTGTTTTGTTTTGTTTTGTTTTGTTTTGTTTTGTTTCGAGACAGGGTTTCTCTGTGTAGCCTTGGCTGTCCTGGAACTCACTCTGTAGACCAGGCTAGCCTTGAACTCAAAAATCCGACTGCCTCTGCCTTCAAAGTGCTGGGATTAAAGGCGTGCCGCCTGGCCATTGTCTTTTTTTTTTTTATAAGATGTCTTAGTTTTCCAAGCTGAACTTGAATTTATTCAGCTCCTCAGGAGCTAGGATATTACAAATATGCAAACAATCCCAGCTCTTAATTCTTTTTTTAATTATACAATTTTGTACTTTTTAATTTTTAAATTCAGTCTCTTCTCATATATTACATCCCAACAGCAGCAGTTTCCTCTTCCTCTTCTCTTTCCTTTCCCCACTTTCTACCTTGTCTACTCGTCCTCCACTTCCCTTCAGAAAGAGGCATGCCGCACAGGAATATTAATCTGGTCTACTTGATAGATTCAGTTAGAGGAAATTGGAACATTATAAATGTTCCAAACGTTCACATGAGAATAACTAGAAAAAGTGACTAAATATAGTAAAACAAATATTCAAGAATACAATCCTGAAAGGACCAGAAGGAAATGAAAATAGCTGAGCCCCCCAAAAACCTGTATATATGGAAAAGCTAATAGTCAATTTTAAAGAATCTCTGATAAAAGAGTCTTTGTGATTTCTACACCAAGTAAAACCTTGTTTTTCTGTGGCCATATGAAGTATAGTGTCCAGTGGACAATTCACATGCAGGAGAGCATTATAAATATGATTTCATTCCTTAATCATCATCCCCTTAGGGGACCATAGGTAGAGTAAAGAAAACCAAACAGGGATGAAACAGCAAACAAGCTCTCAGCTGGTGGCTGGACAGGGAAAGGAATCTGATCAATCTAGTCCTCAGCATACTCACATCCCTAACCTCAGCTTTCTTCTTTACTACTCTGAGAATATCGTACAATGTTTTATGTATAGATGTATGTGTTTTTATTACTTATTTGCTTTACATCCCACTTACTACCTCACTCATGGTCACCTTTTCCCACAATCCTTCTCCCATCCCCTTCTCCCCTTCTCCTCTGAGTGGGTGGGTGCTTTCTTTGATATTCCTTGGGTATCTCCCCCCTGGCACTTCAAGTCACTGCAAAGTTAGGTGCACTTTCTTCTACTGAAGCCAGACAAGACAGCCCAGCTAGAAGAATATATTCTACAAGCAACAGCTTTTGGGACACCCTGTCATTGACCCCAGCTCCAGTTGTTCAGAACACACTTGAAGACCAAGGTGCACATCTGCAATATATGTGTGAGAGGTCTAGGCCCAGCCTGTGTATGTTCTCTGGTTGATGGTTCTGTTTCTGAGAGCCCCAAGGATCCAGGTAAGTTGACTCTGCTGGTCTTCCTGTGGAGTTCTTATCACCTTCAGGGCCTGCAATCCTTCCTCCTATTCTTCCATGAGTCCCCAAGCCCATCTACTGTTTGGTTGTGGATATCTGCATCTATCTGAGTCAGACCCTCTTAGTGGATAGCCATGCTAGACTCCTGTCTGCAAGCATAACAGAGTATCATTAAGAACTCGGGAAACAGTGCTTGCCCATAGGATGGGTCTGAAGTTGGGTTGGTTATTGGTTGGCCATTCCTTCAGGCTCTGCTCCATCCCTTGTGCCTGTATTTCTTATAGATAGGATAAACATTAGCTCAAAGATTTTGTGGGAGGTTGGTGTCCCTATCACTCAAGTGGAGTTCCTGCCTGGATACAGAAGGTGGGTTTTTCATGTTCCGTACCCCTAATACTGTGAGTCACAGCTAAGGTCACCCTCACTGATTCTTGGATGCCTCCCTTGCCCAAATCTCTGTCTCTTTCTGGAGATGCCCCCTACCTCCCCACCCCATTCAGTTGCAGATTTTATTCTCATGGTCATCTGAACATTCCTCCTGTAACTCCCCACGTGTTATTGTGACCCTCCAATTCTCCTCCCCATACCCTCTTCCACCCAGTTATTTTATTCCCCTACATAAGTGGGATTCAAGCATCCTCTCTCGCTTGTGCCTTCCTTTCTTGTTTAGCTTCTTTGGATAGCCTGTATTTTATGACTAACATCCATTTATAAGCGAGTGCATACCAACACAATGGAATACAATTCAGCTATTAAAAACAAAGACATCATAAATTTTGCAGGCAAATGAATAGATCTTGAGAATGTCATGCCGAGTGAGGTAACCCAGTCCTCAAAGACATGCATGGTATGTACAAGAGGTTTAAACATATTCATCCTCACTCCCAAATGGCTTCCAGACTCTTCCGTTTTCCTATACATATAATTCCAGGTAGTTTTTTTTTCATTTTGTCTTATTAAACTGATTAAGTCCTATTTTGCTGCCATCATCCTCTTGTACATGTGTCCTTCGAATGGAAAATGAGCAATATACTAGGGAAAATACTCTGAGAGAAACTATCACTATCCCAGCAGTGACCAACTGCCAATATTTTCTAAGACTAATAGATGGAACTTCCAGCCCACGTCGGTCTTCTATGCTGTTTTATTTATTTTTTTTTAACTTGAGCTTGCACAGGTCTTATGCATGCTGTCATGACTAGTGTGAGTTCATATGTACCCCTTCCTTATACTTTCAAAATACAGAACATTTCAAACACAACTATAAGATTTAATATAATAGCCTCAATAGACAGTGAAACCTGAAACCCTCTAACTGGCTTTAAGTGTATTTCTAGCTGTCCTTAACCTACCATGATGTACATTGTCTCTGAAGGAATATCTCTGTAACTTCAACTTCATAATTTCCAGAGATGTACACTAGGCAAACATTATCTCACAACCACACTAGCAAATACACGGAACACAGTCCTCAAGATTAAGAAGGATGAGCAAGTCAGGAATAAAATTAAACTCATAAGATTTATACATGTTGACATTTTTTACCTATAAAATGCAACATAAATCTATTGGGTTTATTTTTCATAAATGTATTCTCAAATAAAATCAAGCTATTATAGAGAAATATAAAATAATAAAGATGGTTAACACTTAAACAGAATTTTTAGTGTCATTAAGAGGTGCAATTGAAATTTCCCACAGTAAACAGGTCAAACCATTGATCACAAACTCCTAGAAGGAAAATTGTAAACTAAAAAAGAAAGACAGATGCAAAACATTGCCCAAAGAATTGTGCATACAGGGAAAGTATGAAACATGTGAAATAAAGATTATCAGACCTGAAGGATGAAGTGGAAAGCTATTTGGAATCAGAAGGGGAGAATGCAAAGAATATAAGAGAAACAATATGCAAGTGCCAGACACTTCTCAATTTAATGAAAGATATAAATCCTCAGAATCATGAAGTCCTAGAAAAATCTGTCAGAATAAATAAAAATAAATTTGCTTTTAGGTAAAGTATAATGAAACTGAAAACCATCAATAACCATAAAAAGCATACAAGCAATTGCAGTGCACTGTTTGAAATCATGACGGAGAGTGTACTTTACTGTCCCAGCTGTTGTTGAATAAATTTTACTCTGCCTTGGAGCACAGGGTTTCCATCTTTCCCTTTTCTTTTCTCTGGAAAAAGAAAAGAATTCTGATTGCATACACAACATCTGGGGCAGTGGCAGGGCTATTGTACTATTTAGAATTGTTTTTATGCAGAGATTAAGAACAGGTTCTTATTACATGCAAATAGTAGAGAATTTCAAAGGCAGGTTGTTCCCTATTGTTAAATTTGCCTTTACCCCTATGATTTATTTGGAATCCCAATATTTTATTTTCCATGAAAATGGTTAAATCTATCACTCTAATCATTACATTGTATCAATGGGCAAATCCAGAATGAACCATAAAACCTGGTTTTGCATCTTTCTCCACTCACATCATTTCTAGGCTAAGGACTAGGCCTCAAAGTAAACAATGGAAAAACTGTGGGTACTAAGATCCCATCTGGGGAATTACAGTCTCTAATATTAAGTCTTACATGTGCTGAAAGCCTATTTTAACACCTAACATAAACTTCACAAACTACAGGCCACCTTTATGTCATGTCACGTATAAGATAATTAAGGTTTTAATTAAAATTTGCTGAGACAAACAGCTACAAAGTAAATAATTTGAGCAAGAATATCTAATTTCTGGAGACAGGCTTACAAACTCTACATAATATAAAGTGTGGTGATTTGACATTATTCTCATTTTGTCTACAGGTTTTTCTTGCTTCACATTTTAAACCCAATGATATTTTCTCTCACACTCCATCCAAATACGTATAATTTTAGTTTTAAAGTTTTACATCTGTCTAACTTGCTTCTAAAATTGTTCATCATTTTACAGGCGTTTTCCTTTTGTAGCCTGCTTCAGAAACATTCTGTGAGTATAGAACAAACATCACTGCCCTTGGTTATCAGAAAAGCTCTTCTTTCTTGTGATTCTTAATAAAGTCAGACAAATGATCAAGTATAAATTGCAGAAACTCCTTAAAACTAGTACTATCCTGCAAATCTTTGTATCCTAGTCTATAGGAAGGAGTTCACATACCTATAAGATTTCCTAATGAAGAGGAAGTAGAATTGTATCTGACTGTAAAATAGTAATAAAATGGATATTTTAGCTGTGTTCCTGCAGCAAAAGAATTAGAATGCAGGGACTCCACTCATTATAGTACACAACACAGCTCTGACTAAGTCAAGAGGTTGATAGATGAGCTTTGCCTATTTGGGTCTTAAAGGCCTTGGAATCAGGAGGATGGATGGCTACTTAACAAGAACAACGTCACATATTTGTACAAGACAAGAAATCTAGCTTGGTGCCAATTGACTGTGATGCTTGACTAAACTCAATATTCAGATCATGACTATTTAATTTACCTGTCAATGATTTGCTCCCGATTTACATAACACCTGCTTGGCATCTCCTTACAGTTCTGTGCAGCTGTTTGTTTTTTCTTTCTTTTTTTTTTTCTATGTGCTGTAGCTGTAGAATGAGTTTTCTGATCAGCTAGAAATCAGTCCCCTTTCTAATCTTGTTTTTTATTTCATTGAAACCCTCATGCTTTAATTGTTGTGGCTACAAATTACACAGAATGACATGTGAAATGAAAACCACAAACATTCCAATAACTTGGCTCTCTCAGGACACTTTAAATTAAGAGAGGAGATCCCAGTGTTAAGCCTGCACATCAAACAAAAGTGGGAAAGAAAGGAAGATAATTACAAAGCAGGTATCCTGCTAATAGAGAAGGATGCAATTACAAGTTTATATAAGAGTGTCACTTAACAGATTATAAGGCTATATTCTTATAATTTGGGGGAATAATATGCCCATTCTAAGTTGCACAAGTATAGCAAATTAGTTACTTATCATATAATATATTGTTTGGGAAATGTTTTTTATTAATAAAATAATGATTGGCTTTATTTGGCTTTAATAACCTTTATTTGATTAAAAAATATTATTGATTTACTTTCTTCTGATATTATAGAGCTATCTAAATCTTTGAGAAAAATAAAACAGCTAGCTAGCTCACACATGTCAGGAAACATTGTGAGCAATGTTATGTGGTAGTCTGCTCTGGTTCTCAAGACAAAATACTACATACCATGTAGCTTAAGAAGCAAAAGGAGTCAAGGATACCACAACGTACCTGTGCTCACAGAGACTGAACCAACAACCAAGGAGCCTGTATTAAACTGGCCTAGACCTTCTGCATATATGTTGTGCAGCTTGGTCTTCTTGAGGGACTCCTAACAGTGAGAACAGTAGCTGACTCTGACACTTTTGCTACTTTTTGGGACCCATTTCCTCATACTGGATTGCCTGGTCCAGCCTTAATAGGATGGGAGGTGCCTAGTCTTACTGCAATTTTATATGCAGTGTTTGGTTGATATCCATTCCTGAAGAGAAATGCAGAAGTGGATAGGGAGAAAGGGGAGGAGCTGCAGGGGAGTAGGGAGAGGAAATGGTGGTTGGGATGTAAATAATGATAATGATAATAATAAAATATAAATAACTCATAAGTCTCAGGAGCTCCTGAGATGTAGAGGATTCAGAAGGACCATTCCCAATAAGCAGTAACAATTTCTGGGGAGATAAAAGAAGATATTTGTTTTTCAGACTGGCCAAGCTGCCTGACAGTCATGCAGAGACCTTCAGGGATGGGCTTTTATGAGTTGTCACCCATATGGAAGTATGCCTTGCGATGACACAGCTGCCTGTGAGTTGTTCACATTGCTTTAAATGACTCCTCACACTTATCTGTGGGGCAGCCTCAAGAATCTCATTGGTTCATTAAAGTAGACTTTGGAGGAAAAAAACAATTTTTTCTTATAATTCTGGTACTGAAAATTTCAAGAGCCAGGTTGCCTCATTCTGAAGCCTTTTCCATGGGTGTAAGAATCCTGTGATTTCAGAGGACTTCTTATTTATGTACACACTCAGAGTGAGTGGGATAAACTCCCTGGTGATAATACACTAATACTTAATGTGTTAGTGTGTGGATAAAGATCAGCCCTCAGAGTCTCATTTGATCCTAATTGCCTCCAAAATCATTTCCAGAAATCCTCACCATTGGTGGTACGGCTGGACACATAAACATTTGGGAGGCCAAAATATACAGCCTATAGCAACTAAAATTGGATAAAGTTGCTCAACGCATAAAATTTTAGACTAAACAGTGTATCATCGTGTTAATCATTTATAAGCAATATTGTTTTTATAGCTTAGGCTAGTAGAAAAGATATCTCTAAAAGTTTTTTATCAAGGTTATATTAAGTACATGTGGTAGTTTGAATAAGAATGTCTTCCCCCAGTAAGGTCATATATTTGCTGTCTAGTCCACAGTTTGTGTACTGTTTGAAAAGATTAGAAGACATATCCTTGTTGGAGGAGGGTGTATGGGTGTGAATGGGCTTTGAGATTTCAAAAACGTGCCAGGCCAAGTCCTCCTCTTCCCCTCTGGGAGTGTGTGTGTGTGTGTGTGTGTGTGTGTGTGTGTGTGTGTGTGTCCTTCTCTCTGTGTTTGTCTCATTCATTCTCCTTCTGTCTGTCTCTGTCTCTGCCTTTCTCTGTCTCTGCCTTTCTCTGTCTCTGCCTTTCTCTGTCTCTGCCTCCCTCTCCCCCTCTGATTCTCTCTCGTTCTCTACCTCTTTTCCATGTCATGTCCTCTGCCTGCTGCTTGGTAATCAGATGTAAAACTTCCAGCTCCCTCTCCAGCTCCATGTCTCCAAATCCTCTTAGTATAATACCAATGTGTGGGGAGCCGACAAAAGGTGGATATCATTCTTGCAGCCATCTTGAGCCACATACCCTGATAAGAGACTTGATTACATTAGCCTACAACAGCTGAGCACACTCTGATAACATCTTGCTTTAGATACCCAAGATCTTCCCTTGGGTGTGTGAGTCCTAAAGGTGTGATTTAGAGCTGAGACTTAAGGGTGTGACTTAGAGACCAAATTTAGAGATATGACCTAAGGTCATGACGTAAGGGTGTGACTTAGAGGCGTGGCTTAGAAGTGAGACATATAAAAGGCAAGAGGCAGACAGAAGAGAGATCAAAGAACTAGACAACAGATTACTTGATGCAGTACAACTTGGAACAGAGAATTAGGTATTAGGCACTTGGCATGTGGAGGAAGAACTTGGAATTAGACAGTACAACTTGGAGTTAGTTATTAGGCAGTAGGAATTGGGCACTTGGAGGAAGTAACTTGGAACTTGGAGGCACTAGGGACTAGGAACTCAAGACTTGGGACTTAGACTAAAAAGAGAGACTGAAAAATAAATGGGATTGAATCACAATCTGTCTGGTCCTTACTCTCTCTCTTGTTGAATCCCGACCCATGGACTGGAGCAGCTTGGAGCAGTGCAGGCTCTAACAACTTAGCCCCCACGGCTTTTGGCAGTGCGGGTTCCAAAATTGACACAGCTGCCCGTGACATTTTGTCCCCCAAACGTGGTATAGCAGGGCTGCAACACCAATGCACTATTCTTCTGTACTAGTAAACAAGCCACCAAGTAAATGTTTTCCTTTATAATGTGATGTCACACCACAGTCATAGATATCCCTACCTCCACACCTAGGAATGTATCACACAGTGTCTTTATAAGTTACCCAGAATGTGCCACTCACTCACAGCCCAAGGAAAAGAGCCATGACCTTAGATATTGAGTAGATTGTTGCAATATTTTAGTTAAAAGGAGAGTTTACATAATCAGACTAAAGCCATTTTAAATCATCAAATCCCATTGTATATGAATTATAATCTTAGTATGCCATATGATCTGAAGACATTTTAGAAGACAGACATAATTATTTTATGATTAGCTGGTAGATGTTACATTAGAACTTGTGCTTTTATTCTCTTTCATCATATGGTTGAAGTAATTTTATCATTTTTATGAAAAATGTAAGTTCACTGATAACATCAGACTATACAAGAATTACATGTTGTATGGAATATGTAAACATATGCACATGTACTATGTTTTAACTATGTGGAAGATATATTCAACAAAGTGATTTCAAATTCCACTAAAAAAACAATAGCATACTGCTATAAGCAAGCATATAATATAGAAATATAAGTTAAGTTTTCTCTTTTTTTTTTTCTTTATTTATTCTTTAATCATTTTACAGTCAAGACTTTATCCCCCTCTGATCCACCCTTCAACCGTTCCACATCCCACACCGTTTCCCCCTGTCTCCAAGAGGATATCTCCACCCCCCATCCCACCAGACCACCTCACTCCCTTGGGGACTCAAGTCTCTGGAGGGTTAGGTGCATCTTCTTTGACTGAGTCCAGTCACAACAGATCTCTGCTCTATATGTGATGGGGGCCTCATATCAGCTGGTTTATGCTGCCTGGTTGGTGGCTTAGTGTCTGTAAGATCCTGGGGGTCCAGGTTAGTTAAGACTGCTGGTCCTCCTGTAAGGTCTCCCTCCTCCTCAGCTTCTTCCAGCTTTTCTCTAATTCATCCACAGGAGTCAGCAGCTTCTGTCCATTGGTTGAGTGTAAACGTCTTTCAGCTGCTTGTTGGATCTTTCGGAGGGCAGTGATGATAGACCCCTGTTTGTAAGCACACCGTAGCCATAGCATCTCAGGCCTTGGGGCTCACCATGAGCTGCATCTCAATTTGGGCCTGTCATTGGACCTCCTTTTCCTCGGGCTCTTCAACATTTTTGTTCATGCAGTTCCTTCAGACAGAAACAATTCTGGGTTAGAGTTTTTGACTATGGGATGGCAATCCCGTCCCTTTACTTGATGTCTTTCTACTGGAGGTGAGTTCTACAAGTTCTCTCTCTCCACTTTAGGACATTTCATCTAAGGTCCCTCCCTTTGATGCCTGATAGTCTCTCATCTCCCAGGTCTCTGGTACAGTCTAAAGAGTCCCCCTACCTCTTACCTCCCGAGGTTGCCTGTTTTGATTCTTTTTGCTGGCCCTCAGGGCTTCAGTCATGTCCCCCATTAATATCTGATCATGTTCCCCTCTTCCTTTCCATGTTACCTTTCCTACCCAGGTCCCTCATTATTCCCCCACACTTCCTGTGATTGCTTTCTTCTCCCTCCCAATTTGGATTGAGACATCCTCACTTGGGCCCTTCTGCTTGTTAGCCTTCTTGAGTTCTGTGGATTGTATCCTGGGAATTCTGTACTTTTTGGGTAATATCCATGTATTAGAGAGTATATACCATGCTGCTATCATTATCTAATTATTATCACATTTGTTTTAAAATGGTTAAATTAGATAATTTTTAAAAAGTGTTGTGATTACAGATTATCTGTTCTTTAAGATAACATTGATAATTTTTAACTTTTTTACCTTTATCACATTTATTCTGGATACATTGTTATTATGAGATTACAAGTAATGTGTGTGTGTGTGTGTGTGTGTGTGTGTGTGTGTGTGTGTGTGCATAAAATCAAACTCATTGAGTTTTATACATTAAATTTATATGATTTTCTTGGTTACAGCTCTGACTGCTCTGGTTACTTATACAACAACTCAAAGAAAAGAGAGATTGTTGGGCCCATGGTTTAAGGGTCCAGTTCATTCTGCAGTTTTCAAACCTCAGTACACATGCAGTTTATTTAATTACAATGTAGAATCATATGTAATTGACATGATGAAGAGGTTTTCCCAAAGTTATAGTGTAAAATGTAAATTCTTATAAATCTTACCAAAAATGTCCCATTGTATTCACAGAACACTTTTTATTTTCTAGCATACAAACCTTGGCCTGTATCCTAATCTTCATTTTACAAAACAATTTGCCATTGTTATGACCGTATTTCAACTTAGATCTCTAGCATAGTAAATGATACTGCTCTGGTGTCAGTAAGCCTGTCTGAATCCTATCCACTTCCTATTCCATCACTTAGAAGACTTGGTCTGTGAAATTAATAAAAGAATGACAGAGTAAATCTAAAATGTCCTCTACTGCCTCTTATAGAAAGCTAAGGTTGAACACCTGCTAATGAAATAAACATTACATTGACTTTCTAAAATTTTCTGATAAAAAAGAAACATGTGTAGCCTCTTCCAGAGATATCATGGCAGTAGGTACAGCAGTTGACTCTTTGCAGTGTTTCATCCAAGATTGGTCTAATGTGATTCAAGGTGGCCAATTACATAGGCTTTCCATTATTCTGCCTGAACAAGGATTTGATTTTGCAAATTTACTAATCCATTCTTTTAATTATCATTAAGTTCATAAAAAGCTAATTCAGCTTTAAAGAATCTTAAAAAAGCTGAAATAAATGCCACAAATACAATTTTCAAAGACAACAACAACAACAAAAAACCAAACAAGAATAGTTCTCACTTGGGTAATAAAGTAAAAATGTTTTCAAGGAAAATAATTACATTGATAAAACTGTGTTTTTGATGAGTTTGGAAGGGATTGAAAGCTACTTACATTATCTCTAACATGGTTTCTGGAATGTGCCTGTCAAACTACACATGTCCTGGATTATTGACTTGTACCTTCCATAAAGTTCACAGATAAGTAGTAATCGAGCATCTTTTAGAGAACCTCAAAATCTCAGACACACAAAAAAAGATGAAACAAATATCAGAGACTGGAGGAATGGCCAGCCAATAACTAACCTAACTTGAGACCCATCCCATGGGCAAGCACCCATCCCTGACACTATTAATGGTACTTTGTTATGCTTGTAGACAGGTGATTCCATGGTTGTCCTCTTAGAGTCTCCACCAAGCAGCTGACTCAGACAGATGCAGACACCCACCACCAAACAGTAGATGGACCTGGGGGACTCTCATGGAAAAAAAGAAAGAAGGATTGTGGGCCAGGAAGGGGATAGGAACTCTACAGGAAGACCAGCAGAGTCAACTAACCTGGATCCTTGGGGCTCTCAGTGTCTAAACCACTAAACAAAAACATACATTTACACAGGCTGGACCTAAACCTTACCACACATGTAGCAGATGTGCAGTTTTACCTTAATGTGGGTCCTGAACAGCTGGAATGGAGGCTATCCCAACAGCTGTTGCCTGCATATAGGATATAATCTTTTATACGGGCTGCCTTGTCTGGCCTCAGTGGGAGAGGAAGAGGCTAGCTTCACATAGACATGACGTGCCAGTCATGGTGAGGGGATACTCATCGGCCTTCACCTGCTCAGAGGAGATGAGGAGGGCAGATAAGGGAAGGATTATGGGAGGGTGTGACTGGGAGGGGGTAGTGAGCAGGATGTAAAGTGAATAAGTGATAAAATAAAAACAATGAACCCTAATGCTTTCCTAAATGGCTAACTGTGAAAAGCAACATTCATGGGGAAATTCTCATCTAAAGAAATCATTTTGATATTAAAAAATACTAAAATAAAAATTAAAAAAATAATTTTTGATAGGAAAGTTTATTCATGTGTTCCATTATATAGAGAAACTATTTTCCTATGGAAACCATAAATACACGAAGAAACGGGGAGGGAGCGGAATGAATGTATCTACAGAGGGAGGATGTTTATGCTAAGGACATTGTTAATGCCTTGAAGGGTGTTTTCAGCTTTTCTGGTCCCATTCTCTCATCACTGACTGACTCTTTGTTTACAGAGAGTCACTATTTTAAACCAGTTAGTTTACATTATCCAAATGTGTTTACTGTAAATAGTTCTGGAATAAACCATTTTGAAGCCAAACCTTGATGTATGTTTTGCAGGTTTATTTTACATGCTTATGTTGACTGAATGACATCAGTGCATCAACCCAAAAATTAAACAGACAGGTGAGTTTATTGGAAAATCAAAGTTCAGTCTCACCTTAAATATTTAATGGGTATAGCTCCACTAGCTAGAGATCTATTTGACGAGATTCATTCAGGAATTCCTTGGGCACTAATACCCTTGTGAGGGGCAGGGGGCAGAATTGGGCAGTAGAAAGATGAAATGGCAGGCAAGTGCCTAAGGCTTTTCACTTGCTAAATAGTAAGCCCTGGAATTGGAAGGGGTACAAAAAGATGTCAGGAATCCACATGAGTTAACTGAGCTTTTGCATTTGTGATTTGATTGTGGAGACTATCCTGTGGCAGTGAAACACCTCTGGGCAAAACACGCATTCCAGTCAGCTGGGAGATGGCCACTTCCATGCTGAACAGAAGGTATAATGTTAAGTATCTATGGTGAACAGAGTCCTCTGTGATTTTTCAAGTAGGACTTCACAGGAGGTTGGTCTTCAATGTCTGCCTATGATTGTTAGAGCACACAACACTTCTCAGCTCAGCATTTCTTAATGAAAAGTACTTACGAGTTCCTTTCTTTCCCTGGTCCTCCTTTCTCTCTTTGGCAGCTCCTGATGTCTGAACTCTTATTGCAGTGGACTGCAAACTCTGAAGAGTGTCTCTAAATTTTCAATTTTTCAATGCAAGCCATGTAAAGTAAATTAAACCCCAACAGTATTATTATACAGTGTTTCTCTTTCAAGCATCCCTTCATACTCCTAAATCATGTTTCAAAGATGGCTCCAAAGAGAAGAGCGGGAGATTTATTGTAAGTGTTTGCAGTGAATTGTTGTTTTATTTTTCTAAGAATCTCAGCGAAATGTTTTTTTCTTTTAAATCTATAGATGTTAATGCCTGTTATGACTATGTTTCATAAAATTAGATGATAAAAATAGAATGTTATTTGAATATTAAGCCCTTTAAAGTATATTTAATGTTTTAAAAATAACACTATTGCTTGGGAATACAACATGATTTGCCAATTAGCCTCTACCCCAAAACGAAAATTCACAAATGCTTAGAAGAAAAAGTACAGTGTCATGGAAGGGCAAAATATAAACACAAATTCACATTAGTATTCTGTTACATATAAATTATCACTTTATAAATCTCTCTAAATAATTATTTAATAGATTTCTGGATTGTAAAGACAATTTAGAATTGCAATAGCATGTGCATTGTTTTAAATAACAGCATTCTTCCTTAAGCCGTGTCAAATTATAGAAGGCTAATTTGTATAACAGGAGCAAAATATATTACATTCATAACTTTGAACTTTGCACATAAATATTAATGAGGAATGTCCTTTTCTATTCAGAGAAAGTCAATATTTGCTTTAGCACTACTAATGTAGGAAGCAGGGCATCATCATGTCATCCTCATCAACCAAAGTGGTTAATAAGCTCACAGGCAATATTTTTTTCTAGGTTCATCTAGCATAGGGTGCCAAGCTTGTTACCATGGCCAAGTGTTATGTGGGTAAAATAGATGAAGCAGAGTCTAGTTTGCACATAAGAGACACTGTGCAAGGCACAGGAGTCTGTCTTGTGCTTGTGGCGTGTACACTTGAGAGCCTAGGCCAGGCTAGCCAATAAATGGATATTTAAAATGTGCCTTCTAGAGAAATTACTAGAATTTAGTGATCAGGAGGTGGCTGGTTCTGATGTTCACTTCTAAGCCATAAAGATGTTTGATTCATGAACTACATCAATTTAACATTATCTTATCACATACACATATATCTAGCCATCATTGTCTCTGCTTTACTCAGTTACTCTAAGTCTCTTTTGTTTTACTCCTGTTATTCTCTAAGAATCGTGGGTGGTTCCTGTCTTCTACTCATCACCACTAGCTTTTCTCTCATCACAGTATCACAAACTACCAATGGGTACTCAATACCGGTTTTCATCTTTCTATATTTTCCTTAAGTCTAACTTCCATAAAACATCCTTCCTCTATTCTTAAGCCATCTATATTGTTCTTCCCTTACATTCAACTGATGGTCAACTTTAACCTTAAGAAATAGCAGTCGTGGCTTGAAAATCCTTCTTATTCACACGACCCAGTTTAGAAATTTATTTGGGCTTTCTCACTTTCTGTTTCACCTTTACATGTGCCACTTCTTTACATGTGCTCTGAGGTTTTCCTTCCCAGGCTTTTCAAGACCTCTACTGCTCTTCTACTCATACTGTGGTTCCTCTCCCTTGGAGTGTGGTTTTTTTTACTTTCCTCTAGCTCATTCTCATTGTTCTCCTTAACATACAAGGAAGTTAAAATTTGCCATGTACATTAATAAATCATTGCATAAACTTCCTGTTACTTTAACATCTTTTAACTGCCATATAGTTACTTATGTTTTTATGTAAACAAGGCTTCTTAAATCTCATCACCTCTCATCTACTCAAATCGTTCTTTCTCCCTGTGGTGGTTTGACTGAGAATGTCCCATAGGCTGATATATTTACATGCTTGATCACTAAAAAGTGGAACTCTTTGGAAGGACTACCTGGTTTAGGTGATGCGGCCTTGTTGGATAAAGTGTGTCATTTAGGGAGGTCTTTTCAGATTCAAAAGCCTGCCAGACTAGTCTTAGCTTGCTCTCTCTAGAGTGGACAACTATATATTAAGACAGTATCATGTGCTTGGACTTTTCTGTGTACAGCCATTTTCTTTCTGAGTTCAAAACAATCATCTGCCTCTGATAAGGAGAACCAGTCTTTGAGTCTTGTTAAACTCTTAGAGCCTCCAACTTGGGGATTTTCAATCTCCAAAATTGGGAGTTCAGTGAACCTCTTTTATTCATGAAATTTTGAGGTTTAAGTATTATGTTATATCAATATCAAATTAATTGAAACATTATTAAACAGTTCTTCCTTCTAATACCAATAACATTCAGGATCCAAGAGTAAGAAATTTTACAATCTTCTCTTGGAAGTTACACATGAACAATTCACCGTTTCCTAAATGTTTCCTACTCACTGTTTCTATCCCACTATGTTTTGTCTTTTATTTTTTCCTCTATCACTCCTTTTCACCTATCCCTAGTTGCCAATCCTGTAGCACTTCATTAATGATGATATTTTTCTAGAGCTGTGCTTTTTTTGTTCTCATTCATGAAATTTCCTACTGGTTATTGCACAGTTTTAAACAACATTTGCACAGGAACAAGTTTCAAATTATATTTCTACTCAAGGTATTTCTTCTAAACTCCAGACTAATATCTACACAGTTATTTAATCTCTTATTGTTTTTACCAATTAAAAACTTAACAAGTCTTTGAGGATAAAAAACAGTATAAGGATCACTTGTGTCCAAATTGCTTGAATGTTTTATTCTGAGAATGTATCAAAGGAACTAGTATTGTCTCAGATGGAACCTGAGCTGCTAGACCAAGTGAAAATTTGAGGCTGATGTCAGAGACTACAATAACTTGCGATGGGTCTTCAACTTTGTTCTACTAGTTTATTAACAAATGTACTTTTTTCTGCTTCTTCAGTTCTGAACAAAAGAAGGCTATTTGAAGCTGTGTACTGTGGCACATACCTGTCAGCCCAGAACTTGGGGAGTTTGGGCAAGAAGATCAAAAATTTAGAGCCACCTTGAATTACACTTAAAACAACAATAACAATGGAAAAACAACTCTGTTTCCAAAATTAAAGCATTGAATATGAGATCTATATGGGGATGTTTGTCTAGTAGAGGCCCACAGTTCCTTCTCCACAACCAGCACAAGAAAATTAACTAAACACAGGTCCATGCATTAAAACAAGAAAATTCATTATTCACAGTAGTGGCAGTAATAACAATATCTAGAATATTATTTGCTCAAGTTCTGTGAGCCCAAATCCTTGAAGAATGGCACAAAGAAGATGAGAGATGCCTGACACATGAGCCTCGTCCTACAGACGGGGAACCCAAATTCACTTAACCAGCAGTAACTTGATCTTTATGGAAAGTGGTTGTCTTTATTGAACATCCCTTTCCTCTTGGGAAATAAATACATATTTGCCTTTTAAGGCTATGCAAATATTATTGAAAAATACTACCATACCAAAGCAAACAGTGCTTATGGTGAGAAATGCAAGACTACAAGAGAACTTCCTGTGAGAAGCTGTCAGTCAAAACAGCCAACATGGTAAAGATGCACAGTAGGCGTGAGGACTTAACCATCACTATCATTCACTGAGACCAGTGCTATGCTTATTACCAGGCATAGTTCCAAATAATGTACCTAGACCTTTTGATTTTTAAGATGTGTGTGTGTGTGTGTGTGTGTGTGTGTATGTGTGTGTGTCCATGCATGCACACACAAGCATGCATGTGCATATATCTGTGTATTTATGTGATATATGTGTATGTGCTTACCACCATTAATATCACCATCTACATATATAATAAGTTTTATTCTCATGTTCACATTGCTTTCTCTTGACATACTTGTCAATGTGGGCTTTTGATTCTCTTGGTGATTTGATTAAAATCCTACAAGATTAACAAGAAATTCTTCCGTTGAGCACAATTTCAATGGAAAAATTTGATGAACGTTGAAGAAAATTTAGAATAATGTTGTCTTACATGCATATAAAACGCCTGCCATGAATTTGTTTTTAAAAGCAAAAACTTTGAAATAATCCTTAAAATATTAACTGAAAATGCATAGTTATGATCAATAATTCGGAATATATTTCTTTAAAAATAAATTTTATCATTGCATGCTAGCAATGAAAATTTCAAAATCAACGAGAATCTAAATAGTAGTCACAATTACATCAATACTCAGTATGTAGAAAATCCAACTGTCAGCATTTTTTGGTCCACCAATAAAATACTCATTGCTGGGTCCCAGCTTCTTTACCTAAGTGAACTAAGATAGGAGGTCTCCAAAGGCTCCTCTAATTTTGTGCTATTTTTTACATCCAATATTTACTAAAGAAATTAATTTGGATTTAATTAAGCCACAAAATGTAGAACCAGGATTCAACAGCTTAAATCTTGAAATAATGTAATGTTCAATTCAAATAGAAGAATACCATACATACATATCTTTGGACAATGTTGTCTCTGGATGCATATACTGACTTTTATTAACTATGTGTGCATCTACATTTGCTTCAGCCCTATGAAGTCTTACTTCACAACTGGGAGAAGTTATGAGAATATCTTGGCTTTCCAGAAATAAATGATGTTTTGTAGAGTTGGGGCTCCATTCAACTTAATGCTTCATGAAATAAATGCTGTTGTTCACACATATCAAGTAGATATTTACCAGAGCTAATGGGTCAATAGAACATCCCAATTAAATAATACAACAACAAAACTGAGTGCTAGAGGCTAAAATGAGTTTAAAGATCTACCAAACCCAACCTTTACCTAGTACCTCAGATCTAAACATCTATTGTTGATAAACATTTTCACTTCAAAAATAACAAGCAGTGTCTCATGTCTCTAATACTTAATTCTCCATGGGGTTGACTTTAAAATTGCCCAGCAAAAATGTTATAGTATAGAAAAGAACTAGATGGGTTCTTTCACCAAAGAAAGAATGGAAACTAAATGTTAATAATGTCAAAAAATTTAAAAAATTAAAAGCATTTGAAATATTTTTCCTCTAAAGTTAACAGAAATCATTGATATCAAAATGAAAGGCACCAAAAGCAAGACAGAGTGAAATGCAGTTAATATATCTAAAATTGTAAAATTTTTTGTGAAAGTGCCTTTCTTATTATATCAAAATGCAGTTTTCAAGGTAGAAGAGTTGCAGCATGGCTCTGTGCACAGCACTATGCGTACAATAAAGCAAGAAAATTAATCCCTTTCCCAACAACCTCTATAAATGAAAACCCATTATTCTAATAATATTTGTATTTAGGTCTTGATGCTTCTGTGCTGAATTTGAATGGCATGAAATGATTATATAAAGTCATTGGTAGTGACATATGTGCAGATAATTACATATATAATCCTCTTTATGTAGGTGTAAGGTGATGTTTTAGACCAAGTACAAAGGAACATTTCCCTAATAAATCTCATAATAATTTTCTTTGCTGCTGAGACATGCTGATTCAGAAGGATCATTAGAGTTGCTTGGCTTTTCTGAGGCATTTAGCGATAAAATGTGACTAGAAGCCTTGTAACCTCAAGGCCATTGCTAGAAGCCCATTCTAAAACTACAAGCACGTACTTGGGTCAGGAACAACCTGGAAAGGGTGTGTGTGTGTGTGTGTGTGTGTGTGTGTGTGCGTGCAGAATTTCCTTCCTGTACTCTCTCCCAGTTACCATCCATTCTTTGAACTTTCCTCATGACCCCCAACTGTTGAGTTAATATCCTTTTTTTCTTTGTTTATTATTACATAATACATGTTTCTTTTGAATAGGAAGATAACGTGAACTTATAAATACTGGCTTCAGAATTTTGTAAGAAAACAAGAATATATATTTTAACAAAAAGACAGATTTCTGGAACCCAATTCTGAACTACATTGCGAACTTGCTCCAATAGCCACTTCATTTCCATGTAGCCATGAGAACCACTCCTAATATAAAAGTTCTGTAGGTTATTCATACACTTACAGAAAAAATAATGTATTCTGTTCCCTTCCGTCTCTTCTCTATATCTCTTCAAATTTAATTAAGATGTAACTGCATTATCCCTCCTTCTACTCCTTCTTTCTACCCTTTCCATGTCCGCTCTCATGTTTCCAAACTCACAGCCCCCTCTTTAAGCACTGTTGTTACATATACATATAGATGAAACACATATAAATTCAACCTACTGAGTCCCTTTTGTCTTGTCTACTTTATATGTTTCTAGGGATGATAACTTTATTAGCTTCTAATTTCCCTTTCTTAGTTTCAAAATAGTTTTTATCCTTTTAATTGTCTGTAGTGCCTGTCTTAGAAGCAACCAGTGATGTCCTAATAAAGCTTGGTGCCATTCCCAGTTCTTCTGTACTTGACATCTATTCGGCATTTTCCATCTAATTCTTGTGATTCTTTAAAACCCTCTCATCCTCTACTTTTGGGGGCACTCAGTGAGTTTTGATTTGTTCTGATCTTGGGATGGAAGTGTCTCCTTTATTTGTGGTTCTGTATCCAGAACACAGAACTTTTGCTAGGGAAGCAATCTACCATTGAGCTACATTTCCATTTTAAAATGATTTTTCTTTTTCTTTCTTTCTTTTTTTTCTGTAGATAGCATCTACAATTTAAGCTTGTGTCCTTTAATCCATTATATAGCTCTAAATTGCCTTAAATGTACTTTCTACCTGTCCAGCTTCTTGATTTTAGTTCTGTGTTACCAGAACAGTGTTGACAGTTCCTAGTTGGATGAAGGACTAAGTACATATTCTAACTTTCTCCCACTAAACAGTGCTCCTTGGCCACCTGATGAAGACCTACCTTTACACCTGCATACCTGTACAGATGATGATTAAGTCTTTTACTGTGTCCCTTGGTAAGAAAACACTCTTCTTATCAAAATTCTCTATATGATGTCCAAATAGATGTTATAGATTTCTGTAGAACTGGCATGCATGAACTCCTATGTTCAGTTCATGTTGTGGAAAATGAGAGAGAGAGAGAGAGAGAGAGAGAACCCAGAACAAGGAAGAATAAGAAAGCTGCAAAATGTTATGAGAAGTTAGGGAGTTTGCCTTCTGTTCTTGAACAAATGCATCAAAGGAAGCCTTTTGCCAATGGATATAAGAAGAGTTTATCCACTATCCCTTCTAGCATTAGCAATGGCTGAAAATGTCTGCTAATTATAACAACAAATTGAAGTGCAGACTTTATGCTATAGCATTTAACTTTCTTCCCTCTGAAGTTTATGGAATGTTTCTGACACCATTAAGTATTAGACCATTCTGAAATTATTTGTGTACCTTATTTATATAAAAATATACAAATTGTAGTAAAAGGTACTTTAAAAAAATTCAGTCTCTGCCTCTAAATAATTTATAACTTAGTGAGTTCTTCATATATATATGAAGAAAAACTAGGATAACTTCCTTTTCTCTTTATTAAACATGTATTCTTTTCTCATAGAATATAATCTGAATAAATTATCCCCTCTCCCCACATCTCCCAGTTCCTCACCACCTCCTCTCCCATCTGTGTCTGCTCCTCTGTCTGTCATTAGACAAAAATAATGTTTCTAAGGAGACAACAGCAAAACATAACAACATGAAATATAATAAGATAACACAAAAATCTTCCTATTGAAATTGAACATGATAATCCAACAGAAAAATAAAAGAACTTTAAGAGAAGGCTCAAGAATGAGAGACCCACTCTTTTCCATACCCAGAAGACTATGAATTCCCAATGCCAAATGGAGAAAGTACTTGAAGAATTACAGGGTGACACAAGGAGATTCACAATTCTAAATAGAAATATTTTTAATGGAGCCTGTGAAATAGAAACATCAACTTTGTCTAAATTTCAAATATATTTTTTGTCCTAGTACCTGCATGTGGTCACCAATCCACAGCCCACATTTGCAGACTTGATTAGAATTGATGTGACCAAAAGGTTAAGTTGTACTGCTCTTCATCTACTTTAGAAAGCATTGCACCTATGTCAATCCAGACAAGATTTAAAAGGAAAACAATGAGAACTAGATAGAAGGAAATGGAATGTGGGGTGAGCTCCCAAAGAAGCTCCACACCGTACTATCCTGGAGTGGATCCTTGTGTCTATATCCTTACAACGATATGTCAAGAATAGTATTTTAAATAGTTTAACAAGTACATTGGATATCTTTGTTACCACAACCTAGTCTAGCTCATTCATTAGGCCTGCTCTCTAAACACAGAGAATATACAATTCTGATGATAAATTGGATCTTGAATAATTTCTGGCTCATCTTTTACCTGCTTATTAACAGGTATGAAGTGAAACAATTTTCCAAGAGTCCTGCATTTCAGGGAAAAGTTTTGTTCACGAATTGTCTTTAATCCACCAGACTTTGTAGCACAGGCCATGTTACACACACACACACACACACACACACACACACACACACACAAGCGTGCAAGCCAATAAAATGAAGAATTCAAAGATACATCAATTAAATCTGTGCTGTCTTCCTACTGAAGTATATATATTTCAAAACTCACACAGTACTTTTATTCACAGAACCATTCCTTCATTCAGACACTGAATTCTAAATAGTTTGAAACTATTTAATAGCAGGAATGCAGTCAATATAATGTTATAGCCACTCTCTGTATTTGTATTTGATTAAAATAAAATATTCAGTAGAAATAACTCAAGTTAGCAAACTGATACTCTGTATTAAGAAGAAGTGCAGGCTGGTAACGAAGGGTAGGACAGACTAGAATATGAGTGCTACATAATTTGTTTAACAATTATACATGATATTTTACATTTATAACTTTCTCTTGTCTTATATGTCTATTTTCACCACTCGGAAAAGTTGTGAGGTCACAGGATTGAAAATGAATGTAAGAATTTGTCACATTAGTGTGATGGCGATGTGAGCAAAGATGTTTGCCTTCATTCTTTGAACCCAATGACCAGAATTCAATTCCAATTTAAATGCAGAAAGCAGAGAACTAATTCTTGCAAGCTACCTTCATATTTTATACCTGAGTCTGAGTCTCTCTCTCTCTCTCTCTCTCTCTCTCTCTCTCTCTCTCTCTTTCTCTCTCTCTTTCTCTCTCTCTGCTTCTGTCTCCTTCCCTCCCTTTAATACGAATGCACATGCACACACATATATGCATAATCTATATTACATTTACATATATATTTATATTTTTATGCAGTTGTGACTGCCCTGAGTGTGTGCATGTTTATTTCCTTGAAATTACCAATACAGTTATAGCTATGAGATAATCAAGTGTGGAATTTTACTCATACTCCTAGTGGTTGCTGAAAACGATTCATTCAGCTATTCTCAGAAAACACTGAAAAGATATTTCTTGTTGTCAACATATAAAATGATGCTTGCTTTTCAGTTTTCTCAGTATAGAACAAATCACAATTATATAATGTTTAAGGTTGAGGTTGTCATTACTTTAGAATTGTATATGTATGTGTGTGTGAGAGAGCGTGTGTGTGTGTGTGTGTGTGTGTGTGTGTGTGTGTGTGTGTAGGTGAATGGCTCTTGTAAAACATGTATCCATGCCTATATTTAAAGCTATAAACCGTAAGAATTAATTATAACTTATAATGATGACATTCATATTCCTACAGACAAAGATTTAGTAAATGCTATAATTTAAGCTACCACTAAAGGTGTATGTCGCCTAAATATTGGTTTGAATTTTTCATTGCTAAAGCAATGACAATAGTAATAATGGCCTTAAAAGAGCAAGAGTGAGAGAATACCAGCAGTCCTTCTTCCTCTTAATTCCATTATATTGTTCATATTGTAGGCAGTTACACTAAAGCTGAACAGGGGAAAGAACAGATGGTAAGGCAGAATGCACCATAAGTTTGGATAGTATCCACTGAGAGGAAAATGCTTTATAATTGGTAAATACTATAATGAAGTATGTTAATTCACATCGCAAGGATTTAGAAATCAAGGCCTGTCTGTGTAATATGAACTTCACCAATAAAGCTGTTTTCCCATCTGGGTTATCAAAGGATCAAACTGTGATTCAAACACATTTCAATACAAAGCCATGTGTTGAAAGCCTCTCACTTCTAAGGAGCGGTAGCATGTTTAGTCAGCATATTCCCAGAAATAACTTAGAAGACACTGACAAACCAGTTCTCCTGACTTTTTACTTTAATTTGCTATGACTAACCTCAGGTATGCAGTTCATTTAGAAGCCCTATATAATTGGAGGACTTGTTGGAATTCTTTAAAGATATACGTTGCTTCTGTTAATAATGATGGAGAACAGTAGCTATGTGCCTCTGGATCTCCACTTCATCCCAATGTCTTTCGATTTTATGCATTTCTGAAAGCTAAGAGATATATCTATACTTTGCTCGTTTGATGGCCCAAGGAACCCAGATAAAATTTATTCTGAAATAGAACATTTGTAGCCCAGTGATTATTACTGAACATGCAAAACACATTTCCCTGCCTCCATGCTAATTTTTTTGTGTACAACATATTATTTTGTATTGATCATGTTTCTAATTTAAGAAAACTATGAACCTGCTGGTGAACATGCTGGCAGGGATAAGTCCAAAGGCCCAATTTGGTTATAATTAGTGTCCCAACAGATTGATGTGTATGAAGCAATCTGTTCTCTCAGCACCTTCAAATTTCTTGCATCAGTCACCAGATCATGATTGACTAATAAGGTTTTAGGGCTTGCAAAATAGCCTAATTCTAGCCATGTATTAATATTTAATTTGGCATTTTAAATGTACCTAACAAAAGACACTCAAACTGTGACAGGACCCTACATCTTGGATTACTTTAAAGGGGATTCAATGTGATTTACAGTGATTTCATTAAGAAAATATCAGGAAAATAAATGTGTTTTAATGTTTCTATACAGACATCACAGAACTAGGGCTCTCATTATTCTTAAAGGTATTTATGTTATGTATTTTAGATGGCTTACTGAAGAATCACAAGATTGAGTCTGAAATCTTGTTGCAAAATTTCACAATTAGATAACAGCAGATGCATCTTGGTTAATAAATTTTATATTAGACAATTTGTTCCTAAAATAATTCATTGACACTTGCAAAATGCTTTAAATGAGAGGTATATAGCCTATAAACTTGAATCACCTTGTTATTTGCTTTTAAGACCTAAATCTGTTACAAAGTAGTTACTTGAAGAAAGCTCTTAGTAGATGCCTGGTTTCGCTTTCAACCTTGTTATCAAAGGTCTGAGATAATCACTGATGCCAAATTCCAGAGCCATCCAGATCTATCTCAAAGGAGAATGTACCTTTACCTACATTGTCATTAGACTCATGGAACTACCATATTTAATGTGAAGAATAAGCACAGAGAATAGGTTTTGAGGAGCCCCATGTATGAGAAAAGCCTACAGTCACGTATGAAAGCTGTTTCTGCAGTAACTGGATGCCACCTGTAATAACAGAATGTTTATTAGCACACAAATAAGGGTTATAAATGATGTTGCCTTTGTATGGAATGGAACACAAAAGACAACTTATTAGCGAAAAGATAAATTGTTTAACAAAATCTCTATAAGATGCTAGGTTTTGCAAAAAAATATATATATGCTTTTTATTTGCACAAAATGATGCCTTTGTAATCTATTTAAAATAATATACTTACCACTAGGTGGCTATTTCTGATCAGATCATTTTAGCATTTTAATTACATTTTTAATATCCTGGCTACATAAACAAAGATAAATTACAAACCCTGCACAATCCGCTGCTAGCTCAGGCACAGTCAGTAATAATATCAGCTTTTGTTTGTGCCTCCTCTAATTAGATTCTGAAGCCGAGGCTTTGTCAATCAATAATTTTAATTTTAGAATCGCCTTTTGATCTAACTCTTCATGTTTGTTTGGGAAAATGATCAGTAGGACAAAGCTGATAATTTATGCAGAAACAATCTCTCCACAGTGCTCCAAGCAAATCCTCCCATCCCCACCAGCCTGCAGACTGAGCCTGACATGGGTCTAATTAGCATGCAGATATGTGTCGCCTCATTGGCAATTCAAATTGCTTTTTTATAATGTACCTCAAATTGTGCTACTCAAACATTGTATTTGATTTCCAAAGCCCCCTGGGCATCCTATAATGTCTCCCTTCATCCTGGGTATGAGGCATTTATTGAACAATCTGCTGAAACTGGCTGTCTTTTCGAAAACATCCAAACACCCTATCCTGGAGACCAGCCTTCCTCCCTTCAGAGAGCACCGCCTTCTCTTGTGGATTCCTTGCACCACATCTGTAGGTTTTGAGATGATAGGTTCTCTCTCATGAGGTGCTTCTCCCACGTGGTTGATCTATAGAGGGCTTCCGTCTTATGCCACTCATTTTTTAAGTGGAGGAGGAGGTCTGGTGAGCACACATTAATATGCGGCACATAACCACATCTCTGAATGCCAGTCTTCCACTCTTCACTAAACAAAAATGACTGGATTGCAGGGGTTGATTTTCTCATTCCCCACTTACATAGACACACACTCTCAGGGTTGCTTTCTCAGGACACATGCAACCTCATTCACACGCACCTATGCAACTATCCAAGACAGCATCTCACATGCCTTTGTCACTATTGAGTTATGTGTGAAAGTTGCCCGCTGCACATATGACGAATAATGGGATTCCAGCATACACTGGGGCTTTTTTTTTTTAACTGTGCAGCAACAAGTGGCAGAACCAATGGTGTACAGTTATTCAGCAATGTAATTCATTTCACTGGCTTTGGCTTCTAGCCAGATCCGCCATCTGTCTCCAGCTCTCCCTTTCCCTGTCTCTCCCTCTCCCTCTCTTTCACTTGAATTTGTCCTACATTCCGTAATGTTACGTGCCTGCCATCCTTATTCTATGCCAGAGGTACACTGCCAGCCTCACCCCCTTTCCGGAGTGGAGTTCTCTGACTTCAGTGGCACTTGGGATATTCCACATCAATGCCATGGGAAGACAAGGGTAAGCAAAAAGAAAAAAAAAAAAAAAGAGTACTGTAATAATTATTATAATTATAATATTTATTATATTGTGAGATCCAATTGTTCCTGCTTCTGCCTTTTATCCAAAGCCTGGAGACGGTTCTGCATCATCCAGGAAGTTTCCCTGCTTCATTAGAATATCTTCGTTTTCTTTATCATACACTGGCACACCATGCCAGTACACCACTCCATGGAATGCCTGCTGTTGGACACTTGCAGAGCTCTGCCACCAAGCAACCTCCTGCACTGGAAATCGGGCTCTCCTCCAGGATCTTATGTGTGCTTGCTGTTTGAAGCTGCAGAAAAGTGAATAATCAATTAAGTATTGATTTCTTGTAAGATTTGGTAAATTTCAAAGGCAAGACAAAGAGGATGGCTTAGGGAAACACTGCAGGGACTTGGCGTAAATTAGACAACTAACGGAGATGCAGAATAACACCTCAAGTGAAGATTTCCTTGGAAGAATTAGCACTAGCTATTGGAAGACAATGGTGGATTTAATCAAAACAGCGGGCATGCAAGAATTTCACCCGTGAACCAGAAAAAAGAGCTAATTATAACTACCTTTTTAATGGAGCTAATTTGACTGAATGGATGCAAATGTGCTTTACTTATGGATGAAGAAACAAGCCTTTCAGCATGATCTTGGGATCATCTTATCTGCTAAGCATTGCAGCTCCTGTGCTCTTCCACATATTTTTATTTCCAGAGAAGGTATTTATATGTAAACAACAGCTAACCATGCAAAAGATTCACCGGGACAATAGACTATGGTATATGAGCTATAATCATTACTTGCAGCCTCTCAGGATCTCCTTTAACTTGGGGCTTTTGCAATCTTTGCATAAAACGAGTGATGGTAATTAATGAAAGGTGATGAACTGTTTTGATTTTTTTGATGTGTATTTTATTAATTTTAGCTTTTTAAATATTTCGATTCTGGATTATATGGTAATAAATCTATGATGATGAAAGGAAGAGGCTTGTTGTGTGGGGCGGTATTAGGCATTTGCTGTCTTCTTAGAGATCGGAATGTGTAGGTCCCACCAACCCATGAGCTCTTTAATTATGAAAGAATGGTAAATTTTTGACAATTGAAGGATTGGTTTTATAATGGGAACAATGTGTTATAATCAGTAAGAGAAAAACTGTTGTATTTCCTCTCTGAGTGGAATGTTCTTGACTGGTTAACTCCTCTGTTGCTGAGAGGTAAATAGCTTAGAACTAGCAACTGGAAGGGTCTGCGGTAACAATGTGTTGTGCCTGTACATACCCATCTTTCAAGCTGGATGCCTGTTAAACATTTGCTTCCATTTCTATTATTTCCTTTTCTCTTTTTCTTCTTTTCATCCTTTCTGTCATGCAGTCTGCATTCTCTGAGCAACCATAGGAACCAAGTTACATTAAGCTTTAACACAAAGACCTTGTAAGAATAATGAATCCTCATTTGCATAGACATTTGTATTCAGATTTACCAGGCTATAAACTTGGCAGATCAAGCGGAATATTAAGTAGAGGCTTCCTGGTAAATTGTGGCTCTTGAAATTGCTAAGTACTCTCTACTCTCTCCCCCTGCTTTCCCCTTCCTCTATTGCAGCAGGTGAAGGCTTCTTATGAAGTGGATTGGCTCCTTCATCTTTCAGTACATGATGTCAGTCTCAAGCAATAGCAGGTATTTTAGTTGAGGTACAATATGAACTGTGACTGGAACATTATCGCTTGTTGCCAGAGATTAGAGAAGGTTTTTAAAATAGAGAACGTGGTAGGATAACTAATATATATGTATATATGAACATATATATATGTATATGTATATGAATATATATATATATGTATGTATATGAATCGTTCTGGCGTGTTCGAAAGTTGGAATGTGCATTTTAAATCTCCTAAGAGACATAGGAGAATGAAGGCAGCTATTTGTTCTGTAGGTGATTGAATTGTGCCATCCTTGCTGGACTGCTCATGCCATTCTTGAAATGTTTGGAATGCCTTATTACAATAAGTTGTGGATGGACTTGTGTAAATTTCATTTTGCTTGGTTCTGAAATAAAACAAACAGAAATAATTATGGCTACTTCTAACAAACTAGAAATATGTCCTGTAAGGTCATGTCTATATGACCGCAAAAAATGAAGTGAAAAATGTTGCTTTTCATTCCTATGTTCACTCCATTCTGTGTCGTGCCAAGCAAATGAGTAATTAGAAACATATGTGCAGGACTTAGTTTTTCATACATGATCACACTATTTCAGAATCTTGTGAACAGAGTATAAATTGATGACATATTTATTAACAAACTCCCACTTTTTGCAGGCATTTTTTCCCCTGAAGATACTCATCACTGTGAGCAAACTAGTAACACATGTGAGGGAGTTCAGTCTTGAGACAATCATCTAAAGATATTTTATTAATAGCTTTTCTCTTAAACTCTATTTTCAAAAACATGTATCATATAAATGATGATATGCAGACTGTGTTTATCATACAGGGATTTCTTTGTGTCATGTGGTGAGGAATTGCAAATTTGCTGAAATTACCCTATGCTACTGATCTAAATATTTGAAATACAGGTAAGGTTTACTTATATTTGAAAAAAAGTATGGGAATATGTACTAAAAGGTATTAGATGTTTTGTAAGATGGGAAACATGCATCATCAAATATTGTGACTGGAAAACTAGAACAAACTCCAAAAGCTTTTAAAAATATTTCTAAGAATTGTTAATACCATGTGTATTAATTCATTACAACACATAATATTCTAAAGTAAGATTTAGTTATCCTTCATAGGCTAACTAGTTTATCATCTAGAAAGAAATAATATAAATCATGACTTTAGAATAAATTATAGATCTGTATTCCAAAATCTTACTATTTAGTGGAAATACGTGATTTGATATTTTTATAAAATCATTTTCATATTGAAAAATAATATATCACTAATTGGCAAAAATATGTCATATGCACTGTTTTATGAAGACGTGAAAGTTTTTATTGTCATCAAGTTGCCTGGATAGTAATTGTGGATCCAAGCAGACAACGTTTAAATGGGCTTCTTCTCCAGGGGCCTTAATGAGAGCAAGCTGTAATGACTGAGAACCATCCATATCACAACAGAGTGCATGCAAAGGCTACAGCCTATCACGTCAAACAAAACATCAATATGTCTTTTTATCCAAATAAATGGGATCTTTAATATAGATAGGAATTTTCAATTAATATGATGTAAATGGTATATTTACTAATATAGAACATATTATGGACACTATTAAAAGTAAAAATATTTCCAATTCCGTTCAAGAATATACACATTCATTATGTATTCAAATACCATTAAGAAGAAACACATTTACATTTACACTTTTTTTCAGCACTGCCCATCAATTTGACTCTGTCTTCTCAAACAAATGCTAATGATTCAGTTGATTGCATCTGTGCATGTACTTACAATGCAGGTTTGGAAATCAGCCACTGATGATCTCTACCAAGAAGAAAGGCTATGCCATCCTCTTATTCTGAACAGCAAGAGTGAAAAATCTTTCCAAAGTCATATTGGTTTTTTTCAGTATCCACACAGAAAAGTAAGTGTCTCTTAGGTAAAGGTCTTAACATGTATGAATTAGCTTCTCACTTTTCCATGTAGGAATGAAAGTGGATATATATACTAATCCAGACTTTCTCAACCTGTGGCATATGGCCTTTTCAAACTGCATGTAATTGTTAGTTTTTTTCTACCATAACCTAGCAGCCTACATTCACTAAATATTAAGGTTGTTTTACAAAGCTATGATGCCCAAGGTAGTGGAGGGGATGAGGGACAAGCTAGGTGCTTTGTGGATAGATTAGAGTAGCAGAATTTGTGTTTATTATCCTGAGAACTGGGTTTGCTGTATATAGAATCAACAGTGTTATAATGGTCATTCATAGAAGAGTGACTGCAGACTTTGAGCCACTCAAGAGGCACTCAAAAATGGTGACACTTGTGTTATAATCCTCAGAAGCCACAGCTCTTCATAACATAACCTTAAAAGTCAGCTCAAGACTTTGACTTCTATTGAGAAGGAAATAATAAGACTCAATTGGTTAAATTTTCTTCATCTTTTTGTGAAATAATAAAGGTGGTTTTTTAAAGAACTCTTTCTAATTATTAAAAAGACTAAAATATATGTGATGGCTTCCTGTAATCTATAAGAAGATAAAAGTAGATGAGAGACGTGTGATATGATAAACAAACCAATAGATAGATAATAGGCAGATGAACTGTAGACATTAAAGTTCAACATAAGCATTTCTCCCACTGATTTAAAAATGTTCAAATTACTTCTGCTTAGGAAATATGAACAGTTCATAACTTTGACTTCAATTAAAAATGGAAAGTATCATGACATATTATACGTATGTGTGAATATGTATCAGTCTAAATTATGCTTTGTCTATATAAATGGATATTTGTTATAGGTAGAAAAAAAGAGCTATAGAGTGGAAAACAAAACCACTCAATTAAGAAGGATTAAAGAGAGAAAATCCCAATTCTGACATCATTTGATGTTCTCTTTTCTCAACTTAAAAGCAAGTTTCAACTGTTATATTTACGACTCAGTCTCCTTTTCTCTAGTTTATTCCCAGTACAAGTTATTCTAGGAGTGGATACAATCACAGAGGTTGTTTGAAAGATTTTGCTAAAATCAGGAAAGAACACAGAATATCTTGTGATGTTTTAAATGGCATAATTAAATGAATCCATGGTGATTTGATTTGCTACCAAGGTCCTTTTAATATTACAATTATTTAAAAGTAATTGTTAAGCAAATGATACCTACTGTATTTTGACAAATGTTTCTTTAAAAATATTTAAATAATAACTCAAATAGTCTTTTAGAGAAAGAAGTTCTGGTTCTCTTAAAACTTGAATAGCATAAATATACTGATTAAGAGAGCTAGACAACAAAAATAAACATTGCTAATTTGATTTCAGAACAATTGTCACTTTCAAATTCAACTATGATTCTTTCAAAATATTTCAAACATTCAAACATAAGGTCACATTTATGCTCTCATTTTTTTCCTTCAAAGACTCACCCAAATGCAGTTAAAATGACTGTCAATAAAATCTCTACTGATTGGCTTTTCTCTTATGATCTGGACACTATGGTATCTATAGACAAGCACTATCACTTTCCTGAGGAAACTTGTAGATGGCTTGCTAATTTAAACAAGTTTTCTAACCTGTTTTCCTTTCTTCCCTCCTTCTTTCTTTTCTTCTTCCCCTTCCTCTCTCTCTCTCTCTCCCTCTCTCTCTCTCTTTCTCTCTCTCTCTCTCTCTCTCTCTCTCTCTCTCTCTCTCTCTCTCTTTCTTAGTTTTATTTTTTGAAACAGATTTGGAGGTTGATAATAAATTTTAAAGCAGGATATAAAGGTGTTAGGAAGAAAATGAAACACTCCCAAGAATGAGAGTGTGGGTTTCTCAGTCTTTGATTTTTATAACATTCTAACTAAGGTTACAAGTCAGTTAGTTGAGTGGAAAGTGACAGTTACAGAAATATGTGAAGGGCTATATAACCCAAAATTAAAAAGACTATTCGAATAACTTCCTAGTTTCTTCTGAGGATTTTGTTGACACTCAGCTGAGGGTTTTATACTTCAGCAAATAAGTGTTTCTCATTGTTTAATCAACTGCTTAATATGTAAAGACCATTTTCACTACATTTTACATTAAACACCCACTTTTGAGAAGAAAAATATTAGCAAGCATTGACTTTATTCCAATGGCCATGAGATCAGTTAAATAATCTCACTCAATTTTTCTTCCACACAGTATCACTAAGCACTCCTCTGTGCTTGACACACAGTTATAGAAGGTGTACCAAAGTACAAAACAGGAAAATGCACTAAGGAAAAAAAACTTGAAAATCAAATATTCTGTCAAGTATCATGGTCAAATGATGATAATTATAGAACTCAAATCGCAATTTGAAATATTTCCTAAATATACCAATATAAAAAATGAAATATTCTACTTATTGTTCTTTAATTTACATTTGTTGATTTCTAAAATGTACGTTTTAATTATAAGAAACTGGACTCCAATCTATTGGTAAATTGAGTCTTAGAATATAATATTTGGATTAGGTTGAAAATTTATTTTGGCTACACATATGTAATTGGAAAGTAGAAAAAAATTTAGTAGATATTTAAGTTAATTATAAACATGTATTGATATAAATCAAATGACAACTAGTAGAAGTTTTATAGGAGTTAGATGTATTGTGGAATTTGAAACCAAATCAATTTTCTCTTATGATTAAAAAGTCTATTATTGATCATGCATTTTAATAGATCCTTGACTTATGCATAATTTCAGAGCATCACAAATTAGTCTTCTAGAAAACATTGGCTCTTTGAGTCATGTGAATCTCCCAAATTCTACACAATTCATTGTAGAGTTTGAAAAATAGAGATAGTCATATTAACTAATGTTGTTCTTTTATCAGACATTTCTTTACTTCTTGGGATTCTTTGCTCCCTTCCACTTGACAGATTTGTTATCCCAGACATCAAATGGGCTTCCCTGCAAAATAAGCTATTTCAGCTGAAGCACAATGACAGATCTGCTCTACTTTGAACTCACCATGATGATCTGTATTTTACCAAATTAGTAGAATACAGTATAGAATAAAGAATTAAATACATTTTGTCTTAATATACATAGTTTTTAAAAGACAACTGTCTAAGAAAAATGTAACAGAAACCATTGAAAAATTAATTGCTTCTTCAAGGATTCTAGACTCCTATGTGTGTATGTGTATGTGTGTGTGTGTGTGTGTATGTGTGTGTATGAGAATATAGCACACTGCTAACTATGAAGAATTCCATGGTTTCTAGTAGTGTTGTATGCTTCCTTCCGTCAGATTCAGAGACAGGGTGTCTGGACTGAATGCAAATTTCTGTCCATAAAAAATCAGCTGATAAATGTAGCATTATAAAAATGATTTGGCCTTAAGAACTAGATGAAAGCAGTTTTTAAAATTTTTTAAATTTAAACATTTTAAAATTTTTTTGCAAATCGTTTAAGAATTCTGTCAAGAATGTATATATATATAGTGTTCTTTGGAGCATATCTTCACTGAAAACCATATGTGCATACATATATATGAATACATATAAGTACAGAAGATATATATATATATATATATATATACACACATAAATATATATGAGAGGTGTATATATACATTTGAAGATATCTATATTTATATATTATCTATGTCATCTATATCTATCAGTGTATATGTTCTGTCTATATATGTACACATACATACATACAGACAGACACACACACATATATATACATATATATGTGTATATATGTATATATACATATATCAAGAGAGAGAGAGAGAAAGAATGTATACATAGTTTAGGATTTTTTTTTTTAAAATCCAATATGTTGTCTCTTTTTTTGGAACAGGGAAAGTTGAAAAGATTTAACAAATTTTCCAGGGTCACAAGAGCAGTAAATGACAGAATTCAGGTTTATATCCATATTTGCTGGTATTCATAGGTCTTATTTAACTGCAGCTCTTTAGTACACCCCTTTTATAGCTGTCACTGTATTAGGAAATATTGAACTACTATTTTAACATCAACTTTCTTAGTAAGTTTCTTCTTAAGCACTTTCAGAGCGTCATATGTATATGTATAAATCACATATCAGTTCCAAATACTTTGGCATGAGCTCTTCTTTTATATCAATTTCACCAGAATCTCAAACTGTCCTGCAGTTATAGGATGTCTATCAACATGCTTAGTTAGTTTCCTTAACTGCTATATTGATTGATAGCTGATTTCATCATTTTATTATCCAAATTTTTCAGTGACTATTTCATGGTCTAGTTATTTCAACCTTCACAATGACCATTTCAATTAAGTCTTGTGACCTAACTGCCTAGAAATCAGCTGCAACCCCACTGACCAAAAGGGAATTATACAAATTTTAGTGGTCCAAATGTACAGGACAAAGAAGTTTAATAAAAAATTTGTAAAAGCTATATGGACTCTAGTATAATATGTTCTTAATCTCTAACTTGCCATATTAATTTTTAATTTAAATATGATCACAGCAATTCCTGAAACCCATTGATGTTGCGTGAAAATCAAGTAAAGTGATTTTCTTGTTAATTTAATGGCAGATTCTTATTATGTGATTTCCCTTTCGATTTTAATATTGTAGATTTAATATACAAATAAAACACCTCTTCTTTATCGTTTTTATGTAACATATTTTAAACTAATAAGTTCAATTTTCTTGCAAGTCTTACTTCATATTTATGCTGAGAGCTTTAAAATCAGATTCACAGAGTACATATAATACTTTTGTGGAAACACCTGTTTTTATCTACTGAGTAAATTTCTTTAAGTATGTTGTATAATGACTAAGTTTAAAACCTGTTTCTGTTACCAAACAAAAACTATTTTTAATACTTAAGTTATGATGATGTTAGAGTCAGACGGATAAAGCTTGACTCTTTCTCCTATCAGTGAAGTACAACAAAATATTAACAAAAAATCCATAAGAAACAAAATTGTCTTGGAGGGAAGGATGGAAGCAAGCTGTTATATTCTTTTTAACTTTACAATAATTGACATAACAGAAGCAGGGGGTTTCAGAGACACAAGTGGAATCAGTCTATACAGAAACATGTTCATTTCTTCAGTCATGGAACAGCAAAAGACAGGCATTGAAACCCATTTTCCACAGGTTTGAACTTCACATTATTTTAGCATTTGCTATAATAAACTAAACTATTTATCCAATCCTACCCAATAATGGAAGCTAATGAATCCTATTACTACTGAGAGTGTAAGAATAAATCAACGTATCTCTGGATTACTAATGGATGTTTGGGTAGCATCTTTATGATCAACCTATTGTTTTGCCTGCAATGCAGCTTAATCTACATTTTCAAGGATGAAAATTCACTATTTAAGAAAAAACTACTATAAAATGAGCAGTCAAAAATTTTGGAGAAGGCTAGGTAGAACATTGTTAAGCTACTTTTGTTAAGCTGGGGTGGAAGATAAAAGGGAGATTTTAAAAACGAGAATGGCATCTTCCCTGTAGAGCAATGTAAAGACATAGCTAGTGAAACTGTAAATATGAAGCATTTGAATTCACTTTTTAAAAGGTATGCATAAATATATGTATATAACTAACAGTGTGAAAGCCAATAATCATCATGATTGGTTATTATTAGAGGGTTGTTTAAATAAATTATTATACATCAACACAACAGTGCAACAAAAGGTGATGATATAGTCCTGTTTATCTACATGACATATATGTTATATAGCTATTGAAAGTGCGTTCTAGATATGATAAGGGAAAGCAAGATATGGAGAAAGCATATCACATGCTTCCATGTGCATAAAGATATGCACATATTTTATTTCAATATGTAAAACAAGAAAGGGTCAAAAACATAACTGTTCACGTAAAAGGAAACTCCATTTTACTTCTGCCTCTCCTGACAAATCTTAACAAAAGCATGCCAATGTTAAACCAAAAGATAGGTTAGTTAATGTAAAACAATGACTTGTAGATTTATATGACATATTTTTGATATTCTAGTCATGAAAATCAAAATTATCATAGGACCAGCTTACTGTAATGGTTCATGTGCTATAATGCTGAAGAATGGCCATTGCATATTGTAAGCTATGAATGCATTCATTTGGGATAAACAGCCAAAAGGGTTTGCTGGTAGGATTGCCAGATAAAATGCCATGTGGTTATTTGCTGACTGCATCAGAAATAAAAGGTTATGTTATTCATTCAATGTCAGACATTAAAATATTTGTTTGTGGTCAGATTTTATTGCTGTTTAAGTAAAATACATTGCTGTTTAAAATGAATTTTTATGTAGTATTTTGAAGTTGTATAAATATAAGAAATTGTTACAGATATTAAAATATAAGATTTTTAGATGCTAACGATAAGGAGGAATGAATAAGGCTCAATAATAATGAATAACTAGCACAAAGCCTAGGATTCTACTGCTATTACCACAAAAACCTAAGTAGTTAATAACATTTAAATTTAGTTAGCATATATTGTGGCTCCAATTTTTCAAATTCATATTTCAGTAAATTTAATCACTGTTTCACTGAGCAGTCTTAATACTTATTTCTGAACTGCCAGTCAGTTCTTGCATTTATTTCTTCTTGCCACTAACCATGGTGCTCATGGCCCTAAAATGTCCTCAGAAAGCTTATTCTACTACTCTTACTGCTTCAACTACTTTTCAATCTCTGTCACAAGCTAGACAACTATTTAAAGAATGTCTTGTCTTTTAAAAATTGTGTTCCTGTCATTGTTTCGAGTAGATAAATTGGGGTACTATGAAAGCCAAGCACACTTCTTCCACAGAGTTACATGTATGAAGCTTAGCATTCAGAATAGGCTTTGAGAGAAACTTTCTGTAACTCATGTGAACTTGAGACTCACTGTGTAAATAATGATGACTTCAAACTCATGGCTTGGCCTGAGTGATGGGGCTTATAGACATATGCTCCCACAGGTAACATATATTCAGTTTTTAATATCTATAAATTTCTGAGCAACCCTCCTGTGTGTGTCCATGATGAATATAATCAGTAGAGTACCAGAGACAGCTTGCTCAATAGTGTCAGAGAGCTTAAACTAAGTCAAGTGAATGTAGACTCTCACCAATGAGAGTCAATAAATAAATAAATAAATAAATAAATAAGAATATAATTCCACCAACAACAAAAAAAGACTCCTTATTAAACTCAACAAATAACCATCACTTAATTTGAAAAAAGTTTCTAAATCAATCTCCACCATACTACTTAACTGCTAAAAAAATTAATTCTACAGCTTTATTTAATATTTACATTATAATTTTAATTTTTTAGTTGTTCATACATGGCTTATATTTCAAGTTTCTCAGTGTTCTGTAAATTGTGAAACATAGACTGTATTTATATCTTCCTTGACCAGCTATGTTCCTGGTGATTCTCATAATATTACAAAATGACAATGATTACTCTTTGCATCTGTGCAAAGTCATTCCAAACTACATTTGAACAGCTGGGTTCGCTGGGTTCTCTTGCAATTGATATTTATTTAATAATCATTGCATATTAACTTTTTAATATGACCCATGTCAGATTCTTGCCAAGAAGCCCCAAAAGCTCTCCACATCTCCCTTTTTGTATTTCATAAAAAAGAGTGAACTGGCCTTATATCATTCTGAAAAACTGCCTTCCTTACTAGTCATGGAATATGCATTATCAAAAGCAATGCATTTCTGTTTTAGGTTGGTAAAGCTCTGTGCAGAATCTTACCCATCCTTGGCTTGCCATCATATTAATTAGATAACTCTGTCTAGGGGTCCATTTTCAATTTCAAGCCATGTACTTTGGCTGCCAACATGATAATGTTGTTAAAGACAAGTGTTAACATGATTGGCAGGAATAAAAGTATTCCCAGGACAAAAAGGGCTATCATCATCAAGTTGCCATTCTTGAAGCTTGACCAAAATAGAAATACTGACATCAAGCTATGGGTAATTTTACCAGCAGTATCTGCTGCATCAACCTCCAGCAGAGCATCATTCTTTAAATTCATAAACTCACTATGCAAAGTTAAAACATCCAGAGAGGTATTAGAATTATGCCAAATACACTGAAAGTGTCTTTAAACTTTTTCCTAATTATAATGACTACCACTGTAAATTGTAGAAGTAACACAAATCCAATGGTATTTGGCATGACACTCAAGATGGCTCTTTACTGGTAAACTCTGAACCTCCTTCCAATAATTTGAATGGGATAAGGAGCATCAATCTGATCTTCCAAATGTCTATATAAATCCTCTTGTATATTTAACATATTGGTAACATTTTGTGCTGATAATCAAAAGTAGCTGTCTTAACTTCTTGTATCAAAGTAATTTCATAAGCAGTGGTGTTAGAAATTAATACAATTAAAGCTGTTATACCAGGACTAATCAAGCCCACTACCCTCTTGCTTCTGCTTAAAGCCTGATTCACTTCTCTTAGTACTTGAAAGCTTTCGTTCAGAATACCAAGTTTCTGTGATACTCAGAGCAATAAAACCAAAGCTGGTTGATAGACGTTCATAACTGACGTGCCAGGTTTCAACACACTAATGTAATTAGAAAGTATACAACCAATGCAACTTACATTAAATACTGTAGAAAAAACAAAAGTAATTTTAACTTGACAATTAGCAGTGCCTTAACACATGCACTAACACTTGTTTGAATTCCAGATTCTGTCCCAACTTTATCTCTTGCTAACATAACATCATAGAGAGCTGCAGCTAACTTCCAAATATCTCTGAAAATATCCAGAACAAGCCTTCCAAATGAAGACTGTTATTGCCAATATTGGATTGATTTCAAGACCAGTCTATGATTGAGTCCAAGTAATTTGTCACATTTGAGAAAAATACAAGAGTCATTATAACTTCTCTTTTTGATTCTCTATTCTACCAGGTCTAAAAACTGAAGAAAGAAAACTTGTCCCATCAGGGGTATAGGTAAGCAAAAGTGGGCCAGGAACATATATCTATTACAGCTTCCCAATCATCATTGTCAGGGCACGCAGCAAGCTCACAGGTCAGCATAATTCTTTATCTCAACAACAATATGTATCACCAATCTCTCTGGCAGCCACTGTGCCTCTTCAGCATCCTGCAGAGAAAACACAAACATGCCCTCTTCGCCATATTAAATACCTGATCATGATCATGCCATATGCCATATGCCAGTAAGCAGATCCTTCTCTTTCACCTGTGCATTAATATGCCTAGTAGTAGAGTGCCATAGACACTCAACAGAAAGTTTCTTGGCACGCAAATTTGTTTTAAAATTTTAAAATAAAAAGAAAATGATTTAAATAAATTTGTGATGTTACAGGGGTATATCTCCCCCTTTGTTATTTTATGAAAATATTGTTTTAATCTTCCATGGGCCACTTTCACAGTTCCTTGTGATGACAATTATAAGGAAACTCCAAAGGGAGATTGGTTTGAAGTTCTCTTTCTTTTTAGAGTCTTTGTGTGGTTTAGGTATGCACATAATTGTGGCTTCATTGAACAAATTGGGTAGTGTTCCTTCTGTTTTTATTTTGTGGAATAGTTATAGAGAATTAGTATTAGGTCTTCCTTGAAGGTCTGATAGAATTCTGCACTAAAACCATCTGGTCCTGGGCTTTTTAATGTAAAGAGAATTTAATGTCTGCTGCTATTTCTTTAAGGGTTATAGAACTATTTGGATGATTTATTTGCTCCTGATTTAATTTTAGTATCTGGTATCTGTCTAGAAAATTGTCCATTTCATCCAGATTTTCCAGTTTAGTTGAGTATAGGCTTTTGTAGTATGATCTGATTTTATGATTTATTGTAGTATGATTCTACCAATCTGTAGTATGATTTTTTTTTATTATCCTCAGTTTCTATTGTTATGTCTCCCTTTTCAGTTCTGACTTTGTTAATTTGGATACTCTCTTTGTGCCTCTGGTTAGTCTAGGTAAGAGTTTATCTATCTTGTTGTTTTTCTCAAAGAAACAGCTGTTGGTTTTGTTGATACTTTGTATAGTTCTATTTCTTTCTACTTGGTTGATTTCAGCCCAGGGTTTGATTATTTCCTGCTGTCTAATCCTCTTGGATGTATTTGCTTCTTCTTGTTCTAGTGCTTTCAGGTGTACCCTTGTGTATGCTCTCTCCAGTTTCTTTTTGCAGGCACTTAAAGCTATGAGTTTTCCTCTTAGCACTGCTACATTCTGTCCCACAAGTTTTGGAATAATGTGTCTTCATTTTCATTAAATTCTAAAAAGTTTAGTTTCCTTCTTATTTCTTCCTTGACCAAGTTATCATTAAGTAGAGTCTTGTCCAGTTTCCAGGTGTATGTGGGCTTTCCATTGATTTTATCATCATTGAAGACAAGTCTTAGTCTGTGGTAACCAGATATGATGTATGGGATAATTTCAATTTTTTTTTATATCTGTTGAGGCCTGTTTTGTGACGATATTGTTGTCAGTTTTGGAAAAGTTACCATTGAGGTGCTGAGAAGAAAGTATATTATTTTGTTTTTGAATGAAATGTTCTATAGATATCATTTAAAGCCATTTGGTTCATAACTTCTGTTAGTTTCACTGTGTCTCTGTTTAGTATCTGTTTTCATGATTTGTCCATTGCTGAGAGTGGGGAGTTGAAGTCTCCCACCATTATTGTTTGCAGTGCTATGTGTTCTTTGAGCTTTAGTAAAGTTCCTTTTATGAATGTGTGTGCCCTTAAATTTGGAGCATAGATGTTCAGAATTCAGATTTTATCTTGGTAGAATTTTTCTTTGATGAGTATGAAGTGTCCATCCTTATCTTTCTTGATAACTTTTGGTTGAAATTCGATTTCATTAGATATTAGAATGGCTACTCCAGCTTGTTTCTTTGGACCATTTGCTTGAAAAAAAATGTTTTCCAGCCTTTCATTCAGAGGTAGTGTCTGTCTTTGTCACCGAGGTGTGTTTCCTGTATGCAGCTAAATGTTGGGTCCTGTATATGTATCCAGTCTGTTAGTTTATGTCTTTTTATTGGGGAATTGAGTCCACTGATGTTAAGAGATATTAAGTAAAAATGAATGTTGCTTCCTGTTATTTTTGTTATTAGAGGTGGAGTTATGTTTGTGTGGCTCTCTTCTTTTGGGTTTATTTGAAGAATACTTTATTGCTTTTTCCAGGGTATAATTTTCCTCCTTGTGTTGGAGGTTTCCCTTTATTATCCTTTGTAGGGCTGAATTTCTGAAAAGATATTGTGTAAATTTGTTTTTCTCATGGAAATTTTGGTTTCTCCATTTCTAGTAATTGTGAATTTTGCTGGGTATAGTAGCCTGGGCTATAGGACATCTGTCCAGTATTTCCTGGCTTTTATAAACTTTTGTGAGTATTGGAGTAGTTTTGATAGGTCTGCCTTTATAAGTTTCTTGACATTTTTCACTTATTGATTTTAATATTCTTTCTTTGTTTTGTGCATTTGCTGTTTTGATTATTATGTGACAGGAGAAATTTTTTTCTGGTCTAATCTTTTTGGAGTTCTGTAGGATTCTTGTATGTTCATAGACATGCCTTTCTTTAAGTTAGGGAAGTGTTCTTTTATAATTTTGTTAAAGATATTTACTGTCCCTTTAAGTTCGGAATCTTTGCACTCTTCTATACCTATTATACTTAAGTTTGGTCTTCTCATTGTGTCCTAGATTTCCTGGATGTTTTGGGTTAGATTTTTGAATTTTGTATTTTTTGACAGTTGTGTCAATGTTTTTTATGGTATCTTTTACACCTGAGATTCTCTCTTCTATTGCTTGTATTCTGTTAGTGATGCTTACATCCATGTCTCCTGATCACTTTCCTAGGTTTTCTATCTCCTGGGTAGTCTATCTTTGTAATTTCTTTATTGTTTATATTCCCTTTTTCATGTGCTGCACAGTTTTGTTCAATTCCTTCACCTGTTTGATTTTGTTTTCTTGTCATTCTTTAAGGGATTTTTGTAATTCCTCTTTAAGGGCTTCTACCTGTTTACATGTGTTCTTGTATTTCTTTTAAGGAGTTATTATATCCTTCTTAGAGTTCTCTATCACTAATATAAGAAGTGATTTTAAATCTAAATCTTGCTTTTCTGGCGTCATGAGGTATTCCAGACTTGCTATGGTGGAATAACTATATTCTGATGATGCCAAGTAACCTTGATTTTTGTTGCTTATGTTCTTTTGCTTGCCTTTTGCCTTCTGGTTACCTCTAGAGAAACCTTCACTCATTGTGTATGACTAGATCCTATCTGTCCCATTATCTTGGTTGTGTCAGAACTCCTCAGAATCCAGCTATCTCTGTAATCCTGTGATCCTGAGATCCTGGGTGTGATAGCTCCTGGGATTCAGGCTGCTTCTATGATCGTAAAATCTTATGATCCTATTATCCTATGTTCCTGGGCATGTTAGAACTCCTGGAAGTACAGCCTCTTCTGGGTTTTTGGGAATTGGGTGCAGTATTGGCACCCTAGGACTTCTCCTACATTCTGGCTCTCATATACCTCTTGCTACTTCATTGCAATACTTCTTAAGTCTTAGAAGTAATGATCTAAATGTCTTCATACCCGAACTTTCAACCATCACCTATTCTCAGAATCTTTGGCAGATACGAGTCTCTAAATTTAACATTGTCTCTGCCAAAAAAAAAAGAAGTTTCTTTGATTAACTTTGCATGTAACATTTGTGGGTGAATATAACAAAAGACCTGTATGGATAGTTTGATGCTGTATAAACTTAGTTAAATAAAAGTAGTTAGTTTTAAGCTTGAACCTATAATGTCTTCAGGTATAGGCTGTTATTTAGCTTTACAGAACCAGGCATGGGTTTTCTTGAAGTAGAATTTATGAAATACACTCACAATAAAAGGGTTAAAAATTTTCAAAATCTCCTAGCAGGCTTGGTAAAACCAAGAGTGCAGGGCAGATTGGTCGTGAGCTCTGTGTTTCAGGAACTTGGCTGACCACAAGATAGATGGTTGGTTATAAATGGGCTCTTAGAGAATAGTCTGTACAAAATGTTCCCATGACTGTTCCTTGGACCCTGTCACAAACTGAATAATGGGCTGGAACTTTCCACATGTATTCTCAAATAACCCTCCTTCACTCCCCCTGGGTTGTGGTTTCGCCCCTGGGTTGTGGTTTTGGCCTTTAAATTTTCTCTGCCTCCAAAGCCCCAGGGTTAGACCCCACTGCCCCTGCGTGGGTCATGGGTCTTGACCTCAACATGTTGATCAAAATATACCTCTTGCTGATTGCATCAAGTTCGGTGTCTTGTGAGTTAATGTGTGGCCATGAATTCCTGAGGCCTGGGTGAGGTCCTCCCTTCATGGGGGCCTTACAACAACAGTCATGCCACATATACACAAGCAAGCACATCTACTTGGAAGATTTATTTTTGATTTGCAGTGCACACAAATAGGTAACATAATTAATTTTTTCTCCCATAAGCTATAGCCATTTGAAAGGTTTGTGACTGCTTCCAGCCTATCTTGAGTTTGCTTCCTCTATATCTTCCAAACAAGGTTTTTGGGAATAGAATCTTATTCTCTAGTACTTTTAATGGAGTGTGGCAACCAAGATGTCTAAGAAGAGTCTGTCGTGTTTTAAGGATTTCTGAAGCCACCCTGACTAAGCCTGAGATGGAATCTCACAACTAGGACTTGAAATTTTATTTAATATCTCACTGCTTGTAGTAGCAGAATTATTTAATTATGCAAGAAAATTTTCTTCAGTTTACCTTTTTAAATTTTCTTTGTTATAAGATAATGCATCTCTATACAATTCTTCAAGTACTCTTTATTCTCGTTATACACACACACACACACACACACACACACACACACACACACCACCCTTTTCTTCTCAATCCACCCACTTCTTGCTTGGCTTATGTATTTCCACTCTCAGTACTCCAACTATTTATTTCCTTTACCTATATTGCACTATCTAACCTCTTTGTTTCAATTCACCTACAAGTTTCATAACTTTACTTTCTTTATAGCTGATATTATTCTTTTGTACATATCTACCATATTTCATTATTCATTTATTAGGTGACAGATAGTTAGGCTTTCTCCATTTGCTAGCAACTGAAAAAAGAGCAGATATACGCATGAATGTGCAGGTATCTCTACAGCATGGTACAGAATCCTTGACCAGAAGTTCAATAGGGGCATGTGGTAGTTTCATTTATATTTGCTTTGTTGTTGATTGATTGTTTTTTTTTTTTTCTTTATCTGTTTTGGAAACTTCCAGACTTAATTTAAAAATGACTACTAATTTATATTCCTGCCAAAAAATGTAAGTGCTCCCCCTTTCTAAAATCACACCAACATTTTATGTCACTATTATTCTTAATGATAGTCATTCTAGCTGGTGCTTGAGGGAATCTTAAAATAGCATTGATCTTTACTTTCCTGATTTTCAAAGATGTCTAACATTTTATTTTTGGATTTCATGATAATTATATCATTTCTCCCTTCTCTTTCTTCTTTCTAATTCCTCCTATAGACACTTCTTGCTCTCTTTCAAATCCATGACCTTTTTTATACTTTGATGTTACTTGCTTAAATATAAGTGTTTATTTTGCCATTTTAATTTTGTCATTGTGTTTTCACAATAATATAATCTATTTCTTATTCTTTGTAGATTCTCTACTTTCACATACTCCCAGTTATGTCTCTATTTCTTGCTTTCTTTTGTTGTTATTGTTTTATTTTTTATTTTTTAATTTTTATTGATAATAGAGAGAGGAAAAGACCAAATGTTGGGTCAGAACAGAGGTGGGACAAATTTTGACAATTTGCTGGAGAGAAAAACATGATCAAAATACTTTGTATAAAATTTTAGCAAAATAATTTTTTTGTTTTGTGTTTTTGTAAACGGTTTTTATTGATAGGTATTTCTTTTTGTACTTCTACTTTGCCACCAATTCCCTACTCAGTTTACCCCTTCTTGTTATATTATTCTCTCATATCCTAATCATTGGCTCTGTGTTTTATCTTTCTTCAATGACAGCTTTCTAAATTCTTGCATTCTCTGGGTATCCATAAGGGAACACATATATTTGAAGTTTCAAAGCTAAAAACCAATACTGAATATGCACCTGATATATTTTTTTTGTGGGGTCTGGATTACTTCATTCAGGATGACTATTTCTATTCATTTCAACTTATTTTCAAATTTCATTTTTCTTAAGTGTAAAATACTATTATACTTTGATAATCCACTAAATTTTCATTATTCACTCATCAGGTGATTGATATATATGCTATTTTCATTTTCTCATCATTGTGAGTAACACATAGAAGAGAAGCTATTTCTATAGTAGGATATAAAATCTTTGGGTATATGCACAATACTGATATTTTTAGAGCATGTGGTAGATCTATTTTTACAATGTTAAGGAGTCTGTATACTGATTTCTATAGTGGTTTCACCAATTTTTGAATACATGATTTTTAAAATTCCATTGATTAATGGAATTTGATCAACAACATAAATTATAAATTTACATAGCTTCATTCATACAGTCACTTGATATTTGTTTAAATACTAAAGATGAACAAAGGAGAAGAGACTTTATCTTTAACAAATGACTTTTGTCAGGCTGAAATAATATAGGCAGAAGAATGATACTGGAACCTATCTCACTACCTTTCTCCCCAAAATAAACCTTTCCAGTGTAAATGGATTAAAGACCTTGACCTGAATCAAGTAGAGGAGAACATAGAGAATGTACTTGACCTTATAGACATAGTTAGGACTTTTTGAATAGAAACTAATAGCACAGGCATAGACAAACAAATAAAAAATGGGACTTCAGGAAACCAAAAAGTTTCTGTATATAAAAGAACACCGTTATCCCTGTGACAAGGTCAATCTGCAGAATAAAACAAACATACCAGTAATACATCTGACAGAAAGCTAACATCTAGAATATAGAATTTTATTTTCTTAAAAAAATACTAAACATTAATCAAACAAAGATTGAAAAATAGAGTATTGAATTTAAATAGTTATCAAAAGATAAAATACAAATGACTGTGAAACTTTTTTTTTTTAGTTTTTTGTTTGTTTGTTTGTTTGTTTTTTGTTTTTTGTTTTTTGTTTTGTTTTTCAACATCTTTACCCATTAGGGTAATATAAGGTAAAACTATTTTTGAGATGTTAACGTATTATACTCAAATGGCTAAGATCAAAGTAACACATGGCAACAGATACTTGTGACACTTAATTGCTACTTCTCAGAAGGAATTGGGGTAAGTTTAAAAAAATAAATTTAACTTATTGTTATTTGTTACTTCCTCTTCTACCTTGTCCATCAATCCTCTACCCAGTTTTCTATTTCGTGTTTCATTATCCTTTTTTATTCTAATCAATGCCTCTGAGTTTTATTTTTCTGCCAATTTACTCCAAGGACACCTTTCTAAATTCCTGTCTTTTCTGGGTATCCTTAATGTAACACATATATCTGAACACAAAAAGGTAACAACAACAACAAACAACAAAAACAATGATAATAATGATAAATTTATGTCTAGTTTTGTGAAAAAGGAGTTCTAGCTTTTATAACTTTCCTTGAGGAAAAGAAATTCTAGTCTGTGCATCTTGCCTCAGGAACGAATAAGGGATAAGAGACAGGGGTCAAGAAAAGTAAACCTGAGACTGTTCCTAAAATACTTGCAAAGACATCACACTCAGGTGTATTTTCTGAACTTTAACACATACAAATAAGCAAAGTCTAAATTTACTATACACTCCACACTGACAAACAAAGGTAACTAAATTCAAACTTCAAAACCTCTTGGCTCTTAATGTTAATTATGAAGATCTCATCCCAAGAAATTTGGGGCAAATTAAAATGTTAAATCAATTCTTTTAGAAAATTAACAATTAGAAAAATTTAAAACTATGCTCATATACTTCCTTTTTCTTTTATAATTTAAATCAAAATGATAGGTATTATATAAAAAAATTTAAGAAAAAATAGATAAAACTCTACCTGAAATCCAGATCAGGCAATCAAGATCTTCTCACATACCCAAAGAAAGCTTGACTCCCAGGAGGTCCTCCATAACTGGGCTTACAGGTGAGAACTTCCCAATACCTTGTCTATCTGGGACCCCCCACAGGGTCCATTGGAACTGTATTTGTTTTGGTTCACAACTCTGCCCAGAGAAAAATTGTGTGTTCCACTGTTCCTCCTGCCTCAGCCTACATCCAGAGATAGCTTGACTCCCTTGAGGTCCTTCATAACCAGACTCATAGGAGGGACAGGCTCCAGTCAGAGATATCAAGAGAAGTTAACACCAGAGATATACAGATAGCCAGATGCAAGCACAAGAACCTAAGAAACAGAAACAAATGTGTAGGAGGAGCTAAGGTAGGAGGAGTAAGAAGAAGAAGAGGAGGAGGAGTAAGGAGAGGAAGAGGAAAAGGAAGAGGAGAAGAAAGAGAGAGTGGAGATGTAGGAGCATGGAGAACCACACAAGTATGGAGAGCAGTCTTAGGTAACCTTTTATTTAGGTTAGCTAATTGGGAAACAACTCTCTTTGTATGGGCATATTGTTATTGAGCATTACCAAACATATAAAGCCTTTGATTAATTTTAAGCATTAGAGTTTCATTTTCTTACTGGGCCCACATGGATGGTGGGATTGTCTGGGCAATGCCCAGCCTTGCAGAGCCAGCATGGAAGATTGGCAGAGCCATCACCCATGCTGGTGTCTTGTAGGTGGCAGGACTGATGTTTCTGGCTGGCCGTTTCTAGCTGTGGTACGCACATGACCTCTGGCCACAGAACATGGTAGCTAAGTTAAATAGAGTCGCTGCAGCTTAGATAGTCAGCATGACTGGTGGCCTCTTTTTAATTAATTACTACAACACAAATTATACTTGGCACCATCAAAACACAATTCTTCTACTACAACAAGCCCTGGATATCCTAATGTTAATACCTGTAAAGCAAGATTCTTCCTTAAAATCCCATCTCATGAAGCTGACAGAGAACCCTTAAGAAGGACATAAATAACTTCCTTAAAGAAATACAAGAGAATGCAAGTAAACAGGTAGAAGCCCTTAAAAATTAAACACATGAATCCCTTTAAAAAAAATATAAAAAAAACACAATCAAACAGATGAAGGAATTGCACAAAACTGTCCAGGATCTGAGAATTGAAATCACAAAGAGATCCCTAGAGATGGAAAATGTAGGAAAGAGATCAGGAGTTACAGATGCAAGCATCACCAAGAGAATACAAGAGATAGAAGAGAAAATCTCAAGAGTAGAAAATACCATAGAAGAAATTGACACAACAGTCAAAGAAAACACAACGTGCAAAGAGCTCCTAGCCAAAAATATCAAAAAAATTCAGGAGACCATGAAAACACCCAACCTAAGAATAATGGGAATAAAAAAGAGTGAAGATTCCCAATCCAATTTAAAGAGCCAGAAAAGACCATGAACAAAATCACAGAAAACTCCTTAACCTAAAGAAAGCAATGGCCATAAACTGTACAAGAAATCTAGAGAATACCAAGTAGATTGGCCCAAAAAGAAATTCCTCCAGTCACATAATAATCAAAACAACAAATACAGAGAAAAAAAGAAAGTATATAAAAAGCTGTAAGGGAAAATGGCCAGGTATAATGTAAATTCAGACCTATCAGAATTACAGCAGACTTCACAACAGAGATTCTAAAAGACAGAAAATCTTGAAGAAATGTTATGCATACCCTAAGAGAACGCAAATGCCAGTTTAGGCTACTATACCCAGCAAAACTCTCAACCAACATAGATAGAACATGATCAAACAAAATCTAAACAATATCTTTACACTAATCCTGCCCTACACACGCAATTAAAGGAAAACTCCAACAAAAGGAGGGAAACTACAACCATGAAAATCTAAGAAATTAATCATCTCATAACAAACCCAGAAGAAGAGACCCACACAAATATAATACCAACTCTAACAACAAAAATAACAGGAAACAACAATCGTATGTTTCTAATATCTCTCATCATCAATGGACTTAACAATCCAATTAAAAAAAATATAGACTAACAGACTATAAATGTAAATAGGACCCAGCATTTTGCTGAATATTGGAAACACACCTCAGTGAGAAAGACAGGCATTACCTCAAGGTAAAATACTGGAAAAAAATTTCCAAGCAAATGTTCCCAACAAAAATGCTGGAGTAGTATTTGTAATATCTAATAAAGTAGACTTTCAACTGAAAGCATCAAAGGAGAAATCCACCAAGATGATCTCTCAATTCTGAACACCTTTACTCCAAATACAAGGGCATCTACATTTGTAAAAGAAACATTACTAAAGCTCAAAACTCACATTGAACCTCACATACTAGTAAGAGACTTCAACATCCCACTCTCATCAGTAGACATATCATAGAAGCAGAAACTAAACAGAGACACAGTAAAAGTAAAAGAAGTTATCAAACACATACATTTAATAGATATCTTCAGGACATTTTAATCTAAAACAAAAGAATATATCTTCTTTTCAGTACCTCATGACACCATCTCCAAAAATGACAATGTAATCCAATGCAAAAAAAAAAAAGCTTAACAGATACAAGAAGACTGAAGTAATCCCATGCACCCAATCAGATCACCACAGACTAAGGCTGGGCTTCAATCACAACAATAACAACAAAAAGCCCACATACTCATGGAAAGTGAACAACTATCTACTCAATGATAACTTGGTCAAGGAAGAAGTAAAGAAATTAAAGACTTTATAGAATTTAATGAAAATAAATGTATAACACACCAAAACTTATGGGACACAATGAAAGCAGTGTTAAAACGAAAATTTAGAACACTGAGTGCCTTCATAAAGAAATTAGAGAGATTCTACACTAATACCTTAACAGAACATCTGAAAGAGGAGTAGAGGGCAGGAAATAACCAAACTCCAGACTTAGATCAACCAATTTGAAACAAAGAGAACTATACAAAAAAATCAACAAAACCATGAGCTGGTTCTTTGAGACAATCAACCAAACTAACTAAAGGGCACAGAGACCATATCCAAATTAAGAAAATCAGAAAGAAAAAGGGAGCCATAACAACAGAAACTGGGGAAATAAAAAAAATCATCAGATTCTACTACAAAAGTCTATACAAAACAAAACTAGAAAAATCTAAATGAAATGAATGATTTTCTGGACAGATACCATGTACCAAAGTTAAATCAGGACCAGATAAACTATCTAAACATTCCTATATCCCCTTAAAAAAATAGAAGCAGTCATTAAAATTTCCAACCAATAAAAAAGTAGGACCAATTGACTTTAGTGCAGAATTCTATCAAACCTTCAGAGAAGACCTACACTTCTCAATCTATTCCACAAAATATAAACAGAAAGAACAATACCTAATTCATTCACAAAGCCATAGCATATTGATACCTAAACCACACAAAGACCCATCAAAGTAAGAGAACTTCAGACCAATTTCCCTAATGAATATCAATGTAAAAATATTCAATAAAATTATCATAAACCAAATCCAAGAACACTTGAAAAATCATCATTCACAAAGATATAGCAGGCTTTATTTCAGGGATGCAGAGATAGTTCAATATACTGACATCCATCAACGTAATCCACTATATAACCAAACTCTTCAACACCCTTCACAATAATCAAAAATAATATAAAATATCTTGGGGTAATTATAACCAAACAAGTGAAAGATCTGTATGACAAGAACTTCAAGTCTCTGAAGAAAGAAATAGAAGACCTCAAAAGATGTAAAGATCTCCCATGACCATAGATAGGTAAAATTATCATATTAAAAATGGTTATCTTACCAAAAGCAATCTACAGATTCAATGCAATCCTCATCAGAATTCCAACTCAATTCTTCACAAGCATAGAAAGAGATAGTCTCAACTTCATCTAAAATAACAAAAAAAACTCATGACACCCAAAACAGTTCTCAACAAAAAAGAACTCTGGGGGAATCACCACCCCTGACTTCAAGCTGCATTACAAATCAATAATGATAAGTAAATCTTGGTATTGATACAGAGACAGGCAGGTAGATCAATGGAATAGAATTGAAGACCCAGAAATACACACACACACACACACACACACACACACACACACACACACACACAAACACCTATGGTCACTTGATCTTTGACAAACAAGCCAAAATTATACAGTGGATAAAGAAAACATTTTCAACAAATGATGTTATTCTAAATGGAGGTCTGCATGTAGAGGAATGCAAATTGATTCGTTTGTATCTCCTTGTACAAAGCTCAAGTACAAGTGGATCAAGGACCACTACATAAAACCAGATATGCTGAATCTAATAGAAGAGAAACTGGGAAAGAGCCTCAAATACATCAGCACAAGGAAAAAAGAATTCCTTAAGAGAACACCAGTGGCTCAGACTCTAAGATCAACAATTGATAAATGGGACTTTAAGAAACTGAAAAGGTTCTGTAAGACAAAGGACACTGTCAATAGGGCAAAATAGATACCTATAGATTGGAAAAGGTCTTTACCAACCCTATATCCAATAGAGGGCTAATGTACAAAAATATACAAATAACTCAAGAAGTTAGACTACAGAAAACCAAATAACCCAATTCAAAATGGGGTACAGAACTAAACAAAGAATTTTTAACTGACACATATCAAATGGCTGAGAAGCTCTTTAAAAAAATGTTGAACATCCTTAGTTATCAGGGAAATGCAAATCAAAATGACCCCAAGATTCCATTTTACACCAACCAAAATGGCTAATATCAAAAACTCAGGTGACAGCAGATGCTGGTGAGGATATAAACAAAAGGTAACACTTCTCCATTGTTGGTGGAATTGCAAGCTTGTATAACTACTTTGGAAATCAACCTGGTTGTTCCTTAGAAAACTGAATAAAGTTCTACCTGAAGATCTATCTATACCACTACTGGGCATATTCCCAAAAGATACTCCAACATATAATAAGGACATATGCTCCATTATGTTCATAGAATCCTTATTTATAATAGCAGAAGTTAGAAACAACCCAGATGTCCTTCAACAGAAGAATGGATTCAGAAAATGTGGTACATTTACACAATGGAATGCTACACAGGTATTAAAAATGATGACTTCAAGAATTTTGAAGGCGAATGAATGGAACTAGAAAATATCATCCTGAGTGAGGTAACCCAGACTCAAAAAGACATACATGGTATTTCCTCACTGATAAGTGTGTATTAGCCACAAAGCTAAGAATATCTATGATATAACTCATAGATCACATGAAATATAACAAGAAGGAAGGTCAAAATGTGGATACTTCTATCCCACTTAGAAGGGATAACAAAATAATCACTGGAGGCAGAGGGAAGGAAGGAACTGGCCAAGATAGGGGAGGGGAAAGAAAAAGGGTGGGGTAGGATTAGATATGGAAAGAAACAGAAGAGAAGTCCTGAGGGCCAAGAGGGTGAATAAAATTATGTAGCAGTAGAGAGGGGATAGGGGGACTCACTAGAAAATCCCAGAGGCTAGGGATATGAGAGGCTTCCATGACCTTATGGGGATGACATTAGCCAAAATTCCCAACAGTGAGGAGATAGAACCTGAAGAGACCACATCCAGTATATAGACATGGCCTTAAGTTGAGTAATGGGGCCAGCCATACACCTCAAAATATTTAACCTAGAATTATTCCTGTCTACAGAAAATAGACAGGAAATACAGGGACAAAAAATGGAGCAGAGACTGAAGGAATGGCCACCAAGAAACCACCTTTTTGGGGGGATTTATCCTATCCATAGACACCAATCCTCAACACTACTGCTGATGCGGAGAAGTGCTTGCAGACAGAAGCCTGGTATAGCTGTCCTCTGAGAGCCTCTACGAGCAACTGCCTGATAGATGCAGATACTCATACCAAACCATTGGATTGAGCCTGGTGACCCCAATGGAAGAGTTAGGGGAAAGACTAAAGTTGCTGAAGGGGATTGCAACTCCATAAGAAGAACAACAATATCCATTAACCGAAGCCCTCAGAGCTCCCAGGTATTAGACCACTAACCATAGAGTATATATGGACAGGTCCATGGCTCCTTCTATATATGCATCATAGGATTGCCTTATTTGACATCAGTGGAATGGGAGAAAGTTGGTCTTGTGGAGGCTTATTGCCCAATCAAAAGAGGGTGTTAGAGGGACAAGGCAGGAATGGTTGGTTGGGTGAAGGGGCACCCTCTAGGATGCAAAGGTGATAGGAGAATGGGAAGGGGGTTTGAGTAGGGGAGACCTGAAAGAAGGGCAAAGATAGATAATACATTGATGATAGATAGAATGATAATAGTTGATAGACAGATGATAGATAGTGTATTTCATTAACCTAAAAGGAAGATGAGTGAGGCAATGCTGATATTAAATCTGAAAACACATTAGAAAGCAGTAACAATATTGCCTTTAATTTTGAGGTGCTTAAAACATCAAACATTGACATAAATAAAAGAGGGGAATAAAAAATGATCATTGAGTTTCTGTTCCTTATTTATTTATTCAGATTTCCTTTTTCTTGTTATATATTAATATGAAGGATGTAATATACAATGACGAATATTTTCTGAATGAACCACAGTTATAAAACTTCATGGTAAAAAGTGAAGATGCAGATGAATACCAGCTGTATTTTTCTTTGTGTGAGAATACCATTCAATAGGTTTCAGGAGTACCCAGATCCAGCCAATGAACCTGGTATCTGAAGAAAGTCATGGTTTTTTATAGTAAACCATGAAAGAGAAACATTCTATTCTGCCTGGGAGAACATTCTGTGACTAAATAGTCTGCACCAGTTTCCAAGTGTTTTTCACTGCAAGCACCTGCAGCTTGAATGATGAGTTATTTCTGTGCACAGCAAGAGGTCTCAGAGTAAGTCACCTTGTTCTGGGAAGAATGAACTATGGAAAGATCTTCACAGGAGGAAAAGCTCTGATATACTTCTTACATATGTCTCACCACTTGATGTTTATGTTACTTGAGACATCATTTTACACAAGAGTCTTATGCTATGATTTATTTAACTTTCACATGCTGATGTGAGAAGGTGATTTAATCCTGAGGACTTGAAAGCTTATTACTCTCCTATATTATGGCTATTCCATGGAAAATAATATATTTGGCCCATTCTGAGCCATGTCATGTTTGGTATATAAGACAGACTTATACCTTCCAGCTACAGATGAACTCTTGCCAAAGTCAAATAGCTACTGAACTTGGGTAAAGTTACATGTTAATAAGGAAAATATAATGTCTGTCTAGATAAATCAGATGTTATTACCCTCAAATTGTACAACCCCTGGCAATGATCCCTTGCCTTCCCAAACCCCACCCTCAATTCTTTTTACCCTGTGACTTAATTGTTCTACTCCTTACAGCCTGGGTAGTGTTTTCTTTTGATACCTCCACCTCATCCAAAATTTTCACTCCAAATGACACAGCCACTTCAGTGATGTCTCTCTTTTTAAAAAGTAAAAGGAGGAGTTGTGGGCCAGTGGGCTATGAGAGGCAGTTGGGTATATGGTTGACAACAGGCCTTGAATCCCGGAAAATAAAAAGGACAGTAGGAGTTTTGCCTCGCTCCTGAGACCCCTGGTTTCTTTAACATAGTCACAGCCATCGACAGTCCCTCCCAAAAAGAGGTTTGTGGTCATTGGTCACATAGCACAGGTAGAGGGTGTGACACAGGCCACCAAGTCTCAAGACATCTCCATATTCATGAGATACCTAAAGGCCAGAGGGCACAACCAATTAAGCATTCCTTCCTAAGCCCTCCTCCTCGAAAAAGGTATGTAACCTCAGGCCCACCCTGAAAACACGGGTTATAGCTTCATCCATTTTCTTCTATGGCAATAAACACTTTAAGACCATGGGCTACCTCTCTTCTTTGGGGCCCTGTGGTGGAGAACCCTGGAGCAGGTCTTCAACTACAGAGCCGCTGTCTAATCTCCCGCCAATGACTTCTTTATGTTCCAGTCACAAAGGCCTCCAACTCAAGCCAGCTAGCTGAGCCAGCCATGACCCTGCCAAGTGAGTCTCCACGACCAAGAGCCTCCTCACCCCAGGAAGCCCCGGAGTTTCTCCTCACCTCTTGAGCTGCCAGTCGATTCAGCACATATGCCCCATCTTGGTCCTTGCTTAGCCTCTCAACAGTGCCTGAGAGCCCAAAGGCTTGAGATCAGTCAGTCAGCAGCCACCTCCTGGCCTGGGGATCCCCAACCCAAGTGCTCCTGTCCTAGAGGGTCTCACATTGTGCTCTCTCCTTCCGAGAGTGGGGCCCTACAGCTTTTCACAGTCCTACATCCACCCAGCACAGTGTGAAGTGAACTCAATAAAATTCCCTCACCTCTGCATCCCTAAGCCTCAGCCCCAGCCAGTTGGGGCTGCAGATACATGAGACCCATAACTCAACCCCACAACAACCACACCCATGAGCATGGTATAGCCCAACAGACATTCACAACAGCATCTGCCTTTTTGTGACTGCACATGGGATGGATCCCCAGGTAGGGCAGTCTCCAGATGGCCTCTCCTTCAGACTCTACTCCACACTTTGTCTTCATATTTGCTCCCATGAGTATTTTGTTACTCCTTCTAAGAAGGAATGAAGACCCACACTTTAGTCTTCCTTCTTCATGAGCTTCATGTGGTCTGTGAGTTGTATCTTGGGTATTGCGAGCTTTTGGGCTAATATCCACTTATCAGTGAGTGCATACCATGAGTATTCTTTTGTGATTGGGTTACCTCACTCAGAAAAAAACTTTCTAGTTCCATCCATTTGCCTAAGAATTTCATAAATTCATTGATTTTAAAAGCTGAGTACTACTCCATTCTGTAAGTGTACATTTCCTGTATCCTTTCTTCTGTTGAAAGACACCTCCACACTTTCCAGCTTCTGAATATTACAAATAAGGCTGCTGTGAACATAGTAGAACATGTGTCCTTGTTTGAGAATATTTTGGGTATATGTCCTGGAGTGGCAAAGCTGGGTCCTCAAGTAATACTATGTCTAGTTTTCTAGGTAACCAACAGACTGATTTGCAGAGGGGTTGTATCACCTTGCAATCCCACCAAGAATGGAGGATTGTTCCTCTTTCTTCACATCCTCACCAGTATCTGCTATCACCTGAGTTTTTGATCTTAGCCATTCTGACTGGTGTGAGGTAGAATCTCAGGCTTGTTTTGATTTGCATTTCCCTGATGACTAAAGATGTTGAACATTTCTTTAGGTGCTTCTCAGCGATTCAATATTGCTTGAAAATTCTTTGTTGAGCTCTCTACCCCATTTTTAATAAGATTATTTGATTTTCCAAAGTCTAATTTCTTGAATTCATTGTATATATTGGCTATTATCATTTTATCAGATGTAGGATTGGTAAAGATTTTTTTCCCAACCTGTTGGTTGCCATTTTGTCCTATTGGCAGTGTCTTTTGCCTTACAGAAGCTTTGCAATTATATGAGTTCCCACTTGTCAATTCTTGATCTTTGTGCATGCACCATTAGTGTTCTGTTCAGGAAATTTTATTCTGTGCCCAAGTATTCAAGGCATGTCCCCACATTCAGTTCTATTAGTTTCAGTGTATCTGGTTTCATGTGGAGGACCTTGATCCACTTGGACTTGAGCTTCATACAAGGAGATAAGAATTGTTCAGTTTGCATTCTTCTACATGCTGACCTCCAGTTGAACTAGCACCATTTGGTGAAAATGCTGTCTTTTTTCCACTGTTAAAGATCAAGTGACCACAGGTGTGTGGGTACATTTTTTGGTCTTCAGTTCTATTCCATTGATCTTCCTGCCTGTCTCTGTACCAGTACAATGCAGTTTTTATCACTATTGCTCTGTAGTACAGTTTGACATCACAGATGGTGATTCCCATAGAAGTTCTTTTATTTTTGAGAATACTTTTTGCTATCCTGGGATTTTTGGTATTTCAAATGAATTTGCAAATTGCTCTTTCTACACTATGAAGAATTGAGTTGGGATTTTAATGGAGATTGCATTGAATCTGTAGATTGCTTTTGGCAAGATGGCCATTTTTACTAAATTAATTCTGCCAATCCATAAGCATACGATATCATTCACTCTTCTGAGATCTTCTTTGATTTCTTTCTTTAGAGACTTGAAGTTCTTGTCATACAGACCTTTCACTTGTTTGGTTAGAGTCACACCAAGGTATTTTATATTATTTGGGACTATTGTAAAGGGTACCATTTCCCTAATTTCTTTCTCTGTCTGTTTATCTTTTGAGTAAAGAAAGACTATTGATTTGATTAAATTAATTTTATATCCAGCCACTTTGCTGAAGTTGTTTATCAGGTTTCAAAGTTCTGTGGTGGAATTTTTGGGGTCACTTAAGTATACTATCTTACCATCTGCAAATATTGATATTTTAACTTCTTTATTTCCTATTTGTGTCTCTTTGACCTCCTTTTGTTATCTAACTGCTCCAGCTAGGACTTCTAGTACTATATTGAATAGGTAAGGAGAGAGTGGACAGTATTGTCTAGTCCGTGATTATAGTGATTTTGCTTCAAGTTTCACTCCATTTAGTATAGTTTTGGCCTCTGGCTTGCTGTATATTTCTGTTTCTATGTTTAGGTATGGGCCTGAAATTCTTGATCTTTCCAGGAATTTTACCATGAAGGGGTGTTTAATTTGTTAAATGCATTCTCAGCATCTAGTGAGATAATCATGTGTGGTTTGTTTTTTTTTTTTTGCTTTGAATGTGTTTATATAGTGGATTATGTTGAATGATTTCCATACATTGAACCATCCCTGCATTCCTAAAATAAAGCCTATTTGATCATGATGGATGATTGTTTTGATGTGTTCTTGGATTTGAATTGTGAGAATTTTATTGAGTATTTTTACATCGATATTCATAGGTTGGTTTCTTTGTCATGTACTGGTGTGGTTTATGTATGAGCTAAATTGTGGCTTCATAGAACAAATTGGGTAATGTTTCTTCTGTTTGCATTTTGTGGAATAGTTTGAAAAGAATTTGTATTAGGTCTTCTTGGAAGGTCTAATAGAATTCTTCACTAAAACCATCTAGTCCTGGGCTTGCATTTTTTTTTTCTTTTTTGTGGGAAGATTTTAATGACTATGGCTATTTCTTTAGGGGTTATAGGACTATTTATATGACTTATCTCCTCCTGATTTAACTTTGGTACCTGGTATCTGTCAAGAAAATTGTCCTTTTCGTCCAGACTTTTTAGTTTTGTTGAGTATAGGCTTTTATAGTATGATCTGATGATCTTTTGAATTTCCTCAGTTTCTTTTGTTCTGTCTCTGTTTTCATTTCTGATTTTATTAATTTGGATACTGTCTCTGTGCAGTCTGGTTAGTCTGGCTAAAGGTTTATCTATCTTGTTGATTTTCTCAAAGAACCAGATTCTGGTTTTGTTGATTCTTTGTATAGTTCTTTTTGTTTCTACTTGTTTGATTTCAGCCTTGAGTTTGATTATTTCCTGCTGGCTACTCCTCTTGGGTATATTTGTTTCTTTTTGTTCAAGAGTTTTAAGGTGTGTTGTTAAACTGATAGTGTATGCTCTCTCTAGTTTCTTTTTGTTGGCTCTCAGAGTTTTCCTCTTAGTACTGCTTTCATTGTGTCCCATAAGTTTTGGTATGGTGTGCCTTCATTTTCTTTTCTTTTTTCTTTTTTTTTGGGGGGGGGTATTATATTTACGTTTCAGATTTTATTCCCTTACCCCACTTCCTCCCACCACCCAGAAACCTCCTATCCCATCCCATTTCTTCATGCTTCTATGAGGCTGTGTCCCCACCTACCCCCCGCCCCCACTATCCCCTCCCCACCCTCACATTCACCTCCCACTCTGTGTTCATTTTTCATGGGACCAAGAATCTCCTCTCCCACCTATGCCCGACAAGGCCATCCTCCCCTACATATACAGCTGGAGTCATAGGTCCCTCCCTATGTGCTCCTAGGCTGGTGGTTTAGACCCTGGGGAGCTCTGGTTAATTGATATTGTTGCTCTCCTCATGCGGTCACAAACTCTTTCTGCTCCTTTAGTCTTCTTTCTAACTTCTCCATTGGGAAACCCTTGATCATATCAGTGGTTAGCTGTGAGCCTCCTCCTCTGAATGTGTCAGTCTCTGGCAAACCTCTAAGGAGACAGCTATATCATGTTCTTGTCAGCATGCACTTCCATTCATCCCCATCAGTGTCTAGCTTAGGTGACTGTACATGGGATGGATACCCAGGTAGAATGGTCTCCAGATGGTCCCTCCTTCAGTTTCTGTCCCATGTTTTGTTGCCATATTTGTTCCCTTGAGGATTTTTGTCACTCGTTGTAAGTAGAACTGAGGCATCCCCACTTGCTCTTCCTTCTTTATGTGCTTCATGTGGTCTGTGAGTTGAGTTTCTCTTTTCCAAGTTTTTGGGCTAACATCCGCTTACCAGTGAGTAAATAACATTTGTGTTTTTTTGTGATTGTGTTAACTCACTCAGGATGGTAATTTCTAGTTCCATCCATTTACCTAAAAATTTCTCAAATTCATTATTTTTAATAGCTGAGTAATACTCCATTGTGTAAATGTACCACATTTTTTGTATCCATTCCTCTGTTGAGGGACATCTTGGTTCTTTCCAGCTTCTGGCTATTATAAATAAGGCTGCTATGAACATAGTGGAACATATGTCCTCGTTATATGTTAGAGCATCTTCTGGGTATATGCCCAGGAGTGGTATAGCTGGATTTTCAGGTAATGCTATGTCCAGTTTTCTGAAGAACTGCCAGACTGATTTCCAGAGTGGTTGTACCAGCTTGCAATCCCACCAACAATGGAGGAGTGTTCCTCTTTCTCCGCATCATCGCCAGCATCTACTATCACCTGAGTTTTTGATCTTAGCCATTCTGACTGGTATGAGATTGTTTTGATTTGCATTTCCCTGATGACTAAGGATGTTAAGCATTTCTTAAGGTGCTTCTCGGCCATTCAAATTTCCTCAGTTGAGAATTCTTTGTTTAGCTTTGTACCACATTTTTAATAGGGATAATTGGTTGTCTGGAGTCTATTTTTTTGATATGATGTATCCTCATTTTTATTAAATTCTAAAAAGTGTTTATTTTCTTTCTTTATTTCTTCCTTGACCAAGTTATCATTGAGTAGAGCATTGATCAGTTTCCATGTGTATGTGGGCTTTTTGTTTCATTTTGTTTTTGTTGTTGTTGAAGATCAGTTATAATCTGTGGTGATTTGATAGGCTACATGGGATCATTTCAATCTTCTTGTATCTGCCGAGGCTTGTTTCCTGACCAATTATATAGTCTATTTTGGAGAAAGTACCATGAGGTGCTGAGAAAAAGGTATATTCTTTTGTTTTTAGGATGAAATATTCTATAGGTATCTGTTAAAACCATTTGGCTCCTAACTTCTCTTACTTTTACTGTGTCTCAGTTTAATTTCTGTTTTCATGATCTGTCCATTGCTGAGAGTGGAATGTTGAAGTCTCCCACTATTATTGTGTGCAGTGCAGTGTGTTCTTTAAGCTTTAGTAGTTTCTTTTATGAATGTAGGTGTCTTTATATTTGGAGCATAGATATTCAGAATTGATAGTTCATCTTATTAGAGTTTTCCTTTGACAAGTATGAAGTGTCCTTCCTTATCTTTTTTGATAACTTTTGGTTGAATGTTGATTTTATTCAATACTTTTAGACTGGCTACTCCAGCTTTTTTCTTAGGACCATTTGCTTGGAAATTTTTTTTTCAGCCTTTTACTCTGAGTATTGTCTGTCTTTGTTATTGACAGGCATTTCCTGTATGCAGCAAAATGCTGGGTCATGTTTACATATCCAGTCTGTTAGTCTATATCTCTTTACTTGGGAATTCAGTCCATTGATGTTAAGAGATATTAGGGAAAAGTGACTGTAGCTTCCTGTTATTTTCGTTTTTAGAGGTAAAATTATGTTTGTGTGGCTATCTTCTTTTGGGTTTGTTGGAAGATTACTTTCTTGCTGTTCTAGGTTGTAGTTTTCCTTCTTGTATTGGAGATTTCCATCTATTATTCTATGTAGTGCTGGATTTGTGTAAATATATTGTGTAAATTTGGTTTTGCCATGGAATATCTTGGTTTCCCCATCTATGGCAATTGAGAATTTTGTTAGGTATAGTAATCTAGGCTGGCATTTGTGTTCTCTTAAGGTCTGTATGACATATGTCCTGGATCTTCTGGTTTTTATGGTCTCTGGTGAAAAGTCTGGTGTAATTCTTATAGGTCTACTTTTACATGTTACTTGACATTTTTCCCTTAGTTCTTTTAATATTTTTCTTTGTTTTATGCATTTGATATTTTGATTATTATATGATGAGAGGAATTTCTTTTCCGCTCTAGTCTATTTGGAATTTTGTAGGCTTCTTGCATGTTCATGGGCATCTCTTCTTTAGTTTAGGGAAGTTTTCTTCTATAATTTTGTTGAAGATGTTCACTGGCATTTTAAGTTGGGAATTTTCTCTCTCTTCTGTATCTATTATCCTTCTGTTTGGTCTTCTTATGTGTCCTGGATTTCATGGATGCTTTATTTTAGAAGTTTTTTGCACTTTGCATTTTCTTTGGCAATTGTGTCAATGTTTTCCATGGTATCTTCTGCACTTGAGATTTTAACTTCTATCTCCCGTAATAGCTTGGTGATACTTGTGTCTATGACTCCTGATCTCTTTCCTAGGTTTTCTATCTCCAGGGTAGTCTTCATTTGTGTGTGTGTGTGTGTGTGTGTGTGTGTGTTTTAATTGTTTGTACTTCTACTTTTAGATCCTGGATTGTTTTCTTTAATTCCTTTACCTGTTTGCTTGTGTTTTCTTGTAATTCTTTAAGGGTTTTTTGGGGGTTTCCTCTTTAAAATCCTTTACCTCTTTACCTGTGTTTTCCTAAACTTCTTTAAGGGAGTTACTCATGTCTTTCTTAAACTCTTCTATCATCAATATAAGAAGTGATTTGAAATCTGAATCTTGCTTTTCAGATGTAATGGGGTATTCAGGATTTGCTATGTTGGGAGAACTTGGTTCTAATGATGCCAAGCAACCTTGGTTTCTGTTGCTTATGTTCTTGTGCTTGCCTTTTGCCATCTGGTTATCTCCAGTGCTATCTGTACTCACTGTCACTAACTGGAGCCTGTCTGTCCTGTTATCTTGGTTGTGTCAAAACTCAGCTTTCTCTATGATCCTGTGATGCTGAGATCTTGGTGTGATAGCTCCTGAGAGTCAGGCTGCCTCTGAGATCCTGAAATCCTATGATCCTGGGCATGTTAGAGCTCCTGGGTGTCTAGCTTCCTCTGGGTGTTGTAGGATTGGGTGCAGAGCAACTATTCTGTATGCAGTGGATCCTCTAGGTAGGGTCAGGGTATGGTGTCTTCTAGGGAGCAGACCAGCTAGGAATCTGCTTTTCTGAGTGCAGTGGATCCTCTGTTACTCTGAATGCAGTCTATCCTCTAGGATGTGATGTCTTCAAGGGTAATAGTAGACTACCAGCTAGTAGTCTGCCCCAGCAAAAAGGATCTGGCAGAGGAGCTGGAAGGGAAGTGGTATTTGGGAAGGTGGGGTTTTGCTGGTTAGGATGGGTTAGGGTATGCTGTCTTCATGGGAGCAGATCAGCTAGGAGTCTGCCCCAGCAAAAAGGACCAGGCAGACAAAATGTTATTTAAAAGAATACATACATGGTAGGAAAAACAGTAACAGTCATATAATTGTGAAAAAAGTATATTCATATTTTCTCTATTAATAAGGATAAAACAGTGATATTTTATTTATCTCTTTAATAAATTATAAATTGATTGCATAAAATGAAGCTGGTGTTCATAAACAAAGGTATACATTTTAAAATACAAGATCGTAATTTATGAACAACAACAACAACAACAAATAAAAACCTTTAAATAATTAAAGTCTTATTCCACATTGGTTACATAAGAAGCATATGGAACCCAGACTGTAAATTACCTCAAATGATCCTTTGACTTCTGTTTCTGAGACAGCCTATTTTTATAAAGGAAAAAAAAAATAGTGTATTCTGTTGTTTTTATCACAATCATATGCTAGACATCCACTTGTATGACTAAGAGGAAGAGAGGTGCACTTTCCCAAATAGCTGCCTAAAACCCTGGTAGGCTGTGGATATTCTGATACTAGGAAATATACAAACATTTCTCATATGCTACAGTTTTTATGTTTCAGGGCTCAGAGTGAATCCCTGCTCAGAAAATCACCACTCAGACAGAGTACACATCACCCAGATGTCCTTACCACATAAACCTCCCAACTCCCCACAAATTATTGTAAATCACAGAGCAAACAAGCTGAAAAGTCAGAAGATCCTAGAAACTGGCTGTTAGAGTTTAGAGAAGGAAGTGGTGTGTCAGTGAAGCAGGTTAACCCAAGCAATGAATTTCTTTTCTTTATTTTTTTCTTTTGTGTGAAATTCTCATAAGCATAAATTGTAAAATGTAGAAGTATAAAATTGCCTTCACAACAAAATCACTTCTAAAAAATATGATGGTTTCTATTTATATGGAATTCAAAATTTAAGTGACAGAATTAACACTACTATGGGTAAAATTTTTGAGACTTACAGGTAGAAGTGTGTATTTATTTTGCAGTGTTAAACTATTGTCTATTTCACCATTTGCCATCTTTATGCATGCACACTACTTGATATACTTTTAGCTTTTACATATTCATGTGCTCATATATGCATCTGCATGTCCATAGATGTTTTATAATGGCTGTTTTTACTTATGTTGTAAAATTCACTCTCTTACATTATATGGAATTTTAAAATTTCAGCTTGACCTAGTTTGTCATTGCTGTGTTAGAACAACACAATGAAAAGTAACATGAGGTAGAAGGGTTCACTGCATCCTACAGGCTGACTTTATCTTACAGACTAACTCCACCTTTACAGGATGACTCCACCTTACAGGCTGACTCCATCATACAGGCTGACTCTGTTTTACAGGCTGACTCCATGTTTCTTACAGGCTGCAATCTACTATCCTGAAGCTCAGCAGAAACTCCTGTCAGGAAACTGGAGGCAGTTTCTCAAGTAGAAATGATGAAAGAACTCTGATTCCTGGCTTTCTCAACTTGTTTTTACATATAACCAAGGACACAGATGGTTTTTACATACAACCAAGCCCACAGATTGGACTGTCCACAGTGACCTGGGTCCTCCTACACTAATCACTATTCAAGAAAATTCTCCACGAATATGATGACAAGCCAATCTGATTGAGGTTTCTCTCTCTCTTTCTCTCTCTCTCTCTCTCTCTCTCTCTCTCTCTCTCTCTCTCTCTCTTTTTAAAGAAGTTTTATGTTCTCTCTGTTTCCATGGCTGCTGACATGTTTACATCTATAATCCATCTCTCTGTATTTCTGTTTTTTCTCTCTCTTTTTTTAATTGCTTGTATTTTTTATAGTCCAGTTGTAATTCCTTTTCCCAGTCTGCCCTCCCACAGTTAGTCATCACATTCCACCTGCCCCCTGTCTTCATGAGGATGTCCTCACTCCCATTACACCCTCACCCCCACTCTCTGATTCCATCCTCCACATCCTACCCCACCCCCTAAACTCCAACTCTGCAAGGCCTCCCAGCTCCAGGTAGCCTCAAGTCTTTCCAGGGTTAGGTGCATTTTCTCTCACTGAGGCCAGACAAGGCAGTGGTCTGTTTTTGCTGTATATGTGTTGGGGGCCTTGGACCAGCTCCTGTATGCTTCCTGGTTGGTGACTCAGTGTCTGAGAGATCTTGGGGATCCTGGTTAGTTGAGAATGTTGGTCCTCCTATGGGGTCACCCTCCTCCTCAGCTTCTTGCAGCCTTTCCATTATTCAATCACAGAGTGATATCTGAGTCTGTCTCAGTCAGCTTTTTGTTGGGCCTCTCAGAGGACAGGCATGCTAGGCCCTTGTGTGTAAGCACACTATAGCATCAGTAAGAGTGTCAGGCATTTGGACCTCCGTTTGAGATGGATCCCAAGTTGGGTCGGTCACCGGACCTCCTTTCCCTGCCTCTTCTCCATTTTTGACCATGTAGTTCTTTTAGAAATAATTTGGGGTCTGGGATTTGAGTGTGGGGTGGCAACCCAATTCCTACTTGTGGGGTGGTGGGATGTGAGAAGTAGCTGGGTGCTTGGTCGAGCTCGAGCTTGGAAACCCAGAACCTTATTGGACCTCTGCTCCCAGGCCCTGGTTCTTTTCATTTAGCTTCAGCCCTCCAACAACCACTCCCACAGAGAGGTCTATGACCATCAGTCAAGAGGAACAGTGCTTCAGGCCCTGGAGAGATTTACATACTAATGAGTTGCCTGAAGGCCAGAGGGCAGAGCCAATAAAGCATTCTTTCCAAGCCCCTCCCTACTGTCTCTCCCTATTTAACTCAGGTCTGCCCTGGATTTCAGGGGGGTGCATCCAGATCCGTCCATCATCTACCATGACATTAAAGCCTGTAAAAACCCTTGAACTTTCTCCAAGGACTATCATTGGGGCTACACCGTGAGGAGCTGTGGAGAGGCCTTTAATGAGCCACAGCCACTGTGCCTAAATTCTCCCTGGAGGAACCCTCTCTGTGTTTTCAGCAGCAATTACCTATACCTACAGAAGGTGAACTCTACAACTTACCTATCCTCACTGTTGGGCATTCATCTAAGAAGCCTGCCTTTGATTCCTGAGAGTCTCTCACATCCCAGGTCTCTGGTACATAGAGGATCTCCACAACCCATGCCCTGAGGTTTCATATTTCTATTCATTCTGCTGGCACTCAGGGCTTCTCTCCTATTTCTCCCCTTCTTATGTAACTCTAGTTTGTGTCACGATGACAAAACCTTAACAACATACTGATTAATAAAAAAAAAAAAAACTAGAGAAAGGAAATGTACCATCTTGTTAGAGTAAGGGGCATTGTCATAAGAACAGTGTGGGTTCTTTACCTTCTGTGACCATCAACCTTTTCCAGTCTGCCATCAGTTCTGTCTAAACTTCTCTGTGGGTTTTTTTTTTTAATCTTCTTTGCACTGTTAAGTAACCTAAGCAACAATATAGTTGATTTGTCATGCCTTGAGAATTTAAACACAGTGTGATGACTCTACGTGCGCTATATAACATAGAATGTCTGGCAATGGTAGACTTTCATAAGCTTTCAGTGTTGAAGCTTTTAAATTCTATTCTTAAATTTGACATTAAGTTTTGGATACAGAAAATGTGGTTCATATGCATGTTTGAATACTACCCAGCTATAACAAAATAAGGACATGAATTTTGAAGGCAACTGTATAAAACTAAAAATATCATCCTGAGTGAGGTAACCCAGACCCAAGAAGACATGCATGGTATGTATTCACTGATAAATGAATACTAGCCATAAAGCACAGAATACACAAAATATACCCCCATAGACCCAAAGAAATAAACAACCAGGAAGGTCCATGCAAGGATGCTGAATCAACATTACAAGGAGGGGGGGATAGTCATAAGAGGCAGAGGGAGGGAAGGAAGTGGTTGGCAGAGGAGAGGGTAGGAGAATGGAGGTATCAGAGTCAGGTGTGGGGAGAGACAGGAGAGAGACCCAGATGACCAGGAGAGTGAATAGAAATCTGCAGCTACCTGAGGTGCGGGTTTGGGGGAAATCTCTAAGAAGTCACAGAGAACAGAGATGGAGGATACTCCAAGGAATCAATGAAGTTGACCTTAGCCAAAAATGCCATGGGGACATGGAACCTGAAGAGGCCACGTCCTGTAGCCAGCCAGGAACCCCAATGGACAGATAAAAATACCAACCCACCTACCAGCTCTCAGAAACAGAGCCACCAAATAAAGAAGACACATGGACTGAACTGAGGCCTACATACAGCATAATTTCTATATGGTTCCCCCAACAACTGGAGTGGAGACTTTACCTAATGCTGTAACCTGACTATAATATCTGTTCTCCAAGAGGGCTGCCTTATATGGCCTCAGTGGGAGAGGATGCACCTACTCTGGTAGACTTGGTGCATCAAGGTGGGAGGATATAGGTGAGGCAGCCCCTCAAAGGAGAAGGAGGGGGGATGTGTGGAAGGTCACAGTGAGGGGACAGCATGGGGGGCAATGCTGGGATGTAAATTAATTAAATAAATAAAAAGACCTGTCTCACAAATTTCTATTTGTCATCTCTGTACCTCATCCTTAGATTGTAGATTTGACTCATGAGGAGGACTTCAGACAGCAGTAGGAATCAACTTATACAGAAATAGACAGAACATTTTTTCCTAAGAATTAGCTGTACGCCTAAATATAATACAGGCATGTTCTCTTTTCAATTTAGTATTCAACTTCATAAACTCTTTTTCCACTAATGAATGAAATAGCAGAGAAAAGAATGGAACCTGGACAGAAGCACAAATTTGTGGGGAGCCAACAGAAGGGGGCTATCATCCTTGCAGCCATCTTGAGTCATATACCCTGATAAGAGACTTGATTACATTAGCCTACAACAGCTGAGCACACTCTGATAACATCTTGCTTTAGATACCCAGGATGTTCCCTTGGGTATGTGAGACTTAAAGGTGTGATTTAGAGCTGAGACTTAAGGGCGTGACTTAGAGATTAGATTTAGAGACGAGGCCTAAGGGCATGATTTAAGGGTGTGACTTAGAGGTGTGGCTTAGAAGTGAGACATATAAAAGGCAAGAGGCAGACAGAAGAGAGTTCAGTTCAACCAGACAACAGATTACTTGACATTAGTTCAACTTGGAATAGAGAATTAGGTATTAGGCACTTGGCACGTGGAGGAAGAACTTGGAATTAGTCAGTACAACTTGGAGTTAGTTATTAGGCATTAGACATTAGGCACTTAGCCCTTGGAAGAAGTAACTTGGAACTTGGAGGCACTAGGGACTAGGAACTAGTGACTAGGAACTCAAGGCTTGGGACTTGGACTAGGAAGAGAGACTGAAGAATAAACGGGATTGAATCATACTATGTCTGGTCTCCATTCTTCGTGTCCATCCTCACTCTCTCTCTTGCTGAACCCTGACCTACGGACTGGAGCAGCTTGGGGCAGTGTGGGCTATAACAATTTAGCCCCCAAGGCTTTTGGCAGTGTGGGTCAAACATTGACACAGCCATCCACAACATTTTGGGCCCCAAGTGTGGGGCACCTCAGGCCACAACACAAATTCAAACACAGCTAGTATATTCACATTTTATGAAAAAATAATACATTATTTTTTCCCTTATAATTTTGCAAATTATCATCCTTTTAGAGTTCTATAGAGAAACCTTTTGAAGTATAGCCAATTGTTTGGGGGAAGCTACAAGAAAAATATTGAGCAAATACTCTTCTCTTCCTTAGTTAGGTTTTCACTTTTCAGAAAGTTTTTGAATTTGTTGCAGTATTTCTGGCTTTACAAACATGCATGCCAAATATACTAAAATCATGATTTCAAGTAATGAACTTAGAGTTTCTAAATGAAAGTTTTTATTTGGAAATGATGTCTTCTAATTTTGCATGGTGTGTTTTACTATATCAAATTCACACCTAGCATTATAATATCTGAAAAAAATGCAAGATATTACCAGGAAAAAATTTCAGTCTATGGACATTGGATGTTTTCTGTCATATTTCCTTAGCTAATGTTGAGAATTACAATAGTTCCTACGTTTGAGATTGTACACAAAATTGCTTCACAGAGCCTTTCTCACTGTGGATGAAAAGAGCTAGTGATAATCAGTGACTATGATACTGGATCTGGTGATATGATAGGAAGATTTGAGGACTATGTAGCAATAGGGCTGGCATTGAGAACAATTGTCATTGCATTATGCAGCAATTTCCTCCTGATTGAAGCATTGCATACTGAAGAAAATTTCATTACAACTCAGAAACTCATCCCTTGAAGAAAGCTACCTATGACTTATGAAGAAATCACAGAACTCTCAGGAAGTCCCTGAAACTCACTGGTTTCACAATGCCCCTACTCTCCCACACATTCTGGCATTGTATAGTAGTAAGGACTTCAGTGAAAAGTAGACTCTTTAACCTATCCAGCTGCAGATAACTAGTTCAAAGAGCTGCAGGGTTGAAGGTTTCATGAGCCCCATCCCACACCCCTATGCGTGGGAGGGCTTTCAGCAGCCCTCTTAAATAATCCATGCTCCTCTAAGTAATACTTTAATCACACTGCTGTAAATATCCCCATTATATTTACTGATTCACCAAGTTGGACTTTTTGAAAACATCATTAGTTTTGCCTGTCATCAGTTCCACATGTGTGGTAAGTTGAAGTTTTTTCATGTCTCCCCAGAAAATGTTTCACACAGGACACAACAAATAGAAAAACCTATGAGTCATGTATTTCCCACATGACAACTAATTTTATAATATAAATATATCATATAATTTTAATTTAATAAAAGAATGAATCCACAATACAAAGTAAGAAAATGTTTTCACTTTATTAGAATTTTTATAACTGAAATTAAAGAATTAAATATTAGGCATTGCCATCAATTGCCAAAACTTATATGAATGTCATTTTTCAGGATTTTTGTGACTTCTTAATATAACTCATACTAGTACTTCATGTAACTCAGCTAATGGAAAAGGGACAATCTTGTGTTCTGACCAAACCATGATTGATATAACGGTTCAAGTACCAATACATAAAGTATAGGTAGAGAGAATGTCCACCTACTAATTTGGTATTAATCAGAATAAACAAATCTAGGTATGTCTATGAGAGTATTTCCACAGAGGATTAATAAAGGAGAGAATACCTACCAAGAATATAGGCAGGACAACCCCATTGTCTGGGGTATTGAGCTAAATAAAGAGTAAAAGAAGTCAGGTGAGCACCAACATCATCCTTTCTGTGCTTTGGAACTGACAATACACTGTGGTCAGCCATCCACTATTCCTGGTCATCTCACCTTCCTTGTCTAATTGCAAGCTTCCTTCTCTGGCCTCATTGGGAGAGGTTATGCCTAGACCTCTTAGCAGTGGGTTGATGTGCCTGGGAGAGTTGGTGTCCAGGATGTGGGGGCTCTCCCTTCCCAGAGGAGAAGAAGAGGAAGGGAGGGCTGTAATTTGGATGGTGAATGAATGAATAAATTAATGAAAGAATTATACCCTTCACTATATTATATATTGATTATAAATTATAGCTGCTTGTTATTTCGTATTTTGTCTCATTAATGGTAAAGTGAATACTATGACTTTAAAGTTGAAAAGAAAGTCAGAAATTGACTACTATAAGGAAACTCAGAATATAGGACATATTGTGATTCTTAAATTTGGATAATTTTAGAAACACAAACTACAACAAACACAGATTCAAAGAAAAAATGCCCTCAAGTCTCCTGCATCTCTGTTTGTAATATAAATATAACAGATTCATTGACTTCTCCTATGGACACTGAAATTGTTGCAAGAAATTGCAAGTGCAACCATGTGGTCAAAGAAACACAAAAATAATTGCTAATTTATGGAATGTGTTTATGCTAATAACACCAATTGGTTATTAAAGTATCTGGCAAAAAAAAAAATCTCCCAACATAGGCTTAAGCCTAAATGGGACTGCCTAACAACATAATGACTAAATGGGATTCTTGACTTAGATTCTAGCCTCAAAGTTCCATGTTATATAGAAACAAAATACATTAGACAAACTTAAAGTGTAAACAAATTTCATGGAGTCCAAGGACCAAAATAAGACATGAGTATTTCCATGACTACAGCTAATGATTCTGAGTTCTTTCTAATGTTAGCTGATGTTTATTTTTTATGGAAATAAAAGTGACTCATCAATCCTGTTGCTTTTTCTCAGTTCTCATTCCCAAACTCTAGTCTTCAGTTGCTAGAACTAACTGCATATTACTCTAGTCACATGGCCTCAGAAATAAATGCTCAACTTCTTGTAAGGTAGAAGTTTGAAGGGAGAAGGAAAGTGGTTCAAGGGAAAGTGAGAAAGAGTCAGGGTGGTACACCCCGAAACACTGAAAGTTAGTCACGAATTGGCTTGCATGATGATTCAGTCTCTAAACACAGCATTCTGAAATCTGAGGCAGAAAGACCAAGAGTTTGAAGCCAGCCTGGTCTTCCCAACAAGATCCTGTCTAAGAGTAAAATAAAATAACAATAAACCTTTAAATGAACATTTTCTTTTGTAGTGCAGCAAACAAACCCAAGAAAACTAAATCATAATGCTACCCTCACTGTTGGCAGAACGAAGCACAAGCCTAGAGTTGTCAGTCTTCCATCTGTACAAGCTGCCTCAGCTGTATCCACCTTCTGCCTAGAGGAAAATCGACAGAAGGAAGTCACAATAGCCCATCTGGTAGTAGGGGTGGGACAGAGATGACTGGAAACAATGAGTCTCATACTTTCAGATTTCATAGAATACTAAAGTTTCAAATAAATGTATAACTTTCAGTATCAAATTGCCAACATTTTGATTTTACCAAGAAAAGACATTGAAAAATAAGCAAAAGCAGTAATAAGTATGAGTGATGTTGACCACCATTTCACACAAATGCAGATACACTTGTGAGCTGATGGCTGCCTTATGAAAATGTGTTTAATGAGGCTCTTCTTCATTTAGGTGAAGAATATCACATGCTGTATCATGGCCTAACCCTGGGATATTAGCAAATATTTCATAACTAACAGAATATTCCCTTTACAGAGGGTCAGAGGATTTGACTTTAGTCTCTATTAGTCAAAGACTTGCAACATCGGCCAGGCTGTTTCCAGCTCTGTAACTCACTCAAGTTCATTTACAAAGAGACTTTATGACTGTCTCTGGAATTTTCATATATGAATAAAACAGTGCTGAATGCACATCTAAGAGCCTTGGACGTTTGCAGAGCAGCTTTGAAGATCTTGTCTGAAGCAACAGAAGAAAACTCTGGCAAGTAAAGAATGGTAGCTGATGAAGCTGATATCCAACAACTCACCTACATCCATGAGGAGCTTGAAAATCAATTTTCATGAAGGAAAAGGTCAGAATGACCAGCACTGTTTTTTGTTTTTTAATTCTCAATCACTCTATTTTTTAAGGCAACTACTATTCCTGGTGTATTTTGTAAAGGGGTGAGGGGGAGATACCAGAGGGAGACTGGGGCAGAGTTAGGTACAGAAACCACAGCTGTATAAAGGGATATAAATGATTTCTCAGTTTGATCTCATGTAAAATAACCTGAGTCTTATGCTTCTCTTTATAAAAATGTTTTCAATTTTGGAGTCACTGCTAGTGCAGCTGACCTTGTACGTCCATAAATTAAAAATAATGCAAGTGAGGGAATGAAGCAGAACATAATATTTATCAAAAGGGCAATAGACTTTGTTCTTGACTGAGGAGCAGCAAAAAGGCACAAGGAAACCTGTACACTTTAGTTAAACTTTAGTGATGTCTTAAGTTAAAATTTGGCTTGTTGGCTTTAGTGGAGTTGAGGGAAGAAACCGCAGGATATGTAGGAAGAATAAGGTAAAAGCAGGATAGGATAAGGCTGCTCTTCCTTGCCACGTCTGTTAGTCACACCCATAATATAATTATAGTTTTAGCATTTGTGCTTAATTATACATCATGAAAAACACTCTGTATTTTACAGCTAAGCTAAAGCAAACAGTTTTATTGCCAAGAGGTTTTGTGCTTCTATCCTGAGGAATGAATTTTAAGCAGGCAAACACAAATCTTGACTTAATCAGTCAAAATGAAGATGTTTATGGTCTTGACACACATTCATATTTTTTTTCAGGAAAATCTAATCCAAATAAAAAATGTTTCACATTTGCTTATGCAAATAATACATTCTCAATAAGCATTAAGTGTTATCTTAATCACTACCCTCATGAGGGCCAGCAGGGAAATGATTCAAGATATTTAAAAAAAAAAATTGCTTCCATGCCAATAAAATAAAACCTATTGAAGGGTTAATGTGAGGCTGTCAAGCTCTGTTTTAAAGAAAAATCCACAACATTCAATAGAGTCATATCCACCTCCACTTATGTTAATCCACTTCCTTTATTCTTCTCCCAAACTTCAGTAGTGTTAAAAGAGGGTATGATCCTTCCTAGGGCTAGAGTTTGTGGTACCAACCACAGGAATTTCTCATGGTTTTAGTGCATAAGTAATTACTATCATGGAAATTCCTGATTTTTCAAAACTAAATGATGCATAAAAGGCACATAAAAGTCCAGTTAATAAGTCCCAACGCGTTCAAGAACATATCTTAACTCAGCCAATGGAATGATTTTTTTTTTAAAATTCAGTGGAGACCTCTTAAATGCATTGCCTCAGTGCACAGTAAATCTATTCTTTTAGCAGGTTTATTTCTTTATCTGGTAGTCAATTAAGTGGCCTCTCCTGAAACATAGCAATGACATATATTTGTGGAGGGAGGTATATTCTTATAACTTGTCTGATTATCTTTCAGCTTGAACATGTATTATTTATGACTGTTATTTCTTGAGCTGGTTTATGCCTTCATCAAGCAATCATGAACACATTTTAAGTATAAATATGAGTCTATAGAAACAGGAAATAGCCATGGTTTTAACAAGGTTCATTCTTGCACAGATATCTCATTCAATTTTCAGGGAATTGTATTTTGAGAATAAAATTTGTTTTGTCATTTCCCTTCCTCACTCTCCAAATTGTAATTCCTATACTACAAAGAAAAGCAATCATCGCTCTTGCACGCATTCAGCTAAATATTTCTAGACACAGAAATGCCATCAACTTATTTCATATATTTTGGATGAACGAAGAAAAAGCCTTTAAAATGCAGAAACCTCTATGATAATTCCTCAACGCAGAAGAAACTTCACAGAATAAATGTCAGAAAATTGTATTGATGTATTTCTGAGCAAGAGAATGTAATCAGATTTCCAGTGCTTGAGATAGTAGAGATACGTTGTCACTTGTATTAAAGATTTAATGTATTGAATCTCTTCCCCAATTGCAAATATAGAGAAAATTAAACACTCTCCTATTTTCAGTGATTTTAAATCTTTAATAGTTTTTTATACTTCTAATTTTTCATTCCAAAAACTGGAATATTATGTGAATCTTGTAATCTTTCAATGTAACTCATCATCAAGCTAACATTTCAGTTCATGTTGAAGTGAATATTCTTGACCCATCATTATTTTAGAAATAACTAAAGGCATCATGGTTTAGATGGTATAAGACGATACAACTGTCATTTGTAAAGTAGATACCCTGTATAATCTGCAGATGGATTAGGTGTTCTTAAATTAAGGAATATTAGGAGGCAGTAATGGGATGACATTCTTTTTTATGGCTATAGCTTTGGTTATAATGTGACAAGAAAAAAAATGTAATGTTTCCAAAATGACAGCTTTTTAGATTTGTGTTGCCTGCGGTAGTTCTGCTGAACAATAAACTATAATTTGATTGATAGAAAATTGAAGTGGTTCATCTAATCTGCCATTTTAGCCCAGCATACCTTTGGTTTTGCATGTATGAAGATATATCACAGCTTTACACAGCTTTAGAAAAAAAGAAATAATGTTGTTTGTATTAGAGAGGAGACTATTGTTCTCCCATGTAAAACTAAAAGATTTAATTAAACAGCAATGACTAAAATATTCCATTGATTAGGATGAACTCAAATTTGCTTGGCTACATATTTCTGAGTTCAAATATAAAAGACTGACGATGTAAATAATGCCATGAATACTACATTGGTTGAAGATAAGCAAGTTGAAAATACAAAGAGATGACTTAATGAAGAAAAATTTATAATCAACAATTATGTTGCCTACTCAGACCAGAGGAGGAAAACAGAGTACATTCAAATTTATTTCATCTCAATATAGTTCTAGGAACTGAACCAGGGCCTTGCACATGACAGACTGACAATCTACCAGTAAACTCTCTAATCCATTTTTGATCCTTCATTTGAGGCATGGTGACACTAAGTTGCCTAAGATAATCTTGAACACACTTTGTCATCCACACCTGTCACTTTCTTCTTTCATTGTTGAGAGTAGTTGCAGAGAAAGAGGAAATTACAGGCTTGTACCACAGTCCTGAACAGAAATAGAAATAGGTATACACACACACACACACACACACACACACACACAATTATGAGAGACAAACAGAGAGACACACATATCATGAGATAGACACAGAGACAAGCACACATCATGGAAGAGACACACACATACATCATGAGAGAGACACACAGAGAGAGTTGGGGGAATAACATACCCTTAACATACACTGTTGAATAAGCATATGCGAATGTAAGTAACCAATTGACAATCACAGAACATGAGGCTATTTATAAGTCACTGCTGATTGCTGTTGACATTTCAGACTTAGTCACAGCAAATAGAAATCCAAGCTCTAGACTTATTGTCAGAGCACAATTTCTAACAGAATGGTTGTAGTTCATTCTTTGCTGCAAGAAATCAAACCAGCTTATGAGAATTGTGTGTACAATTCAAATGATAAGAATATTTGTCTAACTTCCTGTCTAATACAGCAACTCTGAACAATATTCAACTTCACCCACAGATCAGGGCCTAACATAGCCATCATAGAAGCTTAGATGGGAACAAACACAAAGACACACCAAGGGGCAGTATGTGGAAAATTCAAGATTTTGGAGCACTTGGGCCTTAATGGGCTGTTGTAATCCAATGGGGCTCAGAAAGTTATGTGGAAAAAGAGGTGGAAAGAAAGTAGAGACACAGAGAATAGATGATATAAAGGAAAAAGCTTATTCCAGACAAAACATAATTCACACATATGAACTCACAGAGACTGTGGTAGCATGCAAAGAGCCTGCACAGGTCCAAGCCAGACAAGTTCTTAGTGCTGAGGAGGGAAGTAAACACAAGCACTAATTATTAACCATGAAACTATAATAAGCAAAATATTAGTGAGTGTCTCGAAGGTGTTGGAGGATGAGAAACTCATAAGATTGTATTCTATAAAAATGTTATTTTCAATAAATAATATATGCATATAAATATTAAATGCAAGAGATGATTTCAAACATCATTTTTACTGTCAATGTCCAGAAATGCTAATCAAGACAAATTTTTTAGACAAAAAAAAATGGTTATTCTCAAAAGGAAATTGTAGGGTTGGATTAGATACCACATACCATTTGTTCCCTACTGAAGAATAAAATATGGCCATAGGAAAGACAATAATTTTAAAATTTGAGGAAATGTCTTTGTGGACAATATGGTTTATAAAATCTTATTTATCCATCAATTAAAATAAATTTTTTAATGTTTATAAGCACTGAAGTCGTCATAGTTCCAGTTCACTGTGTTATGTTCACTTAAAATGGGTAGAAGTATGATATTGTTACCTTTCTTCAAGGTAATATGAAAATGTAAGTATCATTTGAGAACACTTACAATATTCTTGAAATTTCATTTCTTTACCTTTGCTCAAACATAAAATGTCAATTGCAATCAGGAACCATAGCAACAGCTGATTCTTGGATTCCAACTTAAGAATAGGTATTTTAGAATTCTGAAAAAAAAATTGAAGGCACTATACATTACATTGGAAATTTGAAGATGACAATTGTCAAAATAATGTAATTATTTATTATTATTTGTCATTGAAATTTGTCTATGCACCATATCCAAAGTGTTACAAGTGTATAATCTGAGAAAAAGAAATGAAATGTTATTAATATCACATACCTTAAAAGCAAATTATGTAATATTTTACATAGCAAAGAAGTCTAAGGAAATAATTCAAATAGTTAATAGTTTCTTTCTTTTCTTCTGTAACATGCTCACATGCTCTGTTTGTTATCATCAACTTACAAATCATAATTGGAGAAAATTTAGTGATTCAATCTATTCTGACTTTATTCTTACCTTTTTAGCTTGTCATACAAGACCTCGTTCTGGTGAAGCGAAATTGACAGTTTTCCAATCATGGCCTTGAACTTACAACCAAAATGGCTGAGTACTGAGTATGTACCATATATCTTACATCACTTGCATCATATGTAAATCTATCAATAAATCTATAAAAAGGTATTCACAAATAAGAGTCTATTGAGCATTAAAAAATAAGAAGGGAAGTCTTGGCAGGGGCAGTCAACATGGATATATTTTTAGAAAACCCAAGGGTGATTGACAACTCTCTCTGTATGGTACCAAGTAGATTCGAGGAGAAGGGACATCAGTGGCCCAACCTAGTACAACACCAGGTTTCTAATATGTTAAAGCAGATGTAAAAGAGGAACTAAACTGCAAATTGTAAGGTTAATTATAGGATATTTAGTGACCTAAGTTTTTATTTATTTTAATTCCTGCATTTATTTTATCATCTTATTCTTGAATTCTTGAAATTGTTGCTTTGTTTTTTCTCACTTAACTTTATATATATGTACATGTATGTGTGTGTGCATGTTTGTGTGTGTGTGTGTGTGTGTGTGTGTGTGTGTGTGTGTGTGTATGAGTTTGTGTGGGGGTGCGTTTAGGTGTGTGTGATATCTATGCATATTCCCATGCATGTGAATTTGGTGAAGGACAAAGATTGACATCAGGTGTCTCCTCTATTACTTTCCACCATATGTCTTTAAGTCAGGCTTTTCAGTAACTCTGAAGCTTGACATTTGAGATACACCAGCTAGCCAGGCCTGCCTGGCTTCCCACCTTTTCCCCAGGTCTGAGATTGCAGACATACACCACCATTCCAGCTTTTACTCATGTCCTGAAACTTCCACACAATGATTTTTGTTACTCATCTCCTTTGCCCCTAGCATTTCACTTTCTTCAACACACTAAAGCAAACTGAACACTGAGACAAGAAACATCACATTACCATCAAGACAACACCACCAGAAGCAGTTGAGGTAATGCATGCCCAGAGAGTTAAAATTGACAGAAAGCTTGGTGCATCATAAACATTTGCTGCAAAATAGTCCTTTGTTTATTCTTCTGATATTTAATTAGTTTACTCTCAGTATATAAAATAAAAAAATAAAGTCATGGTCCTATTTATTATTTTGTTTCTGCTTTATAAGGGAGAAGTCATTACAGTTCACAAAAGATTCCTGAGTATTTTAAGTATGTCTTTCTGCACAGATGTCTTGTTTATATTAGTTTTTACCAAATTATTATGATTATTATATTTTGAATTCATTTATTTTATTTGCAAATTCAAAATATAGCACTTTCCTTTTAAATGTATCATTTAGTTTTGTAATCTCAGTGTGGTGAATTCCTTTGCATTATCTATTCAACAAACTCTGAATTCACCTGAGAGATGTGTCTAATAGAGTTTTAAGGAATTATCTTAATTATTAATTGAGGTAAGAAGATCTATTCACTGTGTGTAGAAACATTCCCTGACCAGAGAGTATTGGACTATGAATGGAGAAATAGACATATCTGTGTTCACAATAAACAGAGTAGGAAAATAAACATGCGCATAGTCACTGCATTCATTGTCTGACTGAAAATGATGAGCTCAGCTGACTCAAGTACCTGTCATTTTGGCTTCCCCGGTGTGATGGACCCAACTCCAAAAGTTTGAACTTGGATGGACCCTGTCTTCATTAAATTGCTTTGGTTAGAGTGTTTTATCACAGCACAGAATAGAAATCCACAGTGTCTAGTATCTTTGCCATGATAAACTTGACTGTTTAGGACTGTTTTGTGGGAGTGATGTTAGAGAACTTGGAATGGTGGACTAGAAAAGATGTTGACTTATGAAACAGAGCTTAATAGCTATTCTAGTGGAATCTGAGAAGAAAGTAACAATAATACAAACACAGACCATGGAACCTGGCGCAATTTATGTGATTTCAGAGAGGGGAATAAAAACCTCCTATTGACAAATGGAATAGGGAATATTCATACAAATCAGATTTCTTGCAACCAATATCCTGAGAACTTGAGTGAAGTTGAAACTAAAGTTAATAGATTGATGTATTTAAAAGATCTAATCCTATTGATGAAGGAAATGTATATGGGTAACACACATTTGAAAAGGAGAACCTAGAAGCAAAACCATTGTAACTGGCAATGAGATAAGCACTATTATGAGAAAACCTGGTACTATGCATTAGAACAACAGGAATACACACACACACACACACACACACACACACACACACACACACACACACACACACACATATATATATATATATATATATATATATATATATATATAGACACATATATATGTGACTGTATGTATACCTAAAGATAGACACAGAAGCACAGAGAGACAGAAGACTGTTCTTATACATGGCATGCCTTCCTTCTATTCTAAGGGACAAGTTTTGACACAATAGTGAAATTTCATACTAGGAACACTCCTCACATAAAGTTCCACATGAGAGCTTAACAACCATTTGGTCCCAGGACATTTGTCCCAGGACAACCAGACATATTGACTTAATCTAGCTGTCATTCTCAGTTGTGCTTTTACCTTTAAATTCACATTACTTCTTCCTTTGTATATATCTCCAATATTTTCAAATGTAAAAATTCAATTTAGAATTCAAAATGTGTTCAGTCTCCTCCTTTAACAGTTTCTTAGTACTTTAGCTAGAATTCACCCTAAACAGCAGCCTGAATCTTTACCTCTCTGTTCCTTCTTTATGTTATAACAGAAGTAAACAACATAAAAACCACTGTCACATTGGACTATAAAGTGTAGCCACACTATTAATTTATTAACCAATGTTAAACATTTAATTTTATTTCAGATATAAAGATTTTGGAGTCCACAAAGTCAGACACTTTTCTGATTGCACACTTTTTAAGTGTGCCACTTTCAGTCTACATATCCAATATAACAGTATAGCAGCTATATGAATTGGCATTAATTTCCATTTTAATTTACTTCATCCCAACGGACAATTATAATATTATATCTAGTGAACAAATCTTCATTATTTGGTGGTATTTGCTGAATGTTTAAAATTAAGGTTTTAGAAATTTCTTGTCGCTTCTCTATCTGACCAGCAGACAGGAACGACGCAAGTCAGAATTCTTCTCAACGCAGTTTATTCAGGATCCTTTACAATCTCCTCTCTGGAAGCCCTTCTCCTTCAGCCCCTTAACGGTAGTCCTTTTATACCCCTGCCTGTCCCAATGAGCACCTGCCTCGGGGGTATGCCTCATTGGTCCACCTCAAACAGCCTGATTGTCATGGCAGCGAGTCTGTGCAGTAGTTCTGTGGTTGTGGCTCGGGAAAGGCATGCGTGCAAACCGCCATTCATAAGATTTGGCCCAGGCGCCATTTTAGCTGGCCGCACCGACGCACCTGCTCCTCACAATTTCTCAATAAAATACACTGGTATTGTTCTTAAAAAATTTGCATCAAATTCCTTGGATGAGTATGCCCTACATACAAAAATACTATGGAAAGCATCAGGGCAGTGTCAAGGGCTGTCTTTCTGCAATTTATTTATTTAAACATTTTCTTAAGGAAAATAACATGAATCCAAGTTTTTTTTTTATGTAAAACATACTGAGAATATCAGAATCATCTTCAGAATACATAGATCCATGCCTACCTGGCTGTATTTGTGGCCTTGGCACCCTTTCTGTACTTACTAGATATCCGTATTTTCTCTTTGCATTCACACTGATCAAAATGCTTGCAGAGGTTACCTTTTCTAAGGACCTTTGCTACACATTGGCACTGTATCTCCTGTATCACCAGGTGTGTTGGATGGGTTCAATCAAGATGCCTGGCTCTTTTGTTGTTGTTGTTATTTTATTTTGTTTCTATTTTTAAGTAACTCATTATGGTCTCTGTCTCTGTCTTTCTCTTCTCTCTGTCTCTTTCTTTCTGTGTCTTTGTCTGTCTCTCTTTCTATTTGGTAGTGCTTGGATTCCAAACAAGACCTTAAATATGTTGAGGAAATGATCTAGTGTTAAGCTACATTTTCAGCCTTGATTAACATTCTAAAAACAACAAAACAGTATTTCTCTCTCTCTCTCTCTCTCTCTCTCTCTCTCTCTCTCTCTCTCTCTCTCTCTCTCTCACATACACACACATTGATGTAAACTACTGTCTTATCAGCCTACCAGTTCTTCATACATCATAAACACACACACAAACATGCATGCATGAGTGTAAGAGTAAACCATAAGTTAGAGAAAACATCAATAAACTGAGAACTATGAAAGAAATCAAATTAACAGTGAATAGACTATAAACAAAATAAACAGGAACATGTTGGATTTGGATCCAAGCAGCACGTGAATGTCATTCATGGTTCATGGGTTCAGTGTCAGCTCCAGAGATCTAAGCATTTTTTTGTAAACTATACTGGGCAAACCTACACACATACACAGAACCACAAATGCACAACACATATATGCCTACATAAAAACAAAGTAAATATATAAAAAAAGATTATCTCACCCAGCCAATTCTGCTATTAGGCTTCTTTTAGGAGCACCCATCTTTCTACTAGGAAAAACTATGAACAAAAACTTGTGAACATTTATAATTTCTAACAACCAAATGTTTGTTTAATCTCATTCTGTACAATCATTTCTGAATATCTGTATATTTAAAATTTATGTAGATCCTGCCTATCATAGACAGATATCACTGGATGGTGTTAACTTTATGTTGTCATGGAAACTTCCAGAAGGAATCATGCCAGAGGTTTAAATCATTTAAATACGAAGACCAAGTGAGCATCTGGACGTTTACAGGGCAGGCCCTGAGACTTGCTGAGGTCAGGAAGAAGTCCTTTTCTAATTCAGCACAAGTAATACTAACACGATAACATTTGGATAACCAATTTTTGTTAATTTTAGAAAATATATGCTCCAAAGCAATTTAGGGTTTCTGTGTTTGTTGATATTACCTTTTAATGTGACAACCATGACACCATTTTCCAAAACAGATGGATTAATGTCATTTTTTTTCCAAAAACTTACTTCACATAGACAGGTGTTTCCTGTGTGTGTTTGACATGAAATTAAACATAGCTCCAGATGTGCTGTTTGTAGCAAAGCCAGTTAATTTTATTAGAACATTTAATCACAGATCAGCAGTGTAGTAGAGGGCAGTGAATGTGAAGCAGAGATTTAACAGAACTTCTTAATGAATTGTGAATTTGTTTATATAGGGGAGACACAGAGGCATGCGATGCTACTCTGTGAATCCTGTAAGTGTACTGACTTGGGATTGTTATTTCTCATGAACTCTGATATTATTCATATTTAATAGTCTCTGAGAACTATTGAGATTGTATGTATATGTATGTGATGCATGTGTGTGTGTGTGTGTGTGTGTGTGTGTGTGTGTGTGTCTGTGTGTGTGTGTGTGTGTGTTTAGAGCTGGCAAGGTTTGATAGTATCCAGCTAGAGTGTAGACTTTATAGTTTTGTAAACTAACCTTTGTGTTGTTTACAAAACATCCCTCCTCAGACAAAAGTGAGGCTTCTACTCTCCCAGGGGCTTTGCAGTGCATTAGAGTGTTCACAGTGATTGCTCTGTCTGACACACTCTTAGAGAGGACAGCAGCACAGAGCTCCACTGTGCCAGACTTAAACATCATTATATGCCTAGTTATTTTTCCTCTAAGATTAGCTATAGATTTCCCATTAATTATAACATCAGGTTGATTCATCATTAATAAAATAAATTTCAGTGAACTGTCACTGATTTCTTGAATAAAATGAAAACAAATGAAGAAAAACCAGTTCCTGTCTTTGTTATACTCTTATCAAATTTGTCTTTGTAGCAGCCTGGTCATTCCAGGGCTAGCAAAAAATATTCATAATTTTCTATTTTGAAATATTAGTGTTCTCATACACACTAATAAAAACTTACAGCCCTGCTATGATTGATGTTTTTTGTTGGCCTGTCACCTCATTGTATAGAAGTTTGTTTTAATGAGTTTCTCTAATGAATATTTTATATTGCTACTTGGATGAATGGCATATGGTAAATGCAAGGTAAATTACAGCTCTTTAAATAAATATTTTTCATAAATTATTTATTTTGTGATGCCTGTATTGGTAAGATGTCATGTTAGATAAAGGTTGGAAAGTATTTACTGTAATACTTATTTGTAACTTGAAGAAGTAAAATTTTTAAATTATTAACAAGCTTCAACCATACCCATGAAACTTACAGCAAAATTAGCATAAAGTCTATCACATTACAAATTTGTGTAGACAGTGTCCATTTTATAATGCATAAATAAGATAACCTTTTATGTTTGCAAGAATTTTTATGCTGTTCTATAAAAATGAAGGAAAAGCTCTTTCAACTCAAATTTTATAAAACTTGGTACAATTTTGGATTTAATGTTGAAAATTAGCTTTCAAATATATTATTATTATTATTATTATTATTATTATTATTATTATTTAAAAGTAAAATGTTTTATTTAAATTGAGTAGCAACATATTTTTTACAGCATTTCTTATTATTTGGGGAATATAGTTGAATCAAATGGGTTTTCATCTAATAAATATTAATGGCTAGTATTTATTGATTGCTTTATGAACATCATCTCATTAAAATCCCAAGATAACTATAAAATGCTGCAGCATTATTCTGATTTTTACCCATAAGAAAATTAAAATTTCCATTGCTAGGAAGTAACATAAATTTCAACCAAAATACAGTCACTATTATATTCATAGCTTTTCAGGTAAATCTACAAGGCTCTAAAATATGTCAACTACTATGGACAGAATTTAGATAGGAGAAAAGCAAACACCCTCTGTGTCTATACTGTCTCAGCACTGACTGAGGACATATAATACAGAAAATATGGCACTGCTTCATGTACTGTGTGCTTCACCCATAAGAATTCTCTTTCCCATAAGAATGTCTATGGCTGTACTCAGAAGTGAGTTACATAATAACTGGTGAGCAGATGGCAAAGGTCAGCTGCAGATTGTTTAGGCAATTTTCCCTATCTTTGACAGCTTGAAAGTTGTAGAGTTAACATTGAGACTCAGATACAGGCCAATGCCTCCACTCTTAAGAATAAATGGCATCACAGCAACCAATTGGCTCTGTAAGTAAAGACATGTCTGATGACCTGAATTCCCTTTGCAGATCCCACAAACACTGGAGAAAATCATTTCCCCAACATTGTCCTCTGACCTTCATACATTTTTGATGGCCTTATTTTCTATATATTCATGTGAGTTTGCATTGCCATTGCTTGGTGATGGTTGATAGGTCACCCTCAAATGCATTAGGCTACACTGGGGATGAATTCTGTGATAATAAACATTTAAAATGTGATAAAAAAGTTTCATCTGAGCTCAAGCAAGCCATATAAAATACTGAGTTATAATATGCCTGTTGGAATAATTAAGTATAAACTAAATTATCTAAAATAACTGAAAATATAAAGAAATTATTAATTAAATTAGATCCAATCTTCCGTTTTACCCCAACAATATTGCTTTATATTGTTAAATGTAATACTTAATTGTGTCCATTTTTATACCATGCCTATATTGCGAGTCCAGAATTGAATGAATGAATTATGCTTTTACAATAAGCCCTTGCCAAATTATTCTTAGTTTTGTACTGTACATTCTGATCATGGTTTTCCCTTTCCTAACTTTTACCAGATCCTCCCCAGCTCCCCATTTACCCACTACAAACCATTTCTTCTGTCTCTTCAAAAATGAAATGAGAATGCAAAACAAAGAAATAAACCATATTTTAAAAAAGAAAGGTCAGAGAGGGTCCACCCAGAACCCCCTCTGACTAGCAATCTGAATTCTTGCTTATGCTGTAAGGCTAAAAACTGCAAGGGGATATAAATAAAAGTTACAAATATCTTTCTGGGTTCCCTGAGGGACAAGCCTGACTGCATAGGGGTTGATGTCAAAAGTATCTCCTCTCCAGGAAAAAGGCATCAGAATGGGTATGGCCCCCATGCCTTACTGGACAACAACAGGAGGACCGGAGCCATTACAAGGTCCCCTTTAATTACTGGAGGTCAGGCCTCTATCTCCGCCTTGGAAAGATGAGAATTGCCACTGCCCTTCTATACTTGGAGAAGGGAAAAGATGTCAGGGTCAGCCCTGCTCAAACATTGAAGGCCTAAAATTGGCCATAAGCCTAAAATCAGCAATAGGCCTGGCATACATGCCTGATAACACAAAGTATTGGGTCTCTGTGGAAAAACACTGAAACAGATGGCTATAAGCTATTGTAAACTGGCAGCTTCTGTTGAAATTTACCAGTCTGAGACCTTGTAAATAGGCAGTCTTGGTGGATAGTACCAACTTAGATAAGGACAAGTGAATCATAGGCAGAGTCATAGTGACCTGTCCTCTGAACCTTCACCCAGCTGATACCCTGTTCTGAAAGATATCTGTACTCCCCCTGAACACCTATGCTCCTGTGTCATCCCCCTTCCCACATCTTGCCTTTTTATGTTTATAACCCCTGTGTTAAAAAGTAAAAATTACGATTTGATAATTTAAAAAAAATTAAAAAAGAAAGGTAAGAAAAATATAAAGAAAATAAAAGTCTATAAATACAGAAAATTGGAAATCATACAGACAAGAAAATTGTCAGTAAAAAAAATACTTAAGCAAAACAATATGGGACAAACAGTCAATAAAATTACCATTACATTCAACCAAGTTTAATGTGATGATAGAGACCAAATCCAGGGCCTATTATTCTAGCCAATCACTACCAATGGAGCTACCTTCCTAGCAAAATAAAACTGACTTTCCATGAGCCATCTTTATTTATCAATGAAAAGACTGTTTGTTCTTGTAGAGTAACCATGTACAATTCATTTATGTTCAGAAACACAGCCAGATGATAACAATAGATGATAGTTAGAAAATAGATGGTAGATGATAATGATAGATGAAAGACAGTTAGATATATAGATGATAGATAGCAAGGCAGAGATAGACAGACAGACAGACAGACAGACAGACAGACAGACAGACAAAATTTCAGAACATTTGCATCCCCATTTGTCCTAAAACAATACAATGAAAACGTTTATACTTTGTAAACAGAGAATTCTAACTGAGGATATTGTATGTCTTTCACAAGCAGCCATAGCCAAATAAGTGGTAAACCTTAGGGAGGAGACAAGGAGGAGAAAGATGTAAATCAATGTTCTTGGACAATCACTGTCTTCAGACCTCCTAAATTATAGTGTTAGCTAAATTGTGAGAGAAAAGGGTGATATCAGAATCACATGGGAGCCCTCTCAGATTACAGGCATGTCAGCAGGTCCACATAGTCCCATATCATTCCTGCAGTAAATAACTATCAATCAGAAGTACATCAGAAGTCACCTGGGTGTTGGAGGTGGGTGAAGGCAGGAGGGTAGGCATTAAGTGTGGAGAATCCCTAGTACATCAGATGGTATATGCCAAGGCCTGTGATTAGCAGAGTAAGTCCATCTGGAAACTTTTGATGGCAAGACTAGACTCTTGATTATGACAAGACTAATAATTTGATTTAATAATTTGTGACTGTGGAGTTACTTTCACTTAGTGGCATCTCAGTATACCACCGACTTGATGACAGTAGAGACTTTCACTTCCCCATAAAGTCAGGACATCGAAGGTTTCCAGATGTTGCTAGCAATCCCGAGTCCGGTGTGATTGGCTTGGGAAGATCATCTGCTCCTGGGAACCTCAGGGTCGAATGCTGAGATTATAAACAGCAAGACGTGTGCTGATCTGAATCAAGCAATTAATATCTTAGGCAAACAGACCAGGCGTGTTTGGACAGCAGAATCATAATTGTGAAGCCATTCTTTCAAACACTTTTAGTGGATTTTGTCAGCATTACCAAAAAGGTCCCAAACTACAGATGTTTTGTGGTTTATATGATAATAGAAATGCTAACATGGGAGGGAAATTTTTACATTTTCTCACTCTTAGACAAAGGAATGTAGGCTGTTAGGAAAGAATTACCCTCCCCAAGAACAAGTCCTTTATGGGTTGCTCAACCCAAAGTGGTCAGCCCCTAAAACAGTATACACATAAACAACAAAAACAAACTCAGAAATTTGTATTTATATTTATTTGTGCATACTTATACAAATATGTGTATGTGGCAATTTCAAAGAAAGGGGGACTGTAAACGTGAGAATGGGGAATACCTGAGAGGTTTGGAGGGAGATTACCTGTGAGGGGCTCGAGGAGGAAATGGAGAGCAGAAACTGATGTAATTCTATAAAAAGATATCACAGCATTTCATATTTTTCCATAAATATTTAAAGCATGTAATTATTTATTGACTTTTAGAAGACTCAAGAAATAGCTTTTATTTCTCATCCTTTATGCTTTACTAGAGATAGTCAAGTTGCTGGCTGGTTTTTATGTCAAATTGATATAAGTTGGTGTTATCTGAGAAGAGAAAGTATCAGTTGAAAAAGTGCCTCCAGTGTATTAGCCTATGAGAAGCCTTATGAGGAAAGGCCCTGCTCATTGTAGGTGGTGTCATTCCCTGTAATGTAGGTTCTAGCTATAAGAAATTCCGTTCAGCAAGCAAGAAGCAAGAAGCCAGGAAGCAGCACCCACCATGGCTTATGCTTCAGTTCCTACCTCCTTATTCCTGCCTTGAGTTCTTGCCCTAACTTCTCCCAGTGACTGATTATTACCAGAGACTTATAGAATAAAAAATAACTCTTCTCTAACTTATTTTTTGGTAATGGTGTTTTATCACAACAATAGAAAGACTAAGAGTTTGAAAGGCATCTTAGCAGAGTGATCCCAGGACAGGATGACATCATTAATCTTAGACTGGTGACATCCTTACTAATTTAGATAGTATAACTGAAGAATATCTGCAGGAAACCAGGCAGTCTGATAAAGGTCTTGGTCACGGTATAAGAAAAATAGAGAGATTTAAAAAATAGCATCAAAACTGTTACGCCTTGTTTATGCTTTTTCACATAAATTGGTTTACACTTTACATATATTCTCTTCTCAAAACACCAAACAAAAATTTACATATTGTGCAGTTTTAAACTTCATTTAAATGTTTACCTGTGCATTGTTGCTGTTTAATTTTGTTTACATAACTTCATGTAATTCCCTCTCATTCTCCATTCTGGCTGATTTTATACCAAGAGTGGCACTGTGAGGCCATGCATCCAAGACCTGTATTGGAATCTATTAAAGTTCCAGAAAATTACTCCGTCTCTCTTAAATCCTCTCACATAAACAAGCTACCTTAATCCTATTCTATTGAATAAGGTTTTTACGGGACTATCTTAAGGGAGAGAGAAACACAGCTCTACCGTAAGTCAGAATGGCCGTGCAATATCATAAAAGCACTGGAAGAATGTGTTAAGGTAAACAATTGCATGGTTCTTTCTAAGGGAGAGCTTCTGTGGCTTGATGTATGGTAGGGTATAATACATGGTTCTGTACTCAATAGCTAAGTACTTGTTAAGGGTTTGGGTTCACTGCAATGTAAGAAACATAGGAGATTTGAGCGAGTGGCTAGTATCTGAACTACTGGGCTATGTTTATATAGTCTCTTGTTAATGAGTAAAAATAATATTGTAACCTATTTCTTCCTCCTGAGGACAGATGATTCACATATAGGCAGATACTTTGATATAATCCAAAATCCTGAGTAAGAGGCAGAAGAACCTAGTTATCTAGTAGATTTTATTTTTAGTTTAAGCTTTATTTGTGCTTTTCACCTTCACTCACTCTCTAGCATATTAGTTTCATTCCATAATCTTCTAGATACAATTTGTTGGTTCTCAATAACTCTCAACATCACTCATACACTGAGAGTTTAAATAAATTACCCAAAGATTTATGCGTAGCAATAATCAGTGTTAAAATTAAACCTGAATCCGCTCGAAATCATGGTTTCTATGCCAAAACGTATAATAGGTGAATGCTTACCTAGCTTCTAAAAAGGCTAGATAAATCTGGGTACCCAAATCTTTCATCCCGAGGCGTGAAAATATGCATGTGTATGTGTACAAACACTGTGTGTGTATGTGTTTGTGTTTCTGTGTGTCTGTGACAATATGCATGCAAGTGTTTGTAACCATATATGTGTATATGTGTGTTAAGAGGTGTACCGGTACATGTGTGTGTGCATTTGTGTATATATGTGTGTATGTGTTTGTGTATGTATGCATGTGTGTATGAATGTTTATGTGTGTGTATTGTGTGTTTGAGTGTGCACACACATGTGTGTATTTGTGCCCATGTGTGTGACTGTATAAGTATGTGTGAGTATATGTGTATGGATTTTAAGGAGAACTTCAGGTGAGGTCTTCAGAAATTCAGACCACTTCTATTACCTGTGAGAAAGAGTCTCTCATGAACCTAGAGTTCACCAGGACATGCTAGACTGGCTGGCAACAAACCCTAGCAATGTCCTCACTCAGCCTCCCTACTGGGAACGTTGCAAGTATAGGCCTATATGTTTGAATTTTTATATAAGTCCTAGGACAGTAATTCTGGTACCTGTGCATATAATACAAGTGCTATACTGCTAAATCATTCCCAAAAGCTTTCATCTGAGAAATATATATGCAGTCTTGAGTCTATAGGTATATTAAGGAAGTATACAATTAAGTATCTACTGATAAAAAATAATAAAAATATTCTACAGCACTTCTATTATGTACATATAGTTTTAAGATTTATAGAATATAAAATAAACATATACATTAGTGAAAATAATGTATTTGCTTATTTAAAATTAAATAAATTCTGGCTGAATATTTGATTCTACAAGGCATGGAGGAACCTCAATAACTTTCAGAGCGGTTCCATTATTTGAATTTATGATCAACAATGCCAAAACACTACTTCACAGAAATGTGTAGTTTAGAATGGCAGCAGTTCAAAGTTTTTAGGAATTATTGGAAATTCTGTCCTAACATAAAGCCAAATTCATTTAATTTTTTGAGAAACATGCCAGTAACACAAACAAAAATATTTTAAATAAAACTTCATAGTATAATGCAATCCAATTTGATACATCATGCTGAAGAATGACAATATGAATCTATTATGATTCTCTTTTCTAAAATTAAGCCATTATACTTCTTAAAAAGCAAGACATTTTGTATACATATTAAGGCAGCTCAATCATAATATATAGAAGTCCTGAATCTTAGCCAAGAAATTTCTGGCAACCTTCTATAATGTTACTTGGTACAAGGTTATGTAGAGAGCAATGAGTAATTTCTGTGTGCTCACAAGCAAGGAGACACTGACATCACAGGATGCATCCTAAATAAGAATACCCATGGGCTCTCAGATTCCTCACATATTTAATTTTGAATTAATTTTAAGTCACTGAAAGCTGTTTACCATTAACAAATCTTTTTTTGGCTAATCCTATATTCTGTTGAATCACAATGCACTGTGTTTGAAAGTGAATTTTCATTAAATTCTATGCCTATTACTGCAGATTTTTATCAACAAAAGTTTGAATTTTATCTTTCAATTGCTCAATTGAAAGCTCATAGTCACAGTTTACAACCATTAAAACTGCTCAGGCAAAAGTTATTATTAGCACTAAAATATCCAAATCAATGTTATCATTTGCTTATTTAATATACACAAATCTGTGTATATAAATACTTACACTAATGGGAAAAATAAGTCAAATGTTTAGAATTTGAGTTTTATGGTTGTTAGCCAATGAAATATTATTGAAAGTATCATACTGCAGGAACTGTAGGACTAATATTTAAAGGCAGAAATGTTAGTATTCTGCTTTTGCATTGCTCTGAGAATCATTATGATAAGCCAGAAAATATAGGGGTGATATAACATATAGTCAGAGTTCGGTCATTTAATGATTTTTATTTGTGTCATTCAGTTAGATTATATGTTACATAAAGAATACAAAATAATCTATAGTGAATTGAAATGAATGCTACCTTTTGATAAACATGTTTTCTTTTTAGAATATCATTTGTGTTTAGATCTCTTTGCAAGACTTTACATTAGGTATGCAGCTCTTTGCAATATTCAGCTTTCTTTACACTATCAATAGAAAACTATCACTAAAAATTAGATAATTGTATTCAGTGGCTATAAATTGTATGTGTGTGTGTGTGTGTGTGTGTGTGTGTGTGTGTGTTTAAGAAATCCTATTTTAAAATGTATTTTGAGTCCAGCAGCTCCCTTTAATGCCTCTGGACAGTATTTTCAGAACTCATTTGTTTGAGGGGTTTTTAATCTGAGGACATTGAAAAGTTACACCCGCTGTGCTGTCGTCAATCATGCCAGGAGTAAAAATAGTGGCATGATTTGTTATCTGTTATTTCCCTTGCTCTGGTGGCTGTCTCCCAGTGCCAGCTCTGTCCTTAAGGCCATCACTTATAGGGACCACTGTCTGTCAAAACCACATCCAACTTTAAGGGCTGCCTTTGTTGGAGCAGACAAATGAGTATGACCTTTAACAATAAAATAGGCACCTACTGAGAAAGATGAAGCCGTGGCTGAAATTAAGAGTGCAATATAGCCCTTTCAAATGCTGGCAAAAAGTTAGATGTAGAACTAAAACTTAATTATAAGAGTAAATGTGGGTAGACATTGTCAATAATGAAACAGACATGGTCAGAAATATCGATTCACAGCCTGGACTACAACTTCATCCAGGAATCATCCTACCATTCATTAATAATGAATGGTATTGATGGAGTTTATTTAAAGGGGTGGGGGATTAAATTGTAGTCACTATAGGTTTATCAAGTAGTGATTTTTTTTCAATGAACACTAAGATATACAATTTGTTTATGAATATTGTAGAACTGCAAAAGGGAAAAACTGGAACCCACTAATGCTTTGATTTATACTAATGGTTACTTCAAGCAATTTACAGCAAAGTGCATGTGGCTGGATAGGCTGTGAACCGTCTATTGATATTTTGTTGTGTTTCCAAACCCAGTGTAGGCATTGTAGGCGTTGCATTGTGAGGAGCACAGCACAGTTTGAGGTTTGAAAGGCTCTTGTGAGCCAACCTGGCAAGTGGTCAGTGGAGACTACAGTTTACAGAGAACACAAATCAATCTTATTAATCTCTTTTCAGTAATATAATATTCTCCCTGTGACAATAATGAAATTAATCTATGGATTTTTATTTTAAATATTGAACTGCCATTTAAATAATAAATGATATTCAGAACCTTATAAATGTCTATATTTATGTGGGTTTTACAAAATATTATCATGGATTTTTATGAAGAAATCATTTAAAGTAATTTCATAAATTCTTTTTGTTTGAAATGAGTGTTGTTAATTCTGTAATATACATTTGTAATGACCTTAGAATGTGAATTTCCCACCCACAATTTTGTCATTTTTTATGCTTCAAATGTTTGAGTTATTTATCCTTATTTCCAGCTCTTCTCCTCCTTCACCTTGTAATGGGATTAGGAAAGGAAGATTATTAAATTTTCCTATCTTCTTGTCCACAGAAACATGTGGACATGATGCCTTCTTTATGTGACTGTTTTCATTAATCTATATGAAACACCAAGATGTTCTATCTCATGCCACGGGCACAAAAAGGACAACTTTCTATTAAAAATCTGGCAAATTTGGACTACTAGGACAGATACCTACAGATTCAGCAAGTTTTGTAACAATAAGATAAAAGATGTTTGCTCAAGACAATTTTTTTTGTTACTAACAATGCAAACTTACTCCTCTGACTGGAATAGTATGAGATTTCTTTTGAATATATATATATATGTGTGTGTGTGTGTGTGTGTGTGTGTGTGTGTGTGTGTGTGTGTGTGTGTGTTTGTATGTATCTATGTATGTATACTCAAGAAACAATGTTATTGTGATTTTTTGTATTAACCATATTTCTATGAATTGATGTATATAATATTATTTAACTATTTTATATACAATATATAGGATTTTTTTACATTTGTATTCCTAAAATTATCACTGTGTGTACTTTCTGATTTTAACTTGGTTTGAGTTAGTCCATAACTCTGTTAGCCCAAAATACAATCATACAGCATTTCAGAAAGAGATATATCTAAGGTCTGAGTTCTAATCTTGGAATTGGCCGTATCTATACAATTCTGGGATTTAGAAAATAACCTTTTATTCAAAGGGGTAAACCATCAAAAGTTCATAGAATTTTTTTATAATAAAAACTTACAGTAAAAGCCCACAATTTAATAGCTTTGGAGTTTCAATTGTAGCCCACTCTAAAGTAGTAATCCTTCCAACATAGGGTTAACAGGCACTGACAAAGCACTGCAGGAAACACTACCCTCAGCTACATTGTACCCAGTTTGACATGGATGAACTCTCATTATTTACTGTTCCTGACTACTTCTAGGTACACTAAATTTTAAGAGAGAAAAACATGAATCCTATATTTCAAGAAAGGTAGAACTAAACCATTGTTAAGTTCCCTTAAAAAGAGTATTCAGTGGAAAGTTCCTAATGTCTCCAAGACACTGAAGGTTGCATTAAGTACTTGTGAAAGTGGAAATCCCCTGGGAAGCCTATTTAGTGTTTAAACCTCAGCAAGAACACTAGAGTCCCCAGCGGGGTGCACTTTTACATGTAAAGACAGGAACGTTTAAAATTTACTCTATGATGTTCTCTACATTATCACCATTAACCAAGAGCTGACCAAAGTCTTCAAAAGTAACTACTCTGAGTGTTTCTATATTCATAGAAGCATGAATATAACATGCTTCTATGATACCAGAGGTTAAAGTAGGTGGCCACCTAGAAATCTATAGGTTATATACACTAGAATAATGTTTGCATAATAAAACATCTAAGTTTAAAGCATGTAAAATCTCTGGTTGTCTGACATCCTGTAAAATACAGACAAGCACTACTTTTACAAATCTTAAACACAGTAATATTTTCTTTTGAAAATACTGTTCATATTTTTAAAACCTTGCTTGATTAAATACTTTATTAATATATCACTTGATAGAACTGCATATAATAAATAATCACTTGTGAGCACCAAATAATTGGGGTTTATGGCATGTAAAAATATGTGATTTTCATAATATAAAATTAATAAGTATAAATTGATATTTTATTAAGCTATTTGTTTACTTTATATCCCAATGGCAGCTTCTTCTGCCTTTTCTCCTCTCAGTCCCTCTCTCTCATCCCTCCTCTTCTTTTTCTCAAAAATGGGGAAGGATTCCATGGCTATAAACTGGTATTTTTAAAATGTTATGTCTAATGGTTGCCAAATTTCAAAGACAGAAATTATGTTTTATCTGAAAAATCAAAAGACTCAAGAAACATTGTTATGAATTTGCTAATTTTCCATATTTTAAGCTTGTATTTACATAACATAATAACTCTTTCACACAAATTACTGGGAAATATTTATATCATCTAGCATTGCTTTTTGCTTTATTATCAGTTTTTAAACATGGCATCTTGATTGCTGTTTGACAAGCGAAAGTCAAGCCTGAGATATTTTAGATCTTATTAAAAATTTTCAGGTCAAGCAAAGGTGAGGGAAAAATAACCACTCTAGGATCTGCATTATATGCGAGGGAACCACAAATAAACTGTGCTTCCTCACGCCAATGTGTCCAAACTTGACTGAAAGCTAAAGGGTGAGCTTATTCTATTGATTTTTCACATGTAAGCTAAGAGGTAAAATAACCCGCGCTCATTAGAGAGGCCAGTGTGGGGATGATTGGATGCCTTTTATCTCTCAACAGTAAAATCAGCTGAATCTCAGTCATCATGGTATAGTTGTTAATGGGAAAAGAAAGCAAACTTGAAGTGCCTTCTACACAGCCCCTGCTTTCTTCAAAACCAGTTTTGTCCACTGATTCTTAACATTTTTGCATTTATAGTTCTCAAAACCAGGAGATGCAGTTTTGATTGTTTTCCTTAAATGTAACCTTTTACTGCCTTATACCACTTCCAAATTTCAACAAATTATTCTTAAATTTATTGTTTGACAAAAAATACATCAATTTGATAAAAGCATTTGTAAGAGGCCTGAGATTGGAAACAACATACAGTCTGTGTAGGAGTGAAATGTTATGATTCTATCTTTATATATCTAGCTTTTAAAGAAAGGGGATATTGGTTCTACAATGAAAATGTCCCATCAAACAAACAAACAAACAAACAAACAAATAAAACTTCCATTTCTGTAAAAGAAAGTGAGTGGTCTTATTTTCCCACAAGAACCATATTCAATGAATAGTTCTCCTTCTTTTGAGACTTCTGTATTTTCTCTCTGTGGAGTTATTGACTTTTGTAGAGAAATACCTTTAGCCATTTGTGACAGAGTTCAAAGAGAGAATGGTGTCGATAATTGGATAGAAAAATGATCTCAAAACAAGATTTGGATTAAAGAATATGTGATCACTTGATAACACAAAGCTCTTATCACACATTACTTTGAATTCTTAGATACATAAACAAAGCAATATTTTATTTGTCTCTCAGTCAGATCATCTTCCTTATAATATGCAAGTTGTATTTTCATGCATTTGTGCATTAATGCAACTTTTGCAAGATACAATTGCCCCCAAAAACTCTTCTAAAATTCTACTTACCTTGGGGATCACATACATTTCACCTTTCATTGCTGGCTTACACTTTCCACATAGCCTGAAGTTCTTCTCTCATATTCTCCTATACTTAAATCAATGTTCTAATAAATATACACATGCACATTCAGAGCATGACATTCTGGTGTGGACAGATATGACATATATATATATACAGTTTCACTCAGAGTCACACTCAGAAAAATAAAGAACTTATACTATGAAAAATGAGTCAAATTGATTTTTGCATGTAGTTAAAAGAAACTAGATTAGTTTCATAAAAGTGGGAAAAAAACACATCCTAAATTAAGGAGATACCATGCCATGGGCAGCTGCCCCTAAGTTTAAAAAAAAAAAAAAAGGAGAGGACAACTTGAGCAAAAGCATTTTTCTCTATTCCTCCTGATTACGGGAGGAATAGACACATTTCAAAATGGTTTGAAGAGATTATCCCTTTCTCTTCCTTCAGTTTGATTCCAACTCCATAAAACAATTCTTACTTAGACCATAGGTGACTTGTTTTTTAGTCCCTAATCATGGCACACGGAGACAGTCATTTGTCTGAAGGATCCTGACATAATCTTTTGAGTGTACATTTCATGAGTCAGTGACTAAAGCTATCTTCCCTTCCGTTGTGGTTGAGTTTCTAAAAAGGGAATGACATTTGTGGTAGATTCTTGTCTCTATTCTTTCTAGAATTACTAAGCAAATAATTTTAAAATAACTCCAGTTGATCAAATGTATACCAGTCAATGACTAAATTAGTTAATTTTCTATTTGGTGCAACAAAATACTGTACCAAAGCAACTTATTTTGACTTACAATAAAGCAGAAAGAGTATACACAGCAGGGAAGGAGTGGAGGCAAAAACACTAGGTAGTTAATCATCACATCTGCAACTCGAGAGCAGAGAGAGATACATGTTTATTGTCAGCTTGTCTCCTTTTTATTTAATTGGGGACAGCTGCCAATGGTATGGTATCTCCTATATTTAGTGTGGGTCTTTCCTTCTCAATTTACTTCATGTAGAAACTCTCTCACTGACATGGTCAGAGATCTGCCTCCATGTTGATCCTGAAACCTGTCAATCTGAAAATCTATCCTGATCACCAGTACGACTAATGCTTAAAGTGAATTGTACTTACATATTTAGAAATGAATGCATGTTTCTGTCTGTATGTGTAACTGTGCATGTCTGTGTGTGTATGCATATGTATGTGTAACAGCAATTAATGAAAAAGAGGCCATTAATTTGAAAGACAGCAAGGTAGTGAATGCATGAACAAGGTGAAGGGCAAAAGTAAAGGGAGGGAGAAAATTATACAATTATTTGATAAATTAAAAATATTACTTAAAAACCAATAGTTGTCAGAGAATAAAAGATTCTTAAGGATATTCTTAAAATCATTAGCATATCCATACAATATAGAAGAAGAAATAGAAGGATTTAGTAGGACTGTCTCTGTAACCAATGTACATTGCCAAAATCAGTCTTTCTCAACAAAATATCAAAAGTTCAGGTAACCAGGAAAATGCTACATGTTCTAATATATACACATTGATTTATATATTATGAAGAGATGACTTACTATGGTAATTAGAATTTTTCAATATGTGTGTAAACTGTTTGTAGTTGAAGGCATCTTAGATAATGAATATCTGAACAGCATTTATCCAATTATTTCCAGACCCTGCCTGAAAACTAATACTAGCAGAAAATGATACAAATTTGCTTGTTTTTGTTCATCTTTGATAAACGATGACTCTTAAATTTGGTCTATTTATTGGTTTTTACAAAGCACTATTATAAGGTTGGCTTTGAAACTACAGACAGAGGAAAGTCAAAGAGACGTGAGCTGCACTTATGTATAGAAAACATACCTTTAGGGGTCACACCTGCATCTTCAGGATGAAGGACCAAGAACAGATACTTTCAGCCCTTGTTTAACTTTATATTGGTAGTATGATTAAATAGCACTATTAACTTCTCACTGCAAATTCATTGGTGACTTATGTGTAGGTCAGATATGACCTTGTTCTGAAAACCTGGGAACAAAAGCTGCAGACTAAGTTGCATGAAGCTGAAGCATCCTTTGCCAATGTAATCATTATATTTTATTGGACTTAACAAATCTGAACCAGGAGATGAAATTTGAACTATTTGAACTGGCATTTTTGCTCTAATCACTTGGGAAAAGGGAATTGCCAGTAGGTTCCAGTGAGAAGCTGGTAAATTGCACATTTGCACTGTGTGTAGATACACTCACACAGCTCTACACATGCACACACTCACACACACACACACACACACACACACACACACACACACACACAAACACACTCAGAGGAAGTGGTAACAACTCCATCCTTTTCTAAAACTCATTGCTTAACTACACAAAATTAAATGTTTAAAAATCTAACTACATAAAGCTGAGGAGATGGATCAGTGGGTAGGAATAGCGACCGTTCTTCTCAAGAACTTAGGTTCGATTCTGAACACCCACCCATATGACAGTCCATAATTGTCTTCAATTCTGTGTCTAGAGGAAAGAATGCCAGTTTCTAGCTTCAGGCTCACGTATAGTATACACACATACATACAAACAAAAAAAGCCATTTATATTTGTAAAATATAACTCCAGTGCTAATTTATGATGATAGAATTAATTCTGTGATGTAATCAATGTAAGATATTTATGCAGTTTAAAAAAACTGGTATTCAATTGAAAATCATTGATGTGATTGGGATAGGATTTAGTTGATAAGGTGCTTATCATGCATGTATGAGAACTTGAATTCAAAACTACTCACATAAACGCCAGCAGTATGAAAGTCCACTTATAACCCCAGTGTTCAGGGAGCACAGATAGGTATTCCCTGACTCAACTCAAGCTGGCTCGCTGGGCTAGCTGAATCTATGACTTCTGAGTTTAAGCAAGAGAGCCTCTCTTCCTAAGTAAGGTGGAGAATGATCAGGAAGAGACAATGTAAACCACGGACCTCCATACTCACAAGCACATATGTGCATGGACATTCACATACATGTGCTCATGTGTGTACACATACACATGCAACAAAAGAATATGTTATGTTACTACAATTAGTATATAGCTTTACTTTTAAGAGTATAAGAAAATCATTCTCAATCAGATAAAGAAGTTTATTCTATTAACTATTTACAAAGGAGCAATATTTCCAGTGGTCAGCATGTTTGCGTTTGTAAATAATTTCAAATAACCATAGTGACGATAGTGCTCACAATATGCATTGAGTTTTTAGGATACAGAAGGTTTCATGTAACAGAAACCTTATGAGGAACACCTTTCAAATATCTACATTAAAATGGTAAATAAACTTAAGTTTAGAGAGATGAAGCAACTTGCTATGGTGGCAGTGTTTGAACATGGATAACACAAATATGTGTGTAGGCATGTGAACAATTTTTATATATTTTACATGTACATATATAACTTTCCAGATCCCAAAGATTTGTAATATAGCAAGACTAGATAAACATTGCAATCTGCTAATGATATTTCACAGATGTTTAAAATAATTAAAAATTTAGAGAAAAGTCTTTATACAAATTATCTTTTTCAAGAATCCTCCCCAAACTCTTTAAATAGTATCCCTTTCAGATATAAAGACTCAGTCCTGAACAATGGCCTCTATCTAGAATGTCTCCCTACATCCTACCTCAGATGCAATGTACAAAGGGCTTTGAACACATGTCACACCAACCTGTGCCCTGTGTTTGAACTAAATCATTGGGCCTTGCAAGCTTGGAAATGTCAAGAGCTATATAATTCACTTTTCCTATTATAATATGAGCACCAGAATACCTCCATCCAATATAAACCAAGAACTCAAGATGTTAGATTCCAGAGAACCAAATAACCCTGTTGTAGATATCTCAGGCCTTGTATTTTATTGCTAATTCCCCTTTCCTGGGTAGGGTTGCAGAGGAGGGGTGAATCAGTACACAGGTGACTTCTATTGAACCTTCTGCCCACCTTAATTTGTAAAATAAAGCTAGAGCTAGTGATTGGGCAGAGAAGAGAAAGTGGAGAAATAAAGGTTGGTGGGAAGAGAAAGAGAAAGAGAGAGGATGACTGGGGAGGAAGATGATGGAAGAAGACAATGGAGAAGGAAGATAAGGGGGGCGAGGGGAACAGGAGGTAGAAGGACAAGCACATGGCTTGGAAAACCAGCAAGTTATAAGGGATCTCATAGCTGGGAAATAGTAGTGTAGTGGTGAATCTGCCCAATCTAGGCGTGCAGCTTATATTCATAATTATTGAGTTGTGTTTTCATTGACCAGTCTTATTTGGGTTGGACATTTACTGCAATATAACTCTATTAAAAATGAAGAATAGAGCTAAAAAAAGAATTCTCAATTGAAGAAACTCGAATGGCTGAGAAGCATCTAAATTAATGTTCAATATCCTTAGTCATCAGGGAAATGCAAATCAAAACAATTCTGAGATTCGACCTCACACCAGTCAAAATGGCTAAGATCAAAAACTCAGGTGACAGCAGATGATGGCAAGGATGTGGAGAAAGAACACTCCTCCATTGCTGGTGAGATTGCAAGCTGGTACAACCACTCTGGAAATCAATTTCGTGGTTCCTCAGAAAACTGGATATAGTACTATCTGAGGACCCAATTATACCACTCCTGGGCATATACCCAGAAGATGCTCCAACATGTAATAAGGACACATGCTCCTCTATGTTTATGGCAGTCATATTTATAATAGCCAGAATCTGGAAACAACCCAGATGTCCCTCAACAGAGAAATGGATACAGAATATGTAGTACATTTACACAATGGAATACTACTTAGCTATTAAAAACAATGACTTCATGAAATTCGCAGGCAAATGGATGGATCTAGAAAATATCCTGAGTGAGGTAACTCAGTCACAAAAGAACACACAGAGTTTGTAATCACTAATAAGTGGATATTAGACAAAGATCATTTAATACCCACGCAAATCACAGACCACATGAAGCTCAAGAGTAAGGAAGACCAAAGAGTAGATGCTTCAGTCCAACTCAGAAAGGGGAACAAAATAATCAAGGAAAGTGGGAGGGACTTGAGAGGAAGAGAAGAGGGGCAGGAGAATAGAGATGAAGAATCAGGTATGGGAGGAGATGGAGGAGATGTACAGAGAGTCAGGAAATTGAACAGAGGTGTGTAGCAATGGGACATAGGGAACAAGGGGGTAGCAACAGGAACATCACAGATGCCAGGAAAGCAAGAGCCTCCCAGGACCTCATGGGGATGACATTAGTTGAAATACTCCACAAAGGGTAGGAAGAACCTGTTGAGACCATATCCAGAGGATTAGATATGCCACCCCCCCACCCAAGTTGAGGGATGGGGCCACACACCCATCTTTAAAATTTTTATCCAGAATTTCTCCTGTCTAAAGGAAATACATGGACAAAGAGTGAAGCAGCGACTTAAGGAAAGGCCATCCAGAGACCACCCACCTGGGGACCCATCCCACATGCTGACACTAAACCCAGACACTATTGTGGATGCTGAGAAGTGCTTGCTGACAGGAACCTGATACAACTGTCCCCTGAGAGGCTCTGTCAGATCCTGAACAATCCAGATGAAGATGCTTGCAGCCAACCATCCGACTGAGCACAAGGACCCCAACGGAGGAGTTAGGGGAAAGTCTGAAGGAGCTGAACGGCCCTTATCTGACATCAATGGGAGGGGAGGCTCATGGTTCTGTGAAGGTTTGTTGCCCCAGTGTAGAGGAATACTAGGGCGGTGAGGCAGGAGTGGGTAGATGTGTGGGAGAGCACTCTCATACAAGTACGGTAAGGGGGGATGAGATAGGGAAATGTCAGAGAAAAAGTTGGGAAAGGGGATTTTTTTGAAATGTAAATAAATAAAATATCCAATTACAAAAACAAATAAATCAGAAAATTAAATAAATAAATAAATAAATAAATATGAAGACAAGTATGACAGAACCTGAAGCAAAGTAAGTACGGAATAGAATGTAACTATTAGGATTAGGTTTTTAAAATAACTCAAATATCATCGTTTATGTTTATTGCTATTTCTAAGCACCCCCTCCTGCCATTTTATCCAAAAGCATGGTTATAAGGATCCAGGAATTACATGCATAATTTGTTACCTGGAGTTGTCATTCTCTCTCAGAAACTACATTCAACTATATTAAACTGAGTTTGCTCAGCTACTCAACAACCTGGTCTGTGGGCCTTTCTTCTCCTCTTTTAGTTTAGTCACTGGATCACATAAAAATTTTCAGTATCAAAATGCTGTGACTTAGATTCCTTTGACAATGGAAGAGAATGGGGAGCTAGAGGGGGCTAATTGGGAAGGCAAATCTCACGGTGAAGGCAAGGTTCTAAGGCAGCCTTAGAAGCTATTCTTTTGTTCTTTTTGAAATATCTAATTATTATACCAGATGGCACCTTCCATAGTGCCCCACCACCAAAATATTTGTCCACAGTGCAGTATTATTGAGAAGATGTCAAGTATTTGGAAGATGTTCTTACTGGGAAATTGTTTGGTCGTTGACAACATGCTATTGAAGGAGACCATGGGGCCCCAAATATTTTTTCTACCTTTGCTTTCTTGCCACAAAGTGCATGATTCTGTTCCACAGTATATATGTCTCCATGATTTACTGATTTGTCATAGGTCCAAAGCAGCAGAACCAATTCATCTTTTGATTTTCTCCTCTATCTACTTGTGAGACTGGGAAGATTAGAACAAACATTTGAACCAGATAAAGTACAAAGACAAATCAAAAAGGAAAAAAAAAGTCTCACAAATGCCCAGTTTTGTGAACCAGTATGGTTTTTTTTTTGTTTTGTTTTGTTTTGTTTTTTGTTTTGTTTGTTTTGTTTTGTTTTTGAGCTACAGGAATAAGAGTATAAGGTACATACACAGATGACTCAAAGGCAGCTGTGTCCTTGAACCTCCCACAGTTCCATTTGCTGACTCACAAAAGCTCCATTCCTGGGGTGTTTCCTGTATTATTTGTAGATAATACTACCTGAGAGTCTCCTCTTTTCCAGCTCTCAATCCTCACTATTATGCTGGAAGGAGAGAAAGCATTAGCTATTTCCTCTCAGTTGTTATATTCCTTTTTGGAGGGAAGAGAGACTCTCATTAAGCCTTGGGAAACTAAGAAAACTTGAAAATCTCTGAGAACTCATAACCTTCCAGATTCATGCATGCCCAGAGAGTTACAAGGTTCACCATACCCTTCCTTGAAGAAAGCCAGAACAGAAGCCAAGAAGCTTTGTTAACTGGCTGTAAAATAGCTAGTTGTCATCTTCTCAAGCAAATAATGAAGTAATGTTATGTTTAGAGCTCTCCTCATCCTGGGATAAAATCAAAGTTTTCATTTATTGCCCTTAACAGACTTTACTTTAATTGGCAAGTGAATAAGAAATTGAATTCTGCTCTAATTTCATACCATAAACAAACTTTCTTTGCTTCCAAAACTCGAACAGAGAAAACAGAGAAGGGAAACCATCCTCCTCACGGCAGCTTAACCCCTTGACCCATCCACATTCCACAAGAGGAAAGTGCCTATCCTACAGACCACAGTTGAGTGACTCCAAATGATTCCTTCCAGCTCTGAGAGAAGGAGTTCAGGTAATGAGAAGAGTACAGCAGGTAGGACACTGAAGTGATTAATCGGTGGCCAAACGATCAATAAACACAAATGGGACAAATCAGTTCAATTGAATTAAATTGACCTTATATCTTTGAGAAGAGCCTAAGGACAGAGAAAAAGACAGCAGGTTAGGGTTGACTGGTGGCATACCAACAGAGAAAGTCTGGGAATTAAGGCGTGTTAAATAACAGCTTCTGAAGTCTTGTTAGAGTTGTGTGTATGGATGTAAGAAGAATCCAGAGCGAACAGGAAGCACAATCTCTAGAGCAGAGCACTGGATAAACTGAAGCGTACAAGGAATTTCATAAAGTCACCGTGTTCCTTAAATCAAATCAACTGTAGTTACAGATCAGCTCTTAGGATGATCAGTGTCCTATTAGAAAAATGTACAGAGTCCTACATTTAGGAAACCATTTGAATTCCTCTTTAAAAGTCATTGAAAACAGTTTAATGCAGACTACATTGCTTTTGATTTGACTACTTCTAAGGACGAAATGTCTTTGTTGAGAAGGAGACCCTAGTACTTGGAGTTCATCATTATTGAGTGCAACACTAATCTATCCACTGTGATGTATAAACTCATAGGACATGATAGAAAGGAGGGAGACAGTTCCATCTATTAAAGGATATGCATGCACTGTCCCTTTCTCCTTCTCTACATGTTCTCATTCTGTTCTCTCTTCAGTGACACTATGGTGCTCCCATCCATGTATTCTTCTTAAAGGGCTATGTCATTTTGCATTTTTGTTAGCACAGGATGTAAGTTCCTGATGCGATATGTATCACCACTATATTATGTAAATATAGATATATGACTTTCATAAGACCATTTGGTCATTAGTTTCGGGAACTTTTTCCTAATATCTCTTACTCACTGATTTTTTTTTCTGTCTTGTACAGTAGCAATGTTTCCCAGCCAATCCTTTAATTTGGATTTCACCTAGTTCCAGCAAAAGCTTTAACTGGAGGGGCTCTTGTTTCTGATCATGGCTTTTACTAATATAATCTTGATTTACAATCAGTTGTCCATCTTGAAAAACTATCGTTAACCCACTGGTAGCCTTTACTGCTCATCCCAAATTTACTTACCAGCACTTCTTAGCAACATGATAGTGTAATATTCTCATACTTTACACATCACATACCCTCCCAAAATGTACACTTAAAAATGTTCAATATTATTAGTAGAATGAATAGAATTAGGGCCATGATTAGATGATAGGCAAACAATTTTTAAAATGTATAAAGAATGTGAAAGAAACTAGTGAGCCAAAAATTTGAAAATATAAAAAAAACCAATATACTCAATGTCCCTGAGATTCAACACACAAAAAAGTGCTGCAAAAAAAAAAAATTGTAAACTCAAAAATCTACTGATAAAGTGCATTCTTATTCCATATGATCTCAAACCAAGAAACACATAAAAGCCAGATGTTGACCAAATTTGCCAAAAACTGTAGGTTCATATATTTTTTGTTCTATTATTTTGATATACGAAAGTTGTATTATTAGGCCAAGGTACCCTGTGCTTGTGACTTTACTATTAGAAAGAAGATAGAGTATAAATATACATCTACATGAAACTTATTTTTAATTAATCACTCCATTCATTAGTATCTCAAATGATATCCCACTTCCCAGTTACCCTACCACAACCAGCCCCATTATAAATTTGCCCTTTCCTCCCTCCCCTTTGACTTTATGATTGTGCTTCCCCATCCACCCACCTTCTCACCCCACCCCTACAGCATCCCACTAAGCTGGGGCATCAAATCTCCACAGGACCGAGGGCCTTCCCTCCCATTGATGTTAGACAAGGCCATTCTCTGTTACATATGTATCTGGTTCCATAGATCCCTTCCTGTAAACTCCTTGGTTGGTAGTCTAGTCCCTGGGAGCACTGAGTGGTCCCAACAGCTGACATTGTTCTTCCTATGGGGTTGCAATTCCCTCTGCTCCTCCAGTCTTTCTACCAGCTTCCCCACAGGGTCACCAGCTCAGTCTGATGGTTGGCTCCAAGCATTTACATCTGCATTGGTCAGTGGCACGCAGAACCTCCCAAGGAACAGCTACATCAGGTTCCTGTCAGCAAGCTCCTCTTGGCAACAGCAACATTATAAGGGTTTGGTGTCTACAGACAAGATGAATCCCCGGGTGGGGTGGTCTCTGGATGACCCTTCCTTCAGTCTCTGCTCCATTATTTTTGTCCCTGTCTTTCCCTTGGATAGGAACATTTCTGGGTTAAAACTTTGAGATGGGTTCATGGCCCTAAAGGGATTGAGGTAGCAGAACAAACTCTAGTATTTTCTTAAGAATCTATTCTATGTTAACTTGCCCTTAGAGAGACTAGGCAAAAAACAACAGAACAGATTCCATCTTGTCCTCCAAACTCTATTTTAAGCTGCTGTCCTTGGAGGAAGCTACTGTCTGCTGTCCTTGAAGTGATGTGGTTCTCATTCTTGGGCTCTGGGAAAGAGTCTTTTACCCTCCTTTACCCTCTCATGTAAAGCCAAGGATTAGAAACCCGGTTTGCAGTTGTTGTTGTTTTGTTTTGTTTTGTTTTCCCTTTGTAAACCTGAAGGTAAGCTTGAGCTTGAAAAAAGACTCTCAGGTGCTTGCATTGGAATTCTGGTTCCTGGTGGTCTCTTTGGGGTCCTTAAAATCTGGGCACAACAGCCCCATTCCTCAACCAGGGACTGGAGGTGGTTTCTATGGGTTCCCCTTCACTGCACATTTCAGCTAAAACCATCCCAGTTGGGTCCTGGGAGACTCTTGCTTCCCTGGTTTCTGGGACCCTCCAACCACATCCCCTACTGCTACATATTTGTATTCGATTGTCTGACTCTGTACCTTTCTCCTGTCCCCTCCAGTACCTGATACTGCCAGCTCTTATTTCTCCTTTCTCTCCCTTCAAGGTGCCCCTCCCTCCACCTTCCAGGATCATACTGATCTCTCCTCAATGCAGGATTGAAGCATCCACACAATTGTATTCCTTTCTCCTAAGCTGCATATGGTCTGGGGTTGTATTGTGAGCATTGTGAGCTTTGGGGCTAATATCAGCTTATCAGTGAGTACATACCATGTGTGTTCTTTTGTGTCTGGGTTACCTCATTTCAGGATGCTATTTTCAAGATCCATCCACTTGTCTGTGAATTTCATGATAGCTGAGTAATACTTTATTGTGCAAATGTGCCACATTTTTTTTTGTATCCATTCTTCTGTTGAGGGACATCTAGATTGTTTCCAGCTTCTGGCTACTATAAATAAGGCTGCTATGAACATAGTGGAGCATGTGTCCTTGTTACATTTTGGAGCATCTTTTGTGTACATGATCAGCAGTGGTATAGCTGGGTCTTCAGGTAGAACTATTCAGCTTTTCACTTTTTTTCAGAATTAATTAAACTAACCTAAATTTTAGCTGCCACAGTCAAAACTTTTCTTTTTCTTAAACATCCATTCTCTCTTTATAGAATATAGGGAATGGGCTGGAGATGTAGCTAATATGGTTGAGTGGGTAGCCTGTACTAGGTCCTGTTCCTGATCCACAATACCATTTTAAAGGAAAAATAAAAGCCAAGTGAGGTTGTGCACACCTATAATGCTTTTATTTGTTGGAAGGGGCAGGAGGATCACAAATTCAGTGTCATCTTCAGCACATAGCAAGTTAGAGACCAGCTAGAGCTTCATAAAGCTCATTGAAAAAAAGTTAAAGAAAAAAGAAAACATAAGTGATATAAAAATATAAATAATTGGCTGATGATATTTTTACTGACCTTCCTGCATTGAAATTCAATGTTCAAAAAATAACAAATAATTCACATATATATTATCATGCTGTCCAAAATCAATCAATACAAAAATAATATTGCTTTTCAAAAGTAAATGCCTAATTCATCATATATGTTTTCCATATGTCTTGTAAAACAAATTAGAGAAAATGAGATATAAATTAAGCAAAATAGAATATGTTAAAAATTAAGAAATTAAAGTATTCTGAAATACCCAATTGAAAAACTATCCTTAGATGAAAGTTTACCTCAGAATATAATTAACCTAATTGGATAAACTTTTCTTTATGTAAAGCTCTCATCATTCCAAGAGTTGACATTTCTGATATAGAGCATAATTAGGATTCTCAGGTTGCCTTCAGTGAGAATTGTGCTTATTTTGATGGGTCTTTGAAAGACAGAGAAGTCACTGTCCAACTCACAACTGTTCCCCTTGGGGTAAGCAACTGCCTGAAACACAGAGTGTCTATTGTAAGGGATGAACGTTGAGGAAATGAAGAATTCTGCTGCAGTATTCTAGCTTTGAATGTTATTAAAGCACATTTCATTGCGATTATTTTATCATTACAAACGTCATTGTTATTTCAAAGTACTGGTCTCTCTTACCATTGATGGTAAAATTATATAATGCTTCCATGAAGTCTAGCTCACCTAGGTATATGACCATGATTCAAGTGATATTAATAATCAAGCATTTGGACTTTTTTACTCTCAAAGAGAGTATAATGAAACACTATGCTTGCAAGAGTATATGTCTATCAGTTTTGTAACTCAGAACTATGCTGGAGTTCTAGACAAAAGAAAAGAAGGATGGAAGAAAGGAAGGAAGGAAAAAAGAAAGGAAGGAAGAGAGGAAAGAAGGAAGGAAGAAAGGAAGAAAGAAAAGAAGGAAGGAAGGAAAGAAAGAAGGAAGGAAGAAAGGAAGGAAGGAAGGAAGGAAGGAAGGAAGGAAGGAAGGGAGGGAGGAAGAAAGGAACTCTAGAAACCTTTGTTTCAACCTCCAAATAGCTGAAATTATTTTAGATGCCTACATACTACTTAGAGTTTGAAAGCCATCAACTTTATAATTAGTATTGTTATTTCGTTCCATTAGTTTTTGTAGAAATAATGTAAAACATGACAATAATACACCCTGGTTATGAAATACTATAGAAAAGAACTAAAAATTACTTGCTCATTGTCAGAGGTACTAAATACACTAGTAAGATTTTTATAAGCACTTAAATATAAAGTTGAAACCTATAAAACTTCTGGAATTTCTGGCTGGATCCACGCCCATGGAACCTGTTGGTCCCAGTTCTGATTCACCCTTTGGGGGGATAAAGGATGACATTTGGGACTCTGTGAGATTTCATGCTAATAAGGAATGTTTTTGTGCTAAAACATGATTGCAAATAGTCACATTTTTTTCACTTCATATATTCATTGAACAAATGTGTAGGTTGTTCGTGAGGCTTGAGGCACTTTATGTTCTAACCTGGAGCACCAACCTGTGAGGGACAGCTCTGAATAATCTTTGTTGTAGATATTAGCTCAAGCTCTGGGGAATTTGCTTTCTTCTCAGAACTCTATCTTCCTATTATCTTGAAATATAGTATTATCATATATATATACATATATATATGTATATATGTGTGTGTGTGTGTGTGTTTTATATTGACAGTTTCATGTAGCATGACTTAGATTATCTTAGATCAAGTGCTCATGATCTCAAGTGCACACTTAGTCTACATTAGCTTAAAGCACAATGGCTATGTCATTTTATATTACAAAATGTCTTATGAATGCCATTTTTATTAGAGAATCTATATGTGGTAGGTTCATATCAAGAACATAATATATTCTGCAGCCACACTGTCAGGCAGAACCCACACCTAGGAGTAGTTTGTCAACACAAAAACATGCTTCATATGTTTATGTTTCTCTTTTGGTAGTCTACATAGTACCTTCCTGAACAAAATCACTAGAACATAGGGTGAACACCCATGTAGGCACCAACTTGTTGTATCCTACATGTCCAACGAGTTGTGTGGTTGTTGCCCTCAGCAGTAAGGCCCTGTTCTCACTTTGTAAACAGCAACTGATTATTTTGGCAAAAACCTGGCTTGTTTATGCATTTTTGTGGGTTCCCTTTGGCCAACAACTAAATTAAATAACACAGTCCTGGGACTGGAAACTCTTATTGGTGACAAATAATGACACTAACAATATAGAGAGAGGTGATGAATAAATCCTAACATGATGTTTTTATTTAACTTTTTTATATGATACATTTTGATAATTTTATTACCCAACTGCTCTTTCACATTTATATCTTCCAAATTCATGTTTTTATCTTCTCTCTTGAAAAAAATAAATAAATAAAACGACTACAACTACAATAACAACAATAAAACAAAACCAAAAACAAATAGAAACAAAACTTAAAGGAAGAAAAAAGAAATCCAGTAAGACTAAAAATATTCAAACAAAACATCAAAAAAATGGGGTCACAATAATACATTCTTTAGACTAGTAGATTTAATAAGCATTTGTACATACTTTCAAAGGAAGTTCTGGTCATCATGTATTACTTATGTAACCTTAAAGAAGGTGTATAATCTAATTCTTTATAAGACAACTCATAAAATATGCCTATCTAGTTCTAAGTACACTGAGGCAATTTTCTATTCATGCCCCTAGCCAAGTCTCTCATAAGCATCCGAATGATACTGTTGTGGAGGAGTGTAAGCACTTCTTGCTCATCTGTTCCAATGAACAAGATGACATCAATATTGCAAGACTTTGGTCTACAGAGCCTTTAAAGACTACAACTCATGCTTTTCAGCATGGCTGTGAATAAAAAAATAAATAGTACATATCTGTGCTTCTAATGGAAAAAAAAGAATATTTCTAAAGATTATACTAGGATATATCTGCTATATAAGAAGCAAACTCTCAGAAGCTGCACTTCAGGGTGGCAGAAAAGAGCCTCTACTTATTAGATAACATAAGAACGGTACTCATGAGTAAGTAGCTAAGTCAATTGGGGCTCTATCAGATTTTTCTCTTTAGTCTTGGTTTGTCAAGGAAGGTTTGCTTCCTGGTGGTTGCTTTAGAAACAGATGAGATCTCCTAGTAGCAATATAGAAGGCGGGAGAATATAATAGCAAAGCAGTACCTGGCCCTTGGAAATAAAATGGGTTCAGTCTGAATAAAAGACCTATATACAACTGATATAGAAAAGAGTAATATAGTATGATAAAACATAGTATGCAAAAAGGGTGAGTAACCAATTGGGATATTGTCTGTTAGTTCTGATAGGAGAGTTGAAAAAATGAATATGTAGAAAGTTGAGGCAAAGTCTTCTAACTGATATGCTTGTTTCATGTCCAGTTTGTGAAACAAGGTCATTTTCAGGTCATGGACAGCAGCTCTTTACTCAGATATTTTTAGACAAGTTCTGTCTCAGAGATTTTCACACTTCAATCCAAGTTTTTCCTGATGACTAGAGGACCAAAATGTTATTGCAGATCACTGTGGAAATAGGGGTGCTTGTGGGTCAAGGAATAGTGGAGTTCTCAACCAGGTTCTGGGGATTTGATGGTTATTTCCTAACTCCCCACATGTACCATTGAAATAATCATACAAAGCAGTTATTGAAACTCTATTGCAGGTGGAGTAAGAAAAGGATAAATCTAATAAATAATGTCACTACTTTCACTACAGATTCGAATATTGTATGTTTACTAGTCAATTAATGACTCTTCTGGTATGTTATCCAGAAAGAGAAAACTAGTAAATGTGTTCACTTTGATGAGCCAGAATTTCTCAGAAGAACGTCATCTCTATACTGTTCATTTCTTTATTCACAACCATGCTCTAAATCATTGCTTTGCATCCTCTTCTATGAAGATCTGTGGTTCTGGAGAGACAGGTATGATAAGTATACCCCATTTGAACACTTGACCCCAGTTGACTGCAATGTTTCATGAGGTTTAGATGATATAATCTTGGTAGAGGAAGGACACCACTAGAGAAAATCTCTTTAAGTTTATTCTCTCTGCTTTGTGCTGCTGTGCTGTTTGTACAAAATGTGACCTCACAGCTTCCTCTCTTTTGGCCATTCCTGTTGCTGGTGGCCATTACTCCTCACCACAACAAACTATAAACTCAAATAAAGTCTTTCTACTGTGAGTTGCCTTGGTCATTATGTCATATTACAGCAAAAGAAAAGTAACAAATACAGATATATATCCGAAGGACACTATAAATTGTAATACAAATGTATGGGTCCTCCATCTTCATTGATGCTCTATGCAGAATAGTCAAGAAAAGGAAATAGCTTAGATGAGATCAATTGATCAACGTGTCATAAAAATGTGATACATTAATATAGTGGAATATTATTCAGTTATTAAGAAACAATAACATTATAGAGCTCATAGTTAAATAGATTGAACTAAAAACAGTCATCCTTAGTGAGGTAGCACAGACACAGAAAAATAAATATTACATCTTGTTTCTCATATGTAGATGTTAGTTCTTTATATATGAGTATCCCATTTGGAATACACATAAAACTTAGGAAACTAGTTAAGAAACTATGGAGAGTCTAATTTCTTGAGTTCTTTGTATATATTGGATATTAGCTCTCTATGTGAGTTTGCTGAAGATCTTTTCCCAATCTGTTGGTTGCCACTTTGTCCTATTGACAGTGTCCTTTGCCTTACAAAAACTTTGCGATTTTATGAGATTCCATTTGTCAATTTTTAATCTTAGAGCATAAGCCATTGGTGTTCTGTTCAGGAAATTTTCCCCTGTGCCCAAGTATTCAAGGTTCTTCCCCAACTTCTCTTCTATTAGTTTCACTGTATCTGGTTTTATGTAAAGATGGTTTATCCACTTGAGCTTTGCACAAGGAAGTAAGAATGGGTCAATTTGAATTCTGTTACCTGTTGTCCTCCAGTTGCACCAGCACTATTTGTTGAAAATGCTGTTCTTTTTCCACTGGACAGTTTTAGCTCCTTTATCAAAGATCAAGTGACCATAGATGTGTGGGTTCATTTCTGGGTCTTCAGTTCTATTCTCTTTATCTTCCTGCCTGTCTCTGTACTAATACCATGCAGTTTTTTATCACTATTGCTCTGTAGTACAGCTTGAGGTCAGGGATGGTGATTCCTCCAGTTTTTTTCATTTTTGAAACTATTCTGGGTTTTTTGTTATTTCAAATGAATTTGAGAATTTCTCTTTCTATCTCTGTGAAGAATTGAGTTGGAATTATAATGGGGATTGCATTGAATATGTAGATTGCTTTTGGTAAGATGGCCATTTTTACTATATTAATCCTGCCAATTCATGAGCATGGGAGATCATTCCATCTTCTGAGATCTTCTTCGAATTCTTTCTAGAGAGACTTGAAGTTCTTGTCATATAGATCTTTCACTTGCTTGGTTAAATTCACACCAAGTTATTTTATATTTTTTGTGACTATTTTGAAGGGTGTCATTTCCCTAATTTATTTCTCAGCCCATTTATCTTTTGAGTAGAAGAAGGTTACTGATTTGTTTGAGTTGATTTTATAACCAGATACTTTGCTGAAAAAAATTTTTTAATTAGATTTGGGAGTTTTCTAGTGGAAGTTTTGGGGTCACTTAAGTATACTATCATATCATCTATAAACAGTGATATTTTGACTTCTTCCTTTCCTGTATACCTTTGACTTCTTTTTGTTGTCTAATTGCTTTAGCTAGGACTTACAGTACTATATTGAATAGTTAGGGAGAGAGTGGGCAGCCTTGTCTAGTCCCTGATCTTAGTCAGACTGCTTCAAGTTTCTCTCTAGAATGAGTAACAAAATACTCAAGGGATCAAATATGGAGACAAAGTGTGAGACAGAAACTGAAAGAGGGGCCATCTGGAGACCATTTCACCTGGATATCCATCCCATGTGCAGTCACCAAAGGTAGACGCTGATGTGGATGTCAGGAAGTGCATGCTGACAGAAGACTGATATAGCTGTCTCCTTAGAGGTTTGCCAGAGTCTGACATATTTAGAGGTGGATGCTCATAGCTAACAATTGAACTGATCAAGGGGTTCCCAACAGAGGAGTTAAAGAGAAGGAGCTGAAGGAGCTGAAAGGATTTGCGGCCCCACGAGGAGAGCAACAATGCCAACCAACCAGAGCTCCCAGAGTCTAAACCACCATCTTGGAAGCACATAGAGAGGGACCCATGACTCCAGTTGTATACTTAGGGGAGGATGGTCTTGTCAGCATAGGTGAGAAAGAAATCCTTGGTCCCATGGAGGCTGGATGACCAGTGGGGGGCAATTGGAGGGTGTGGAGGTGGGAGTAGGTGGGTGGGGACACATCTTCATAGAAGCAGGAGGAGGAGGATGGAATGGGGAATTCTTGGGCCTGGTGGGGAATGGGGTAGGGCTATAACATCTGAAATGAAAATAAAATATCCAATTTAAGAAAGAGAGAGAGACTATAGAGAGTACCAGTTCTTTCAAGTTAAAAGACAATCTGACAGGCCTTTTTTTTCAAATATAAAAAATGTGGGGATGCTTGTAGGAATAGATGAATACTTTGAATGTTTACAAGAATACCAATAAACTGTTCTGTGAAGCATGTAACTACTATGGTACTTGAGTATAAATATATTCTCTAATATTCACTTATGTATTTTGTTTATAAGCAACTAGACTTTTATGTATTGGGGAAGAATACTGATGTAAGAAATATGAACACATTATATTCTAGTATTATTGAGGCAATGCCTTGCTATTGTTCTGTTCCTTGTGCTAACAATCATTTTGTTATCATTAAATGACAATGAGAATTGCATTTTAATTTTGAATTACACTTTTGTACTCTTTTGTAAGAACTACACTGCTCTTAGCTCTTATGTTTCCCAGGTAGTGATTTACCTACTCATTGTCAGAAAAGTGGTCTAAAAATATCAAGTATATATGGGACAAGAAAAAGAAATAGTGTGTAGTGAACAATACATGGTGCTATAGGAATTTCACAGGAAAATAAAGGCTCTTATGGTTGCAACATTTCCCTAGAGTTATTAATGACTAACAAAAGAGCCATTGCATTCCTTTATAAAGAACCTTTATAAAAGAAAGTTCATATTCTATGTAACTCTGTAAAATGATAATAGCTAAGTGGGTACAGAAACAGCACAGGTTAGTCAACAGCCTTCAAAGAGGAGTTTATTCATAGTTTTTCTTTGACACTTATAATATTTTGATCCTGATTTTTATGCCAAGCAAGATAGCAGACATACAAGACTAACATGACAGAAGCACTTCTTGATCATATTTCATTGGAACATAGGTAATAAACAAGTTATCAAATTCAGGGACAAGATGATTACAGTTGTGAGACAAGTAGACGGTAGTAACACGGGATGATCTTATAGAGTTGTCAGTGGTTGTTCACTCACTGAGATTCACAGAGACAATGTCATAGTAGCTCTTTTTTCATAGGGTTAACATTTAAGATGAAATCTTAAAAATAGAGAGTTGGCCATGAAAATTGACAAAAAATTCAATCACCACCACACTCAAAATTATAGCATTTAAAAAAATATTAATGTAACAATATATGTTTATGTACAAACATATGCATGTATCCAACTGGGTGCAGCTTTGTTATTTGTCTGTATGTAGTTTCAGAAGTGATTATTTTGTACTGAATAAGGGGCTCATCTTTGGATCTGGATAATTCTTTCTCTCTTATCAGTCATCAGTTGCCTGTAGTTGATTGTCTGGGGATATGCTCCATTGAAATTTTATCCTATCCCACGATAGCATATGGATTGCTATTTTCATTTTCTGTTCTTATTCATGCAACCATTTATGAGAGACTGTTTCACAGCATTCTTGTCAGTATTCTGGCTCTTACAATCTTTCTTCCCTCTCTACTGCAATTTTCCCTGACAGAGGTGCAAGTTCTGTGATGTAGCTGTTGGTTCCATTAGCTCTTGGTTCTCAATGCTTTAATGATCTCTGCATTGTGTACAGCTGTGGTCTTTTGTTATGGTGTCCATATGCGTTAAAGAAAAGCTTCTAGCCTAAAATGTAATTAAAATGGTATAAAAGCAAAAAGGAGGAGGGGGGATGGGATATCGGAGATCTAGCAAAGGGAAATGGGGAAAGGGGATGGCATATGAAATGTAAGTAAATACAATATCCAATAAAAAAAGAAAAAAATGGAAAAGGTGTGCTGAGATATGTTAACTACATTTATCTGTGTGTAAAACAAAATAATTTGGTGATTTTGTAAAAATCCAAAATGTTCATTATTCTCTAAATGTTTTGCTACAAATCATCAATCTAATCATCCATAATTTTGTTCTTAATTACATTGATATCTCTGAATGTAAATATATATGTATGCATATATATATATATATATATATATATATATATATATATCAGAAATAGTTCTATATAATCAAAGAGAAACTTATTTTTTTCTTTCAAACTCACACCTTCCTATAAAGTATTCTTTGTAACAGTCATGGTATTTTACTCTTTTTTAAAATTCCAGTTAGCTCGTTGCCACATGATAGCAGATATGATAGAAAATTTCAAGGAAAATGGTAAGTTCCTTGCCAGGCTCATCTAGGAAAACAGCAGAACTACATCATTACATATCTGTCATTCGTCAAGTATTAATGATACTACCATGAGCCAATTTTTCATTAGACATTAGGAAAACAAACATGACTTCTGTGAGGAATGTTCTGTCCTTTCACACACAGCTGTGTCATTTTCAGTTGGCAAAGCAGAGAATACCAACTCTCAGATTCAAAAGCAATGATGTTACTAAGTAGATTCTCTTTCTGATCTTCTCTTCTCTCCCTCTCTGGAAGCAAGATACAATAAAATTTTAAATTTGTGGATTCTATATAAATTGAGTAAACATAAATATATCTTTACATTGACCAATTTCAGAATGCTGAAAATAAAGTTATAGAATACAATGGGAATATATGGATAGTGCCAGGCAAAGCAGCTGTGTCCTGGGATTTATCTGCACACTATGAACTGCTTATGATAAAATACATGAGAAAAAATTACCATAATTTTTTCTTATTTCTATCTACTTATTTATTACTTGACATAGTAGCTTAGTTATACCCCAATATAGGATTTCTGAATCAAAGAAAGTGAAAGGAGAAAGGAGAAAATAAACTTAAAAAAATATGTAAATCAGAAATGCTATATACCAGCATAATTATATGTTTCATGGAAAGACATTAGTTTGCACATAAGTAAATCAAGAAAAGTTTTACAGATGTCAAGAAATATGTATCTGTGTCTTTAAGAAAAGAAAATTTTAAGAATAAAAGACAGAGCCCAGAACTTCGGTCTGACATTTCTTCTTCCTTTGTGTAGTAGTTACTGCAAAAGTTCATCAAGGTACTAAGAATAAGCAGCTATTGACTTCTCAGACAGACCTAAATGGAGCATCCCATTCATTCTCTACAGAATTCATCAAATATCATAGAAGAGGTTGTAGAAAGAATGCTAAATACTTTCAGCAAAGTGATTAGATACAAAATTAACTCAAAACAATCAGTAGCTCTCCTTATACAAATTATAACAGGCTGAGAAAGATGAGAAAGATGTTAGAAAGACATCACCCTTCAGAATAGCTACAAATAATATAAAATATCTTTGTGTAACTCTAACAAAGAATTGAAAGACCTGTATGACAAGAACTTCACTCTCTGAAGAAGATATCAGAAAATGGAAAGATCTCCAAAGTGCATGATCATAAAACTATCTTAGTGAAAATGGCCATCTTACCAAAAGCAATGTACAGATTTAATACAATTCTCAACAAAATTCTAACATAATTCTTTACAAATATTCAAAGAATAATTAACAACTTTATATGGAAAAACAAACATCCAAGAATAGCTAAAACAATCCTGCACATTATCACTAGTCCTGACTTCAAGCTGTCCAACAAGCTGCCCAGCCAGTTGGGCAACAGTAGTAAAAATCTGCATTGTTGTGGTATAGAAACAAATATAAGATCTAGAATCAAAACGAAAACACAGAAATAAACCCTCATATCTATGGAAACTTGATTTTGGCAAAGAAGCCAAAGCATACAATGGAAAAAGAAAAGCATCTTTAATACATGGTGCTGGTCTAACTGGATGTTTGCATGCAAAAGAATGCAAATAGATCGATAGTCATTGCAAATTTAAGCTTATAGACACTGAGGTTATCTGCATAGATCTACAAAATACTGTGCCTGTAAACATTCTGAGAATGTTATAATAAAAAATAAGTTGAGAGCAAACACAGTCTAGCAGAATGGCCATTTGTTATTTGTAAAACTTCCTGTATTTGTTCATAGAGAATAGTGCTTCATGATACCCTATCCTTCTCTTTGTAGGTATAATGAGTTATGATTGCCAGCAGAAGAGAGATATTATTCTCAGGAGTGCAGCCACTGATAAATTACCCATTCTCCTTTACATAACCTATCACCAAGATTTATTCAAGAAACCCTAATTGAAATTATTGCTCATCAAAAAAAGAGAAAAAAGTGGATGGAAAAAAGGAAACAATTGAGACAAGAAGGGAGGAAATGAGGAGAAAAGGAAGGAAGAGAGGGAGGAAAGCAAGAAGGAGTGAGAGAGGAAAGAAAGAAGGGAAGGATGAAAAGGGAGAGAAAGAAAGGGAGGAAGGAAGGAAGGAAGGAAGGAAGGAAGGAAGGAAGGAAGGAAGGAAGGAAGAAAAGGAGGGAGGGAGGAAGGAAGGGAGGATGAACAGACAGAAACATGAGCAAACTACAATGAAAAGCTATTGGAAAGTGGTAGCTCCAGCTAGGTTGTAATGACGGCAAAGAGCAGGTGCCATGTCCTAAAGATATTCAGAGCATCAAGTTATCTGAAGTCTGTGATGAACTGAATCAAAAGGATGAAAAAATAAGTTGAGAGCAAACACAGTCTAGCAGAATGGCCATTTGTTATTTGTAAAACTTCCTGTATTTGTTTTATTTCATTCTTACATCAAGGGGGAAATGGTAACTGTCCTGACTTGTTTTACAAAAAAGCAAAGAAATACACAGAGGTCAAGCAATCTAAGTAAGACTTAAGCAGCTGTTAATATTTGGAGGTTGTATTTGGACTAAGAAAGGCTTTCTTCTAGTACAGGATATTTCCGATAGATAATCCATTAATCTGACCTTGTATGAGTAGCTTGGCCCTGAAATGGCCCTTGCATACAAACTGAGAACTAATCTATCTACTTCGATTCTAATCTCTCTGGGCAAAGAGCCCAGTTGATTTGGCAAAAACTTCAAAGTAAAGTAAGGCAAGGCCATAAAGTACACAGTACTTAAAAATGGAGGGTTGAGGAGCAAGATAAAAAGGGAAAAGAGGAGATGCAGAGAAATAGATGGCCACACAATGATCTCAAAGAATGTCAGTTTATATATGAAGGTCATGTCACCAGAAGTTCTGGAATGATGACAGAAGCAAACTCCTCTCTACGTTATCAAGTTCAATGCACCTTAGGTGTATGATATGCTAAGTTAATTTAGAAGAGCCATAACTCTGAGAGGTAGCTTTTATAGTCACCTTTGAAACAGAAATGGCATGAGCATAAGCTGATGCAGGTTGCACTACCTTGGTGCAATATCTCTGTCTACTCAAACATGCATGCACAGCACTCCCATGCTGCTTGACATGGAGAAAAGGAAGAAACAAATTCTATGATCAAATAGGAAGGAAGACAGATACTTGGGTGATTTTAATTTTTTTCTAGATTTTTTTCATCTTTATATTTTTTCTTTTTTTTTCATCTGCTTCAAAACTAATGAAAAAAATACCCAATATCGGAAATAAATTTGCCAATGTAACCTAAGTTGGTTTGCTTGTCATAGCATGCAAACTCTATTATCTTGATATTTTTATTCTCTTGTTTTTTCCACAACACTACCACACACACACACACACACACACACACACACACACACACACAGCTTTTAAATGAATGAAATACTGTATTTTTCTGAGAACTATATTTAAAATTATGTGACAACATATAGTATTTTGTAAATCACCTTTAAATCTCAGAGATTTCTTTACAATACTTCATCCTAAACTTTAATACAACTGTATCCTGTAATACTGACTTTAGGAATTCTCCACCATATAGAAGACAATTCAAAGAAATATTATGCCTGAGAAGCCAACTCCAACCAGCCAGCCCTTGAGTATTATACAGCAATAGGTCCCTGCAAGATCACTAATACAATCAAGTAAAGTGTTTAACTTAAATGAAGTCTAACTGACAAGGCCTAAGCTAGGATTGGAAATAACATTGTTTGCCTCTTTAATGGAATGCTGGGAGCTGTCCCAGGTTCTGCTTCAGAATAAACCTCCATCACCATTCCTGAGAAGAATTTGACCACTGAGTTCAGGGGCATTTATCCTCAACAACCACCATTATCCATACTGTAGCAACAGTCTTAGCACGAATCTCTACTACCTCAAATATTGTGTAATTATTTGCATATACATCTTTTAACTTGTTTGTTCTTAAATGTCTTGTGATATGATCATTGCATTTTTCATGTCAGGAAGCAAGCTTAGGATAAATCACCCAATGGCATATGATTAACAGAGACCTAGCTCTGTGATAACTGTGCTCAGTCTCAGCATCAGCTTTTAACTACTTTAATACCCATCTCCATAAAACAAGAGTTCAGGGATGATCCTTGCTACGACACCAGTCAAATACTTTTAATATGTCAGGAACTGCCTGTCTTACTACAGAGTTTTAAAAATTAAGCTATAAGTGAGATTTTCATTCCAGCTTCTAGTTTCATCTTTGAGTCTGCTTTGCAATGTCATAATATTTTTGTGATAAAAGTACTTCTCCTTTTTGGTTATAAATGGAATAAGTTTCCTATTTGCTGACAGTACAATATGGGTATAGTATAGTTACTGTCTTTATGTTAATTTTCATGATGCAACTTTTCTATAAGTGTCTTATTAAGTCTAAGAGATTTTAGTCAATTGAATTAGATTCATTAAGTATAGAATTATGACATCTGCAAATAGAGAGTTTGATATTTTTCTTTCCTATTTTTAGAATTTATATTTTTGCTTGGAAAGAGAGCCAAACTAGTTGTCCTTCAAGAGATCAATATAATATATATATATATGAATGGACATAAACTATATAACATAAGCAAGGCTACCAAAGCTTAGAAAAAAAGCCCACACATATTTTCCTTCATCTATGGATCTTATAATGTGTATATCTATAAAAAGCCATAACCGTAAATATGGTATAATATTTACACATGAAACAAATTATTTCCCAATTTCAAGTTTTCTTAGTTGCCTATAGTAATTTGTGTATAGTTGAGGCCTCATTGAGTATTCCTCTCTACCTGGACATTTCCAATGTCAAACTCTCAACCCTGATACATACATATAAGTAACATTATACTGCCAGTCTAGCTTATATTTCAGAATACAAATGTCTGTGCATACATATGTACATGTAATAAAATTAGTTGAAAAAAAAAAAGACCTTGATTCTTAAAGAGAATGGGAAGTGGTATATAAAAAAGTTTAGAAGAAGAAAAGGAAGAGATAAACATCTTAAATATATTACAACTTCAGAAAATAACAAAGAAAAAAAACATTTTAAAAAATAATAAAAAGTAATGTTTGGTGGTGAAGAAAAGAAATACAGGCAAATGAGTTGAGAAGGAAGTTATAAAAACAATTGTTTTTTTCTAGATTCAGCTATGCCATAGGTTTTTTTTTTTTCTGTTTTGTGATGAGTAAATTCACAGCTGGTAGTTAAAATGCAAAAGTTTCAGCAAATCCTACATCACAGTAGCTATTCAAACAGTCTAGAAGTTCACTGTGGTATACAGCGGTTAGGACATATCAAGTGGGTTTTTTTTTTTATGACTTTCTGGCTCTGTGGAGGTTTTTATTTACAAATTAATTACAAAAGGTGAGTTTTATCTAAAAGTTAATGAAAATTAAAGGTATAAAGAAAGATAGGGTCGAGTTGTCAAATACTATGTTTAAATCTAGATATCTGATCTCTAACACACATCCCTAAATAATATGCCACACTGTCCTTTTAAAACATATTTGATTAGTGAATTTTGTGTATAATCTTGAAAAAATACATTTTATTTTATTATGCATAATTTATTTTTATTTTCAATTACGTGTGTGTGTGTGTGTGTGTGTGTGTGTGTGTGTGTGTGTGTTGTGGGTGGAGTAAGTGCTTGTGAGAGCAGGTGCCCGTGGAAGACCAATGAGGTTGGCAGATCCCTTGGAGTTGGAGTTATAAGTGGCTGTGAACCACCTCGAGAGATGGATGCTGTGAAGTAAACATGGGTATTTGGGAAGAGCAGTATGCACTCTTATTATCTGTCTTTTCAGATTCTACTTTGACATTTTAAAATGATAGTTGCAAGTTTTATTGTTTTTTAAATTAATGTAGAAAGTGCAATAGATTGAATAACTTTGCAAGTGACTGAAATTAGCTGTAAATAGAGAGCTACATTAGCCTCAGCTAAATATTAAAACACTTTTCATGTGTTTAATAAACAAAGTTTATGAAGCAAATTTGTAAAATCAAAAAGATAAATAAAACCATATCAAAAGATTTCCTACATCATCTGGGTGTGTTCATTTTATGCTAAATTTTACATTCTTTTTAATGACTTCAAAAATAAATTAGGATCTTCCATGTTTTTAAAATAAATTCAAACAGAACATAAAATTAAGAGGTTTCACTCAGAGCCTGTCCTGATATTTCCCATTGCTCTTATTCTTAAACATCTTCAATCACTGCCATTGCTAGGCTCAGATTTTACAACACTTTACAGGCAGCTGAATGAAAAGCCAGAAGCTTCATGTGAAACTGCAGCTATTTCAGCTCTAAAAGCAGCTGGGTAAGGTGCTCTCCCCTGAGACAAAAATGCATTCTCTCTATCACGAAGCTATGATCCCCTCAGGTTGTGGCCAGGGAAGAGTTGAGCATCTGAAGCTAGATGTTATTTTTTAATCAAAGGGCATCATTGTTATTCCATATGGCCTATAGCACAATTTATTTAAGACAATATGGCACATCAGAAAAGTTAAACTACAATAATAACAATGCAAGAATAAAACCCCACCCATAAATAATACAGGAACCCACATTGTTTCCAGTATCTTCATGACATGAGACTTCAATATACATATTTCTTATGCGGTTTTATGCATGACTTCGTTTCTATGGTTTTCACTCCACTGCTTTGTATCAGTCTTTCAATAAACCTATACATCATGCCAAGTGAAATATGTCCTTAGTCCCTTCACTGGATGGTAAAAGAGCAGTGTAGCTTAGAAGAGTGAGCACTAAGCCAGAAATCTGAGTTTGATTGCCAGCCCTGCCACATTTTGGCACCAGATGCTTGGTGAGTCGGACTTCCTCTCTGAAATTCAGTTCTCACCAGTAGGACACTTCTGTCTGCTGCTAGATTCTTGGAACATATGAGACAGGGCTTAAGGGAGAGCAGTTGGGGGAGGTGGGTAGCTTAATATCGCTTTTATTTTGGGAAACTTGGCACTTTTCAGATAAATAAGCAGAGTGTGATTTTTTTCCTTTTTAAATTTAAAAGCTTTTGCTTTCCATGAATTTATTTACCAGCAATTTAGTTCATTGCTGATTTATTTCTTGCTATGTAAACTATTATATTTATTTGAAAATTATAAGCCATCCTAGAATGTCTTAAACTTGTACTTTATAAGCAATAGATACCAGTTATATATAGTTAAGCTTGAATTGTGAATTTATTTTTCTCTAGTGAATTATAATTTTAGTCTTAAATACTGACTTATAGGATCAAAAAAGAAAATTAAGGTAAAATTGAAAAAAGGACAATAGCTAACATCTGTGGTGTAATTCCTCATACTGTGGCCTGTCTAATTGATTTTGAATGCAAATCTAATTTACAAAATCATTATCTAACCTATTCCGTTTGACCAACAATGCTTTCTTTCAGTAATTTAGAGCATACATTTTTGTGTAATATTTTGCACCTACACTTTTACACGTGTTTTGATATTATTTAAGTCATAGTATATCTTCAACATAAGAGCTTTATTGTAGTAAAGACTCTTAATGTATTGTTTACTTATCCTCTCAACATTTTTATAAAATTAGAAATAGAAAAAAGCACTCAGAACATATTCAGACTGCTAGAGCCTAAATATTTTCTAAGAACACAAGCACCACATGCCACATGCTCGTTGTAAATTAATGTCTACAGTGTTGCAGAAATCAGCCTTCCATATCACAGCTTTTCTCCCTGAATGAGGCAAGAGTCAGCTAGCAAATATATGTGGTAAACCTCAGATTTGCCTCACTGGGAGTTCACATGTATTTTTAACTGCCTTCAATTGTTAATGTATTCCTCAAATGAGATGCATCACCTTGAAGAATGACTTTTTGCCCTCTGGGAATAGGCCAAACAAGTATTTCATTCACTATGATAATCAGTTCTACTTTCAGCCACATATAAACCAAAATTTAATAGGCACCAGTGATTAGGTTTTAAGTCAATGAGTCATCACTGTCTACCCTGAAAATAATAAGAAAAATACAAATTATAATGAATTTGGCTTCAGGAAGCCTTGTTAGACATAATGGGACCATAACTGCTTCAGGAGATGGCGAAGAAATGTTTTTTCTACTCATTATAGATGTTTTTGAGTAACTGATTTTTAGTGATAAGAAATATTTTCTTTAACCTGTGCTACAGTTATCTTAAGTCATTTGTTCTGACCACTTATAGTGTACAGTTGAAAGAAAGAAGCAAGGACCACTTACCATAGACTACTTGCTTAAATCCTTTAAAAATGCTTAAAACTACATGGAGCTCTTCAACGATATACATAAATTTAATCTCAGCCAAACCTTCAGCTGTCAAAATCATCTGTGGTTTTTCTCCAACTTAAACTTTGCATTGGAATAAAAAAGAATTGTACATGACATTATGGAAAATAACAAATCATCCCTTAAATCAGCAGCTAAGGCTGTGGACAGTAAATGATCCAGAGGTTCCACTTTCTTGGAACTGTGTAAGGGAAGAAAATGAAGAAAGATACCACTGACAGGGCAGGGATTATGGGAACAGGCTCACATTATGAATGATATGCTAAGTGATTGGCTCCGATGGAATCATGGGATTGCTGCTGCCTTGTGCAGAAGCTGATTCTCATTCTTATTGTTCACCTCCTAAGACTCCATAATATGGAAGGGGGAGGGAGAAGAGAAGCCATGAGCACATGTGTTTTATGTATATAAACACAGTTAGAAATACTCTGAATGCTTGCCCAGATATACAGAGTGAAGTGAGGAAAAGCCTAATGCCAAAAAACACATATCTTGCAAACAAGGTTTATTAGTTTTAATATTCACATATGTTTTCTGCATTCATTACTGTATTTTATTTGATAAGATTAATGATTTACATATCCCTGACTGCAAAATAATTGAAATAATGATTCAATTCTACATAATAGTATATTGAAGGAAATAACGAAGACATGTTTCAGGTTGTTTTGATGTGTTAAGAGATACATTTTATATTTTTCTGTTTTCAAACCAGAAGAGAATGTTTGATTCATTTGGTTGGACTGGTGTGTGTGTGTGTGTGTGTGTGTGTGTGTGTG
>JANHMN010000012.1:65774044-65794271 GCA_030674055.1 Rhabdomys pumilio
GAAGATGGACCAACCATCAGAGAAAATTTTTGTTGTGTTATGCAGTATACTAGAAACATTTCATAAAATTTAGCATTATGCCGATGTCAATTTTTTCTTTAAATTTATTTTATTCCTATATAAAAGTAATTTCCTCAAAGCTTATTCAGATAGTAACTCTTTTGTGAACCAATCTTAAATTTATAACATGAATTCCTATGTTACTGTGAATTTCTGGATCCAAACATTATGGGCAGCAAGTCACTTTAACTTTATAAATTTCAAATTAAAATCACTAGTATGTCTACCTAAAATTAGTTTTAAGAGAAAAACATAAAAAAATATCAGTAATCTACTACAAAATCAAATAATTCAAGGTATAATTTTATAGATTTAGCCATCAATATTTACAATTGAATACATATACATGGATAGCTATGCTGATTGAAGAATAAAAGCATTTGATAGGTATGTAATAAGTTTATTTATAAAGTTTCAAGACATGTATTTTGAATAGACTATTTTAGCAGTTATCTTAAGGAGGATGTGAGTAATTTTTGTAAACAACAAACGTATAAACTTAAATATTACAAATTTTGCTTGCAAAATTTGCAGAGAAGGCCAACCTGATGAGATTGAAGAAAGGCTAATTTAATGGGTAATAAGTACACTGCTATAATTACTGTGCTTTCCGAATTGAAGATAAAGTTATACACTTGTTAGTATTAGGGGACTGAACAAATTTCATTTTCTAGGTTAGAGCCCAGCAGGCATTTTCTGCGAATCCCCCAATACCACTCAGCTCACCCCCTGAGGGGAAATGCCACGTGCATTCAAATCAAACGTTTTCCTATCAAGTTCTCAACTAATGGCTTTCCTAGGAGACCCAGGCCTGTCAGTCACCTACTGCTTATTTAGACATGTTAAAACAGAATGTGTTGTTTATTTGTATTTCATTGAAGTGAATCTGTTTTCTCATATTGAATTTGTATCCAAATCCCAGCTTGTCAATACTGCTTAGCTTAAGGCTTCTGTTTGTTTTGTTTTTGTCTGTATGCAATACAGAAAAATGAGACTGTTCATGTCTGGTTTGCCCCTCTGTAAGTTTATGCACAGGGTAACAATTATTTAAATCACTAGTGCAAATTTCAAGCCCTACAACACACATTTTATCTGAAATCCATTTTTTCTAATTCATGATTTATCAACAGTCTTGCCCAAGCTCAAGTTTGCATTTTAAATAAAAGAGGAATATGATGTTTACCTTTTAAAAAATGTGAGTGTCCTTTCAAATTTAATCATTTTCTAGGTGATTTTATTGCAGTAGAAAAACATAATGAAACAAAGTAATAAATTTGACCAGGCTGCTATGATCTTTCTTTGTAGAAAATAGTGTATATATACATAAACATGCATATGTGTGTGTATGTGTGTATATGTGTGTGCATGTGTGTATGTATGTATATAAGTATGTGTACACAAAGAGACATATGTCTATTCCTGTACTTACAACCTCTGAGTTAGTTTACTTGTGTTTAAGACAAAAAGTACATATTAAGCTTTCCATAAAAACAAGAACTGTTATGTTTGATATACACTTCAAAAGCCTAAAAGGCCAATGAAAGCCCTTCCTTAATTATTGAAGAAGTGTCTGTAAAGAGAACATGAGCAAATAGCATTCATGCTTTCATCCCCAGTAACCTTTTATTGTCCTTTTCTTCAGATGGCCAAGTCAGTATATTTAATAAAGGCAGCAGCAGCCATCAAAGAAGGCAGGGCTCTAATAAATGGTCTTGATTAAAGGCCCTGACAGGGTATGAACTTTGCATAAATTTTCTTATGGTGTCAGGCCAGGATACTGATTGAAAACTCATTAACATAATCACACATTTAGAGGAAATGCTGTAATGTATCAAAAACATTTCCCTTAGTGTAATAATTTTAAGGACATTAAAATGCAAATGATAATAAGGATCTCTGTGTTAGTGATGTTCTAAAAGCCTGATTATTCAAATATTTAGTACAAAGTATGAAAGTGCATTCAGAAAGACATCTATATGAGTTAAATTTTTTAATTTATATACAATCTTGAAATCTTTATTGGTCCTTCCTACTTCTTTTATTTTTGATTCACAGGTAAACAAAATTAATCCACTACATTTGTCTTAAATATTACTGAACAATTGAAAATTAGTTTCAAGTTCTTAAACACACATACACACAAACACTAGATTCAAGCTGCCAGCATCCATTTTTTCCAATGATTAGAATTTATAAAAAGTAGTGAGCATTTTTGTTTTTGTATGATTCTACTTTAAAAACGAGCAGAAAGATTTCTGCATCTTTCTCCTTGCTTTTGTGGAAGTGTTTATAATGCAGCAAAGAATAAGGCAGGCCACAGCAGTACTCCTGCTTAATGCTAATTCTTACCAATAGAAGAAACACTGCCCTCCCCCCACACAAATAGCCATAATTATGTAAAAAATGACTGCTTCAGACTGATGACTTTCAATATGCTCAAGTCTAGCATACTGGTATAAGAGGCCAGAAAGGTCAACTGTAATTCATAACTGCTATAAAATTGTGTAGCATCCCAGGGCTCCTGCAGGATCCTGACATTATCGTGAGTCTTCTGCTGGTTTGTATATGTAAATGTATGATAGGAAGTGAACAGCTTTTACCGTATCACATGCAGAGCATCAATCAGGCAGTGGAATACATCGGAGTATTTTCATTATGCCTAGTTATTTACTGCATCAGAAGAAATTACCCTGGCAAGCCACACAGCCTTTTCTGAGTAGCATGATATGACCAGCCAGACTTCAGCTTGCAAGTCTTGTAAACATTACAGGATTAATCTCACAATCACAATCATCAATCTTTGCTAGTCCTGCCTTGGTACAACTGGGAAGATTGGTAACCAGGCCAGTGGATTTAAATTTAACCCTGAATGTCAAAAACTGGATGTCAGACCCAAGCTGTGTATTGCAGAACACCTGTGTGTTTACAATTTGCGTGGAAGACAACATATGAAAACATACAGAGAAGTACTTTACAATCTTATTTAATTTGTCACTTTCACCTAGGGTTTCTGATTGGGAATTACAAGGTATTTGTTTAGTTTCTGTTTTGTTTGTTTTGTCTTGTTTTTTTTTTTTTTTTAGAGACTATTTAAAAAATCCAGTTGTAAGTGAGGAATGAAGGAGCACTTATTACCTACTCATGTAAACAAATTTCCCATGGGTTCCTGTGGAAATCCAGGCATCCTTTCCAGGATGTAAACTGGGAGGCTCTTGTGAAGTTAAAGACCAGTTATAAATCTGCTTGTGGTAGGCCATCAGATGTTAAAAGCCCAGGAGTCATAGAATTATCCCCATAGCAAGATAGTGTTAAATGTGGCTTGCTGGCGTATAAGATGGCATTGGCATTGCTTGTGGAACAATTGCTTGTTTCACAGACTGCCAAAGAAAAAACAATCTCCCCTTTCTTCTGGTCCAGCCAAGGAGGGGTAGGAAATGTAGGTAAGACAGACAGGCTGAATGAACACTATGTCATTTTAACTTTAGAAACTGCACAGAACACAGCCTAGAAATTCTATTTAGATAATGCAAGAGATAATGTGCATTCATTGTTGGACGTCATGTGAAAGCCAGGATGATGATGATCATTTTTCCATAGTCGAGAAACAATAAATATGTAATGAGCAAGCCATGTATAGACTGCCTGGCAGTTTAATTTGAACTGTGACCTTTTTTTATTATTTTCTGTCCAAAGCACTTTTTACTGAACATAGAGCATTGAGTCCATTCTTTTTCCTCCTCTCAATATCCTGCTGCCTCTCATTTTGAAATAAAAAAAAAAATGTGGTAACTAAAAATGAATGTTTTTCCTTTTCATCCAGAAAGATTTTTAAATTGAGATTTCTGTACCCTTCTTATACACAGAAAGCAAATTATTCTTTCATATCCTTTAATCTCTGTTTGATGGAATCAGCACTATAGGTGCTTATCTGCTGAAACTGACTACAGTCTTAAAAAAATTGTGTATCATATATTGAGAATTTCCAAGGAACTCTTCATTTCTATGTCCATGATTGTTTTGAACAGTTTTATTGTGTCTATGAGGCTTAGTTTTAAGAAAAGTACTGAAGATTACGAATAATTTTTATTCAAGTAAACCATATGACAATCAAAGAGCTGTTCATTCTAAGAAGACTGTGATGCCTGAGATACAAAAGCACCTTGCTTGTTTCCCCCTGCTTTGCTGTGTGGTCGTGTCTTGCTTGTTTATTTGTTTTTGGCTATGTTGTCATTTATATCTATGGCACACATTTTCATCAGAGACTCCCAGAGTGACATTGTGCTTCTGGAGTAGATTTATGACTCTCCTTATCCTCTTTGGAGTCATGGTTCAGAATATGGGGTTCCAGGGACAATTCTTTACATTTTTTTAAAAATGTGAAAGAACATGCTTGTTTTTGATATTTGCAGTTGATGAACCAAGTAGCTCTTCTATAATTCTTTTTGGGGAAGGTACATTACATGCAAGTAGCTACTTTGTACATTTCTTATGTTGTGGTTTGAAGCAAATCTGTATTGTGCTATGATCTCTACTATTTCCAAGGTTACATGTATGGATTTCTTTGAAATCTTTCTAGATATTCTACTGTGCTAAGAATTTGAGACTAAAAATTGCATACTTGTGATGAAAATTGTAGGTAGAAAAAAGATTGTGAAAGAGACAAAAAAAATATACAGTGGCAACATAGTCCCCTGAAATAGGTAGACAGGTTGTAGTTGTGTTTCTCACAGAGTACACAGCAATAAAACCAGAGAATTTAGAGAGGGGAGACATTCAAACACATCATTTGACTCTTAGGTCTGAAGTTTCATGGTTTTCCTTCATTTTACTGACAAACATTAATTGGATCCCTGTGTTGTACTGATTATAAAAGATTGAGCTAAAAAGACAGTTCAAGGAGAAATGGGCAACTGCCTGTAAACATGTGGCCAGTATGTATGAGCTCTGGGTTCAATCCCCAGTACTGAAGAAAAATGTTCCTGGATGTCAAATAATAAAAGCAGCTAATGCATAAGCCAGGCCAAGGTAGCACACCATATGCTGAGTTTACATAGGATGACACTCACCGTAGAGAATTGGTAAAAGCAAGATGGGGAGACTAGACCTGAATATCGCTCAGCCTAACTGTTGGAACCACTTATAATTAGATGGGTTATGGCAAAATTTAACATAAACTGAGAATCGTATGTTGCCATTTAATAAGGGATAAAATATGGCCCCAATTGTTAGAGACACAATTTGAATATGAACATTACAGGGATATTTTCACACTGTACCTTCAGCCTGAAATAGTTCCATAAGAGTAGTTTGGAATTTCCCACTTGTATGTCACCCATAGGACAAAAATAAAACAACAAAACCAAAATAAACAAACAGGGGTATAAATGTGTCCATATAAGTAAAAACCTGCCAGGAGTTCTCTACCAGTATTTTCTGAGTCAGTTCTACATGGCTTAATAGTGAATATTAAATAAGCAAAAGCCCAAGTAAGACATTTTCTACATACAAAAACCTCTGGACAGCACAAACCTGTTGTATACTCTAGTCAGGGTCTATCTTTAGTGATTCCTCAGGCATTTTATGGTGTTTCTACCAATTACAGGTGAGTGGTGACATTAATACAATACATGAATACCTTATAAATGAAAACTCTCTTTCTATGAGATCACTAAACTCTACACCATAAGGCTATCAGATTTAAAAAAAATGAAAGCAAATAGTCAAAAAGTCTACCATCTACCATCTCATCTTTGTTATTGTATTTGTGTTTAATTATATAAAACAAAGTCATATTTGAATAAACAAATGCAGTTCGGACAGCAAATTGATTTTATTCTTAATCTGGGTCCAACACTAGAGCTACATATGGTTGAGCTCTCTCTCTCTCTCTATCTCTATCTCTCTCTCTCTCTCTCTCTTTCCTTCTCTCTTTCCTTCTCTCTCTTTTTCTAATTTTATTTTTTGCATCTTTTAATTCTTCAAATTCAGTTAATAAAAGCTCTTAAATAATATTTGGAAATTGGAGTATTTCAGATTTAGTGAAATCCATTTTTTACAGAAATAAAATGAATGGTAGTAAAAAAAATCCCAATATTTACATATACATTTCTGAATGAAACAGAAAATAATATTGTCTAATCACAAGTAAAATTTACATTTATAAAAGGGTTAAGAGGACTTAACCCTTTTAAAAACATGATTCCCTTCTTTTATTATTACTTTTATCTCCAAAAAGTCTGTTTAAAAAATCATTTTTCACTGTCATGTAATTAACATAATTGAAACTTCCATCTCCTTCAATAGTTTTTAAGTGACCAAAGTTCTGCCATTCAAAATGTAAAATGCTTGTTATATTTAGACATGTTTATACTTATCTGTGTTATGGATATATTAATAGTTATATATGTCACAGTTTCCAGGTAAGTTATAAAAGAATTTTCCATCATGAAAAAGAGCATGAGATTAAGGACAAAATGTGAGTCAATCCATAATATAACAAAGTTTATGCAGATATAAAAGCTCTGACGCTATGCATACACATATGATTGGTCCAATTAAAAAAAACATTTTAGACATATCTGTGTTTACTATAGCTCCAGATAACTGCACACACACTTAACACCTAATATCTAGTGATACAGTACACTTAAACTATTAATTTGTTTATATAAACAAAGTCAGAAAAACAGAAAAATTTGTTTTTTTTTATTTTGTTTTACAGTGCAGACTACAGTGAAGATGAAAATTTTTCTAATGTATGGTTGTGTTTCTACTTTCAAATATAACATCAGCAATATAGATATGTTGGAAGCTAAACAGAGACATTAAGTTCATGCTTACACTATTTTTATTTGTTGACAAACACTTGAAGAAATATGATTTGTAAAAATTAATCAAATTTTTTCATAAAGATATAAAATCAAAGTAATTGTATTTGTGCTGGTAAATATGAATTATATTTTAAATGCAAATATAAAAAACTCTTCAACTCTTTGAGAGGCCATATGATTTTCTGACATTTTAGAGATTTAATTAATACTAAAATATACAGTATTATCTTATAAAATGACTTTATATGTTTATGTAGATTGATGGTCAAATTATATTTATTCAATAAATGTCTTTATGGTTTTTTTTACCATCACAAATAACTAAGCATTTGTACATGTACTAAAGTAACTACAATAATTATATGCCTTACTAAAAAACAATACAAATGATGAGATAAATTTTCAACAGTATTTCATTTTGTGTAGGTTATTACATAGCAGTGTTTCTTGTACTTAGTTTCTGTACATTTCCAATATTAGAGACACATACGGGCATGGATTACTACAAACTTAATACATTGACATTGAAAGTTAGCCACCAACTATTCACATATTAGACTAATATTGTGTCTTAAGAAAAACTAAAGTGAAAGGCATAGCAACAGCCTATTCAGTGAAATGTATGAAAATTTACAGATTATATAAAATGCTAGAAGTTAATTTTGGACTGCTTTCTCTGAGATGTCAGCTTGATTAAATTTGGAGTTCGGAGATGAATTGGCCTAAATTCGTTAGTGTTCCCGGTGCAGATGTCGGTCAAGGTCAAGTGAAGCACATTGACTGTGATGTTAGAGAGGAAGGGATTCTAAAGAAGGGAGACTCTTAAAAGGTCTGGAGTTACAGCAGGAAACTTTGATAATTTTTAACTTAATAAATCTTGACAGCCTAATCATGGCTAAGCCTTTGCAGCATTATTGGTACAGATGGCAAAGCTAGACATATTTAAAGAGTAGATGGCAAAGCTAGACAAATTTAAAGAGATCTCAGGAACGAGTGTAGGAGAAGCTCTGAATCCAAATGCAGCATTGGGCTCCAGGAGAAAAAGAAAGAGAGGGGGGATAAAAAGCTACATGGCATTTCCATCTCCTGACATCTCCAACAGCCTCAGATACAAAATATGATAAGGCTCCTGCTGAGCTAATAAGCCCAACAAATGTCTGTGTCCGTGAAGTAGATGAAGTGGGATCAAGCAGAGGGGGCTGCTGTATGAAAATAAGCCAGCGTCCAGGGTATAATGGCACTAGAGAAAGCTCCAAGGTCAGACTGATGACAGAGACACCAGTTAAGTGGAGACCCCATCAATGAGGAAGATTTGCCTGCTTGGTCCAAGACATGACCATTAAAATGAAATGAAGTATCTATTCAAAAAGGGAAAGAAAGGAAAAAAGAAATTCTGTGTCATGAGTGTGTGTGTGTGTGTGTGTGTGTGTGTGTGTGTGTGTGTGTGTGATTGTGTGTTTATTTGCAGTCAAATATAAGAATTTGACTAGGTAGAGAATTGAGAATAGATTTTCAAACTGTCCAAGCATCTGACAGTCTATGATGAGTTCACAGTCTATACTAAGCAACATTTGTATAAAGTTCAGCATCTCGATGGAAAGAGTAATGTCCATTCCCTTGCAATCCACAATTTTTCCAAAAGAAAAGGATAACTGAAATATAAAGTATTCTTTAGCTCTTTACCTTTCTCTGTTTCCTGTTGAATAGGAAATCTTCTCGTTCATTTTTATCGTTAGCTGATATATTTTAGTAGAATTATGTGATTGCAGTAAAGAGTTAGAAAATTCATAACAGCAGACTTGATATAAATACAATACAAGACAGCTTTGATGCCTGGATTATGATCGCATGTATTGTCTCGGATGATGCTTCTCGTGGTTTTCCCAGGACAATCTTTTGATTAGTACTGGAAATCTTTTGGCCATGCATATTCCCTCAGTGGTAACTGTCCTCCCATAATCAAACTAATATTTTTAGCTAAAGCTAGCCCATGTTATGAAGTGTGTCTGGCTGAGTGAAAGAAGCAAAATATGTAGGAAGAGGGAAAGATTAGTCCATAGAGAGAAAGGCTGGATTCAGGGCAAGTAGCAATTATGGAAGTCCAAATCATCTAGTCTGATTGTTACTTGGATCAAATTAGTTTCATTATTCCTAGAATTCTCCATTGCATCTTGAAGTCATTACCTCCTATCCCCACCCCCTGTGAAAGCACACACACACACACACACACACACACACACACACACACACACACATTTACTTGTTGACATAGTTGAACAAATAAAATGATACATATAAACTGTGATTCTTTATCATTTTTCTTAATGTCTTAGAGTCCTCGTTGGCCTTCACATTAGTGCTGAAAAAGCCGATGGCTACTCACTTTACTCTGCACCACATTTCCAGGCCAACAGACCACCAACCAGGTAGAAACCAAGGACAAGGCCTTTATTAAGGTTTATGGAAATGAAACTCTGTTAAAAACTAATAATTAACAAATCTCCATTTTCAACTTTAGAAACTGCTTTTCATTAATCTGTGCTTTCTAAGGTGAATATTTAGAGTTTACTTAAAAGATCTAGAGTCTGTAAAACTGCTATACTTATTCTTAACAGATTCAGTCAATTTCATAGTATCTGTGAAACATCATTAAAAGGGTGAAAACTACTTAAATATCATGGGAAGTACTTCATTATGCATGCAAGAAAGCTTGGAAATTCTGGCATCATTACCATGAAATAGCTGATTGGTAGGCTGTTGTTACTTTTGCAGATCTAAATTTAGTTTGAATTGTACACAAATGCAAATACAATATTGATTCTGCCCCTTGTATCATATCAGGGGTATAGTTTTGAAACAAGCACTGACATTACAAACTTTATTACTTTGGTATCACTATGATGAAGGCAAGAACAGCTCTTAACACTTTTAAAGATTTTTTTTTCTTGCTGTATAATTAAAGTCTCCTAAAATATCTTGTGGGGATTTGTATAATCCAAAGGAGATAAATACCACTTTCACTCTCTTTCAGGTTATATTACTGCATAGAATGTTTAAATACCAATAAATAGAACTGATTCAAATCACATAAGATCCATGTTAAAACACATATTGACTTGAAAAAATGCTGCGTATCTTGAAAAGGAGTTTTAAAGTCCTGTTCACTAAAGTTTCTTTCAGTAATGTTGGTGGAGAAAGCTGCCTGTATTGATCCAGTGTAACTGGGTGCTATGCCAGATTTCCTCTCATCTGTGCAATTTCTGGTGCAGCTCCTGGAGATTTATGTCTCAGATGAGATTTCTAACTCTGGTAGATGTTATTATTTTTTAAGGTTTATTTATTTTATGTATGTAAATACACTGTCACTGTCTTCAGACACACCAATAGAGGCCATGGGATCCCTTTACAGATAGTTGTGAACCACCATGTGGTTTCTGGGAATTGAACTCATGACCTCTGGAAGAGCAGTCAGTGCTCTTAACCCCGGAACCATCTCTTCAGCTCCTAAATGTTCTTATACTATCTTCCAAATCTGTTTTCAGTAAAAGAAACATTGGTTGTAAGAGAAGAAAGGAAACAGTACCTTTTATAAAAAAAAATAAAGGGCAGATCTGTGCTGATTTTACCAAAAGTAGTACTAAAATAAAGTCTTTAATAATTCAAATGTTTAATAAACAGAAAGCAATGTGATTATAGCACTATTAGTTTATTTTAGAGATGGTGTAGGGAAAACTGGTAAGCCAAGGCAATGACATTAAGACATGTCAGAGACTACATGGGTCAGAGACAATATAGAGTATTAATTATGCATGGATAGTACATGGACTTTTGTGACACACTATTCAGCTGAGAATTGGTTAATCTTATAGTTTTTATTTTTTATATGTTTTCATATTTAAAAACACTTTTCTTGCAGTGATTCATATAATAAATTTGAGCAGTTATTACATGAAGTATTCCATTTATTACATTGTAAGAGTCTGGTAGACAAGCTGCACTTAGTTCACTATCAGGCTTAATAAGTTTATTGAGTTGAATTGCGAGATTTTGAAACAGAGATATCTCCTCCAGTATAGTTTCCAGTAACAAAGACATAATGGGTGTACAAATAAATTTAAGATGCAGAAGGTACAAGAAATTTGGAAAACACTACATACACACAGACACACATACATGGATAGATAAGAGATAGATAGATAGATAGATAGATAGATAGATAGATAGATGATAGATAGATAGATAGATAGATAGATAGATAGATAGAAGATAGAAGATAGATTTATATGTTAAAATTAAGGAAAATTGATATCGTGTGGTAGCTTTGTAACTAGCTTTTCTTAACAGTTTATTGAATGCCAAATTTCAAATACCAAAAACGAGGAAAATAATAGTGCCTATTTTGGATATGTAAAATATATGTTAGAAAAAAATAAGCTTTCTTGAAGCAGAGGCCATCCAGGAGCTCATCTTGTCAACTGAAATGTAAGAAAAACAAAAAGAAGACATTACATACTCGATGAAAAAAAATAACACCTTGCCAAAATAAACTTTGGCAGTCATTGTTCTTTCTCCAGTTCTTCAAATATTTCAGCATTCCCAACTTTTTTTATTTTTCTCATAGCAAAACAATTTCCCTTGGGTTGATGAAGACCTTTCAATTCCTCCTACTTCATTCCTAGCTTTTAATTTCCCTTCTTTTCTTCTCTTCTGTTTCTTTCTTCAGTAGTATTTCTTTCCTGAACATAGATTTGGAATTACATTTAGGCTATGAAAACAATCTTGATCCCTTTTCTTTGAACTTAGATAAGCTAACAATTCTAACTACAAATCAGCTTTCAATATGGGACATGAAAGTCAGTGATAGATGCTATCTTGTCTAAAAACACGTTGGAGAGGGAAGGAGATGTAGCTCAGATATGCAGAGCACTGGCTGCACTTCCAGAGGACCCATCTTCAAGTCTGAGCTCATCTTGGTAACTCCAGTACTAAGGAAAAATGACACCTTCTTTTGGCCTCTGCAGTTACTGCATACATATAGAACACAGACATACTTGCAGGCAAAACATACATATATATTAATGTAAAATACAGGCACAATAATTTAAACAATACATATGAAACTTGTTACTGTATTTCTTTTGAAGATTTCTAATTTAACAAGAAATATAATATTAACTATTTCTTACCAAATTCCACGTATAACTGTGCCTCTGATTAGAATGAATCACTTTCACAAAACTCTTTTCGTAGAAGTTCTTGAGTTTTCTAGTCACATCTTTAATGGTCTTTGACACTATATAAAATCAGAAGAGATAATTTTGAAAACAACTTTTAAATTTAGGAATACTACTAGTGTAAATATAGTTTTATCCAAGAGAACTCTACTATAATGGCAGTATTTAGCTAGATATACAAGTGTGAATATGTTAAAATAAAAAAAACAGAATAATGAACATAATGTGTTTGTATTTTATTGTTTATTTTATTTACATTTCAGATGATAGTCCCTTTTCCCACTTCCTGCCCAACCCAGGAACCCCCTATCCCATCCCCATTCCTCCTGCTTCAATGAGGATGTGCCTGTTGATCTCAGCCTGATTATCCTTCGAGTAGAGGAAGGCTACTGATTTATTTGAGTTGATTTTATATCCAGCCACTTTGCTGAGGTTGATTATCACGTTTAGGAGTTCTCTGGTCAAGGTTTTGGGGTCACTTAAGTATACTATCATATCATCTGCAAGTAGTGATACTTTGAATTCTTCCTTTTCTATTTGTATCCCTTTGACATCCTTTTGTTGTCTAATTGTTCTGACTATGACTTCCAGTACTATATTGAATAATTAGGGAGAGAGAGGGCAGTATTGTCTAGTCACTAATTTTAGTGGGATTGCTTCAAGTTTCTCTCCATTGAGTTTGATGTTGCCTACTGGCTTGCTATATATTGATCTTACTATGTTTAGGTATGGATCTTGAATTTCTGGTCTTTACAAGACTTTATTACGAAGGAGTGTTGAATTTTGTCAAATGCTTTCTCAGCACCTAGTGAGCTGATCATGTGTTATTTTTTTCTTCGAGTTTGTTTATATGATGGATTACGTTTTAGATTTCCATATATTGAACCATCCATGCATTCCTGGGATAAAGCCTACTTGATTATGATGGATGATTATTTTGTTAAGTTCTTAGAAATGGTTTGCAAGAATTTTATTGAGTACTTTTACATCGATATTCATAAGGGAGATTGGTCTGAATTTCTCTTTCTTTGTTGTGTCTTTGTGTGGTTTAGGTATGACTTTAATTGTGGCTTCACAGAACGAATTGGGTAGTGTTCCTTCTATTTCTATTTTGCGGAATAGTTTGAAGATAACTGGCTTTAGGTCTTCCTTGAAGGTCTGATAGAATTCTACACTAAATCCATCTGGTACATGCTTTTTTTGGAGGGGATACTTTTAAAGACTGCTGCTATTTTGTTAGAGGTTATGAGACTGTTTAGATGGTTTATCTCCTCCTGATTTAACTTTGGTACCTGTTATCTGTCTAGAAAATTGTCTATTTCACTCCAATTTTATAATTTTATTGAGTGTAGGCTTTTGCAGTATGATCTGATGATTTTTTGAATTTCGTCAATTTCTGTTGTTATGTCTCCCTTTTCAGTTCTGATTTTGTTAATTTGGATATTGTCTCTGTTATTCTGGCTAAGGGTTCATCTACCTTGTTGATTTTCTCAAAGAACCAGCTCCTGTATTTGTTGATACTTTGTTCTTTTTGTTTCTACTTGGTTGATTTCAGCCCTGAGTTTGATTGTTTCCTGCTTTCTACTCCTCTTGGGTGTATTTGTTTCTTTTTGTTCTAGAGCTTTCAGGTGAGCTGTCAAGCTCCTAGTGTGTGCTCTCTCCAGTTTCTTTCTGTAGGCACTTAGAGCTATGGGTTTTCCTCTTAGCAATGCTTTCATTGTGTCCCATAAGTTTTGGTATAATGAACCTCCATTTTCATTAAATTCTAAAAGTCTTTAATTTCTTTATTTCTTCCTTTACCAAATCATCACTGAGTAGAGTGCTGTTCAGTTTCCACATGTATGTGGGCTTTCCATAGTTTTTGTTATTGTTGAAGATCCACCTTAGTCCGTGGTGATCTGATAAGGTGAAAGGGATTATTTCAATCTTTTTTATATGTTGAGGCCTGTTTTGTGACCAATAAAATAGTCTGTGTTGGAGGAGGTACCATGAGGTGCTGAGAAAAAGCTATATTCTTTTGTTTTAGGATGAAATGTTCTATAGATATCTGTTAAATCCATTTGGTTCATAACATCTGTTAATTTCACTGTGTCTCTGTTTAGTTTCTGTTTCCATGGTCTGTCCATTGCAAAGAGTGGGTGTTGAAATCCTCCACTATTATTGTGTGAGGTGCAATGTGTGCTTTGAACTTTAGTAAAGTTTCTTTAATGAATGTGGGTGCCCTTGCATTTGAATAATAGATGTTCAGAATTGAGAGTTCATCTTGGTAGATTTTTCCTTTGACCAGTATAAAGTGTAATTAATTTCTTATCTTTTTCAAAAACTTTTGGTTGAAAGTTTATTTTATTTGATATTAGAATGGCCACTCCACCTTGTTTCTTGGGACCATTTGCTTGTAAATTTCTTTTTCAGCCTTTTATTCTGAGGTAATGTTTGTCTTTTTCACTGAGATGTGTTTCCTGTATGCAGCAAAATACTGGGTCCTGATTATATGTCCAGTCTCTTAGTCTACATCTTTTTATTCAGAAATTGAGTCTATTGATGTTAAGTGATATTAAGGAAAAATTGTTTCTTCCTGTTATTTTTGTTATTAGAGGTGGAAGTATCACTGTGTAGCTATCTTCTTTTGAGTTTGTTGGAAGATTAGATTCTTGCTTTCTTTGAGGTTGTAGTTTCCCTCCTTGTGTTGGAGTTTTCCAGCAATTATTCCTTGAAGTTCTGGATTTGTGGGAAGATATTGTATAAATTTGGTTTTGCCATGGAATATCTTGGTTTCTCCGTCTATAGTGATTGAGAGTTTTGCTGGGTATAGTAGTCTGGACTAGCATATGTGTTCTATTAGGGTCTGTTTGATATTAGTCCAAGATCTTCTGGCTTTTATAGTCTCTGGTGAGAAGTCTGGTGTAATTCTTATAGGTATTCTTTTATATATCACTTGACCTTTCTCCCTTAATGCTTTTAGTATTTTTTCTTTGTTTTGTGCATTTGATGTTTTGATTATTATGTGACAGGAGGAATTTCTTTTCTGTTTTCTTGGAGTTCTGTAGGCTTCTTGTATGTTCATGGGCATCTCTTTCTTTAGGTTAGGAAAGTTTTCCTCTATAGTTTTGCTGAAAATATTTACTGGCCCTTTAAGTTGGGAATCTTCACTCTCAACTATAATTATTATTCTTAGGTTTGCTCTTCTCACTGTGTCCTGGATTTCCTGGATGTTTTGGGGTTAGAAACTTTTGCATTTTGCATTTTCTTTGACAGTTGTGTCAATGTTTTCCATGGTATCTTCTGCACATAAAATTCTCTCTTCTATCTCTTGTATTCTGTTAGTGATGCTTGCGTCTATGATTCCTGATCTCTTTCCTAGGTTTTCTATATCCATTGTAGTCTCTCTTTGTGATTTCTTTATTGTATCTATTTACATTTTTTAGATCGTGGATTTTTTTTTCAATTCCTTCACCTATTTGGTTGTGTTTTCTTGCAAATCTTTAAGGGATTTTTGTAAATCCTTTTTAAGGGCTTCTACCTGTTTCCCTGCGCTCTCCTGTATTTCTTTAAGGGATTTATTTATATATTTCTTTAAGTAATCTATCATCATTGTGAGAAGTGATTTTAATTCTGAATCCTGCTTTTCCAGTGTGATGGGGTGTCCAGGACTTGCTATGTTGGGAGAACTGCGTTCCGGTGATGCCAGGTAGACCTTGGTATGCCAAGAACATAAGACCTGTTGCTTATGTTCTTGGGTTTGCCTTTTTCCATCTGGTTATCTCTAGTGCTACCGGTACTCACTGTCTCTGACTGGAGCCTGTCTTTCCAGTTATCTTGCTTGTGTCAGAACTCCTCAGCGTCCGGATGTCTTTGTGATCCTGTGACCCTGAGCTCCTGGGTGGAAGAGCTCCTGCGACTTAGGCTGCAGCCCTCTGGGATCCTGAAATCCTGCTGCTCTGAGTGCAGTGGTTCCTCTGCTGCTCTGAGTGCAGTGGGTCTTCTAGGATAGTTTCAGATATGGTGTCTTCATGGGAATAGAACAGCTAGGTGTCTGTCCCAGCCAAAAGGACCAAGCAAAGGTCATAAGGTTTTTAATTTGTGTCTAATATATGATATAGCATAATATGACAGATCGTCTAATTACATGTGAATATATATGAACATTGTAGAATCCCCTGACTAGAAAGGCTGTGAAATATAAACTTGATTGTAAATTTTTTATTTTATCGATCTGCCAACTAAAAATAGAGAGATGAGGCTACTACAGATACTTTTGTCTCTTCTTTTAGAGGATGGTTGGACCTAAAATACCACAGTCTACCTGTCATACACATACTGTGATTCAAAGCAGACTTGGCTTTTCCTGATCGTATAGTTTTAATCCTCAAGGAATTCATTTAACATTTTATCATTCTGTGTACCTAAACTCAAGGAATAACTAGCAACATTTGACACACTAATAAGGAAGCAAGATTATTAAAGAATTTCTAGACATGAAACCAAAATATTTGACTTTCTTTACTTCAGATTTCAAAACTTCATTCTGTTTCACTTTCTTTTTTACTTGACTAAAATTCTTTAAGAAAAAAATGCACTATGCTTTTTAACTATGAAAAATAGTGTTTTAAAGAAAAAAATCAATGTTAACTATAGACTAAAACTTTTCAAACATAGCAATCATAAGCATACTCTTCCTTACTTGTAAAATTGTTTACATATTAAGAATCTAAATTGGATAGAATTTGAGAATGTAACGAGCAAGATTATTCTATAGTGTTGCAAGAGACTCAATATAAAATACAGCAGATTTGTGGGATTCTTGGTAATCTGTTAGAGGTTTCTCAGCATTTCTCTTTTTATTTATCAAAGCATGGTACTAAGATAGTCAAAAGTTAAGAAGGAAATCAATAGTCTTTTTCCTCTTGCTCTCTGTTCCTAGGACAACCCTTGCTTGTGTTTTCTTTGTTTTAGCTGATTTTTTGATTTAAAGAAAATGCTTCAAATAAAATGCTACCTGGCTTACTAATTTTACTCCTTATCCTCTAAATCTTTGTCTCTTAGTATAGCTATTTTGGGAAGGTAAGAATCCAGCTGGGGTTTGAATTATTATAATTATGGAAGTATTAAAATCCACAGTGGCAAGTTGTAAACTATTGCTTTGTTTCATTTCCAATATATCTTCTTGCTATTTCTAGAATGAACTGATTTGCAATTTGCAGGCTACGGCACATACAGCTTCACTTTGGTTCTGTAGCCTCGGACTTTGAAATTAGAGAGTGTACATTCCATGGTGAGGGTGCTAGTGCTTGTGAATTAGATCACTGGTCATCACTTCTGAACAACAAAGGTGCAATTCAGTAACTTCTGAGAAATAAGAAGAAATAGTATGTACTCTGCCTGCCTATATCCCCTTCCATTTAGCTCCTCATTCCAGAACAATATAAAGGCAGAGACTGGAACTGTCAACAAAGGTTAGGCAAGAACTCTGGGTCCAGATTATTACAGCTTTGTTTAAATGCACCTAGCAGAGAAAAATTTATATTCAGACACTCTAATTTCAAGCCAAGAGCTTTGTTCAGTTTAATTGTCAATACTGCTAGTTCCAAATTTAAATTCATAAAACTAAATAATTTTCTGTTTTCTAAATTGATTAATTAGTACATTATAAATTCTTTCCATTTTCTCAAACGCTATAGAAAGTCTAACAGATAATGTAAAAGCATAAAGAGCCAGTATAAAAGCTGCATATTAGATAAATTCTCAAAGTGGTATGATTTAGCTCTTAGTTTTCTACCAAATTATATGAATATTTAAAGTTTTCCTGTGGGACATGATAGTGCATTATTTTCAGTATTTCTCATATTGTAAATTATGATTTAAAAAATAATACTTAGCAGGGCAGTGGTGGTACACACCTTTAATCCCAGCACTTGGGAGGCAGAGGCAGGCGGATTTCTGAGTTCGAGTCCAGCCTGGTCTACAAAGTGAGTTCCAGGACAGCCAAGGCTATACAGAGAAACCCTGCCTCAAAAAACCAAAAATAAATAAATAAATAAATAAATAAATAAATAAATAAATAAAATACTTTTCATAAATATTGGGCATACTAATATCCCAAACAGACTATTTATTGGATTGCATTGACTTTAGTACTTTTTAAACTTCATAAATAATTATTCAATGGAAACTACACTTCTATTTCTCTAACTCAGACATCTGATAGAAAAACTGAAAATAAATAAGAGGTGATTTTATTTTACACAGCAATTAAAAGGCAAGAGACTTACATGGCAGAAAGAAAGAACATGAATATTACAAGTAGTTCTCTGACTACTACGTCCCCACTACAGCATTTGAACACACAGATACATGCACACATTTACACAAACACACAAACACACACACACACAGGGGTGGGGAGGAGATAGAGGGCAGAGGGACAGAGAGACACAGAAAGTATATCAAAAAATTAAATATAAAATTTCTGCTGACAGTAAGTTAAACTTCCTTATGCTGACACAATTTATAAATACAAATTTACCTGCTTGACTCCAGAGTTCCCGGATTATAGTGTCTGGATTTCATTTCCTAGGCTTGCAGAGAGGGTAAACATTCAGTTCACCAAACTTAGCAACTATTATGTTTTATTACTTTCTATGGTTAAACAACTCTGTTCATTAAATCCTCATTGTTATCTCATTTAATTTCAGCTTTGGACCACACCTTCACCTTTTCCAGGAATATGCATTTGTTAGAACTTTTAGGAAATTGAGGAAGCAAATTCTAAGTCACACGCCTTTTCACTTCTCAGTTGCTCTGCAGTCTGAAAAATCTGACCATACACAGATCCCTCTCACCCAAAGTTACTTAATCAGTTCCAATGTCACTGTAGAGTTAAATGAGCCTAGCATGCTCCCTCGCTCATTACAACTATAGCATAATATATCTCCCACAGCACTGAGATATAACTGAGATGGCCATGATGAAAATACTCAGATATATTTGACAGCTATTGTGGAAAATTCAAGAAATTACCAATAACTTTAGAGTCATAGGCAGAAGAAAAATCATTGTGGTTTATAAAAATAATGTTTTTAAAAGATCATTTTACCCATTTGAAAAATGGAATTGTGTCTCCAAATGCACCATAGAACTTGAGGTTTTAGTAGACAAGGTATGACAGGAAACCAGACATTTAGGCTTCATGGAGGAACTGCTCACATTTGGCATGTGCTTCTAGAATGCATTGTTACCAATAGAACAAACATTTGCAGACTTACTTGATTAAGATAGTATAGCAAAACAGAGATAATGTTCTTTTTCATAAGAATTTGGTGAAACCAGGAGCCTAGTTGTTTTTGTTTAGGATCTTTTGCTCTTGATGGATACTCTAGTTAGAGTACTGAGTATTTCAATTTGTAATTGTAGAGTGTCCTGTTTACATTTGCTTTCCTTACCTAGTGTACAGTGAAAAGCAGTATACCTCAGATATTTATACAGTTTTCTCCATACAGATGAGCAACTGCGTGATCAAGAAAATTAAAGATTGGCTAATAAAATGTCTTTATCTAGACTCTGGAACTTGCTTGTTTAATGCAGATATATATGTCCATGTATGACTAAGCATGTTTATAAATACATAAACACATGTATAATTTTAGTAATTGGATACATTTAAAAATAAAATCTAGATTGAGAATTTGTTTCAGAACTTACGATAACAAAACAAGAATATCTTGTTAAAAGTTAGGTGTGTGTGTATGTGTGTGTGTGTGTGTGTGTGTGTGTGTGTGTGTGATGAGATGAGAGAAACAGAGAGAGACAGATACAGAAAAAAAAACCAAGAAAGAGGAGAAAGGAGAGACAGAGAATGAGAGAGACAAAGAGAGCAGAGAGAGACAGAAAGACAGAGACATAGAGACAGACAGAGACCAGGCACTGAACATAGGGTATGCTAGGCAACATCTCAACCATTAGATATACTGCCAGCATAGTTTTATTTTCTGTGATTCACTCTCCACCATGCTGTCTATCTGCCATTTGGGATATTTGGTTTGGTTTGGTTTGGTTTGGTTTGGTTTGGTTTGGTTTGGTTTGGTTTGGTTTGGTTTGGTTTGGTTT
>JANHMN010000012.1:65794281-65812878 GCA_030674055.1 Rhabdomys pumilio
TTGGTTTGGTTTGGTTTGGTTTGGTTTGGTTTGGTTTGGTTTGGTTTAGTTTGGTTTGGTTTTAGGATGAAGTTTCAAGTACCTTATTTTGGCCCTGAGTTCACTATATTGCCTTGACTGGTCTTAAATTTCTCATATTCTTATTACCTATTCCAAATGTTAGGGTTATAGATGTGTGCTTCTTAACTTAACTTCAGCCTTCCTTCCAAAGTCAAGGTCATGCATAGCTTTATATGAAAGCCTGACAATGTGTGTGAGCAAATGATAGAAAATTTATGAGGAAATGGTAAAATAAACACACCAACTGAATAAACATCTACAAGACTAAGGTTCTGGAGGCTTGCCGGGTGGCTCCAAGAGAAAGAAGAATTATGCCCAATCCTCACAAACTGAGATGGACTCCAGGCACTTACATAATAGGAAGGGAAAGCCTACTCCTGCAAGTTGTCCTCCGATTTCCACACCTATGATATAGTGCATGGTAATGCATGCACATACACATTACACACGGCCACACACACACACACACACACACACACACACACACACAAATACACACAGACAGACATATACACATGCACATTCACACACAGGGGCACACACACATGCATGCACACATGGAGTGGGATATTTTTCCTGCAAGTTGGGAGGAGCTAAGGTGGGAGGAGTAAGGAGAGGAAGAAGAGGAGTAAGGAGAGGAAGAGAAGAATGAGAAGAAGGAAGAGGAGGAGCTAGGTGAGAGAGGACCAGAGAGAGGGGAACATGAAAACAGACATGCACCTGTCTCTAGCAGTCAAAGGTAGCTGACGTATCTAGGTTGGGTATTGGGTTACACCTCTGATTATATGGGCATCTTGGTATTGAGCATTACTGAATATATAAAGTTTTGAGATAGTCTAAGCATTAGAGTCTTATTCCTACCAGCCCTTGTGGATGGCAGGATGGTTTAGGCACAGCTGAGTCTTGTGGAGACAGCATGGAAGATTGTCAGAGCTATCTTCCATGTTGGCATCTCCTGGATGGCAGGGCTGCTATTTCTGGCTGGCCGTTCTTAGCTGTGGCCTCTGGCCATTTCTAGCTGTGGTGTGAATGTGGCTGGCAGAACATGGCTGGCAGAGTAGCTAAGCAACTGCTTAGATAGTCAGCCCAAGCAAACTCTGTTTTAAACATTTCCCGCAACACACACACACACACACACACACACACACACACACTTGCATGCGCACACAGAGAGACAAATGAAATGGATGGAAAATAAAAAAGTAAAGTAAATGAGACATTATTCTCTGGCTTATTCTGAAGGAGGCCTTTGTGGTCAGTGTAATGGAAGAGGAACGTCCAACCAGTTTTACCACCTCCCCCAACAGGTAGGAGAAGTTGGTTTTGCAGCATTGGTATTGCCATATATACCCATGATTGCTGAAATATGAGTAGTGCCGATCTGGTTCAGTGCACTTTAAAAGTTTTGGGAACAATTGTTGGATTTTTGAGAACCTAGGATTGCAAGATTTATAACGTGAATCCAGGCTGCTATCTAAAATGTTAAGTGTACGTATGATTCATTTCTAAGGTTAGAATTCAAACCTACATGAATATCAAACACCCAATAAGTTGTAAAGAATTAAAAGCATCCAATGAGTAGAATACACGTGAACAATTTTCTTCAATTATAAGACATTTCTTTCCAAAATCACTCACAAAAATTTTACATCACTATGCTGCGTAAGTAGGGGGTTATTGTATAAGCAAAACATCATAAAATAATGGTGGAAGTTAGCACAGACTCACAGCTCATATCAAAAAGAAGGAGTGAAATTACACAATGTTAGGGCTAAAGTGAATGCTAGTGTTTCTCCCTCATATGTGTAGAGACCTAGGTTCATACCTCAGTCCTCCACGGGAACAGAAAGTTTCTGGAGCAGCATCTTCTTATTGCTTACTACATGCTATCGCTGTAGTGATTCACACTTGTTTTATAAAGTGATAGAATAGACATAATTTTGTTATTTTGGATTGGAGGTTTGTTGCTATAGTTTCCTGAGTTTAAGACTTTTTAAGTCTTCTTGTTTATAGTCTGTAGTATTTTGGAATGGAGGCTTGTTGCTATTGTTTACTGATTTTTAAGACTTTTTAAGTCTTGTCTATAGTCTTAGTTGACCTAATACTTATCATATAACACAGTTTAGCTTGAAATTCTAATAACTGTCACACCTTCACCTCCTGAATGCAATGCTTACAGGCTATGCTGCCACTCCTGGATACTTGTTTTTTGTTTGTTGGTTGGTTGGTTGGTTGGTTGGTTGGTTAGTTTGCTTGTGTAGGGAGTCGGCAGAAGGCAGCTATTATCCTTGCAGCCATCTTGAGCCATATACCCTGACAAGAGACTTGCTTACAATAGCCTACAACAGCTGAGCACACTCTGATAACATCTTGTTTTAGATACCCAGGATCTTCCCTTTGGTGTATGAGACTTAAAGGTGTGATTTAGAGATAAGACCAAAGGGCGTGACTTAAAGGCGTGGCTTAGAAGTGAGACATATAAAAGGTGAGAGGCAGACAGAAGAAATTATTAGACACTTGTACTTGGAAGAGTACTTGAGACCAGAAGAAAGCAAGTAGGCATTAGAAACTTGAGACTTGGAAAGAGAACTAGGAATTAGACACTTGTACTTGAATGAGACTGGAGACTAGAACTTGAAACTGGAAACTTGGAACTTGGAGGCACTAGGGACTAGGAACTAGGGACTAGGAACTCAAGACTTAGGACTTGGACTAGGAAGACAGACTGAAGAATAAACAGTATTGAATCACACTCTGTCTGGGCTCCATTCCTCCCTTCTGTCCTCACTCTCTCTCTCTTGCTGAACCCCTACCCACAGACCGGAGCAGCCTGGGGCAGTGCGGTCTCTACCAACTTAGCCCCCAAGGCTTTCAGCAGTGCAGGTTCCAACATTGAGAGAGCAGTCCGATATTTTGACCCCTAAGCTTGGGGCGGCTTGGCTCACAACATTTTTGGTGCCTAACATGGGGCAGCTTGGGCTGCGACAGTTTGTTTTTTCTGCTGTGTTAGGGAGATAAATGCTCTGGTACAGAGTTAAAGTCCATCTTCAGCTGTGTTATTTTTAGCTGATATCTTATGTCCATCAAGGAACTTCCCTATGCCAAGATACTACTAAATTGTCATATATTCTCATGAACTTAAATCAAAACAAATATTCATTACTTTATTTTTACTAAAGTATAAATTTAACTCTGTAAATGTTTTTCCTTTTGAATTACACATTCAAAACCATCATTTGTTCCCACAACTTTCTACAATTTCCAGGATATTTTTTTTACATAAAAAAAAAATGTTGACCTAATGTGTGAGATCACCTGGACAAAATTAGTTAAGAGATCTATATAAGGAAAGATAATTATGTACATGTAAATAAAAAAATTCAGAGAAATACCACTAAAATTCTATATGGAATGATATCTTCAAATGTCTGCTTTCTTTCTTGAATTTATAATTTTAACCAGAGGTCTCTAGGTGTACAGTATTACTTTTCCTGTTCTCATATTAGTACTTTTGAAGTAAATGAGTCACTTTCTTTTCTAGGCCAAACTACAACATAGAATAACCTCAAGCTATACCTATATCTAGGATACAAAATGTAGAACTGAATGGAAGAAAAGCTACCTCGTGAAAACCAAGACAACAAACTAAGTGTTCAACTATGACAAGAACATGGAAAATCCAGGGAAAAGAAACATACGCAATCAGAAACAGGATATTCCCTTTTTTCATGTGCCTGTGATCATTGCAAAATAAGCAGAGTAAGGCTCAGTGAGTTATTTGTGTGGGAGCATTCTTCATCGGGGCTGGTGTGGCAACGTGAATAGAGGAAGAATATGATGTCTTAGAAGGCAATTATTTCAAGTAATTTTTGGGACCACTGTAAATGTACCCTCACACTTACGAAAGTCACCAATCCTCTTGCAGAAACATGAGCATCCTACTGCATATCAGCACACTGCTGAATCTGTCAGCATCTCCACTTCCCTGTTTATAAACAGTGGAGTGTGTGCTTACAATAGACCCAAGAACCGGAATAGAATAAGACAGTGAGAAAACAAAGCAAAGCAAAGCAAAACAAAACAAAACAATCAAACAAACAAACAAACAAACAAAAAGCTTCCCAACAGGATCAAGAAGACTCAGGGTTCAGAGAGGGTTCAATGGTAAATTATCAGAATCTGAGTTTAGATTCGTAGAGCCAATGTTCAAAGCTATACATTCCCATACATGGAGAGGTGGGAAACATGATGTGAATCTCAGAACTGACTTGACAACTTTTCACTAATGCATCAAGGATATAAGGACAGGTCATCAAAGTTAAATGGAATCTTCTATAGTGTGTTGTACAAAAATTACTATTCATCATTGTCTATTATTGAACTATTTTGTAACCAGTTAATAGAAATACAAAGAAAGCAAGAAAAAGCTCATTAAAATAGTTATTCATATTTAACAAAGCACTTTTGCAAATACTACATCTTTAGATTCTCACAACTATACTTAAATATCTATCTCAAGCCTTTCTGTTCCCCTTTCCTGATAAATATCATTGTCTTTCAAATCCTGTTTTCCATTAATGAACTTAATCTCAGTCAAAGATAAGTGTTCTGTTCCAGTAGCTTCCAGATCAATAATAATTTGCAGTAGAAATTTCTTTAATTTCTTCTGTTTCTCTACTTGGTTAGTTTAGGACTGAGTTCACAACAAAAGGCATTCAACCCGAGGTGAATCACTGAGATGAGAGAGAAGGTCTTGGGATAAGCTTATTGTCAACACATGGGTGTCTAGTCAGTAAAGATGTACTGTGACAGTATATCCAGGTCCCAAAAGCCCTTACTGCAATTAGGCTTGGAATCTACCCTAGAGTTTGCTTAGACTCTTTTTTTCACTCTGACTATCTATGTCTGCCACTAGTTCAAGGAGAACAATTTGGGTCGTTCCAACCACATACAGTCTGGGCATGGCTAGCAAAAACAGCCATATCACTGAGTTCTGTATTTGATTAAAAGATACTGTTTCAGGGTGGGGGAATGTCCAGGGTACTCCAACTGCTCAGAGGAGGAGGAGAGGAGGGAGAAGGAAGAGTTCAGTGAGAGGGATATACAGTGAATAAGTGAAATAAAAAATTAAAAGATGCTGCTCAGTAACTATAAAAGAAGATGGAAGATTAATATTATCATTTGCCTTCACTGGTATAGGTCTGTGTGTATATGCACTCCCACACAAAGAGCATCTGCACTCAAACAAAAACATGCATCCTCAACACATGCATGCCCCACACCTATGAGCAATACAAAAGGGGAAAGAATGGTATAAACTGGTTCCTTCAATGAGATCTCAACTAAAAGGTTCATTGTCTTTCAAGTTAATTTCTTTTAACATTTGAGTCAAATTACCATATCTACTATTAGCCTGTTAACATGACTACAATCTTTTTTTTAATTATCTTTAATCTTTTCTTTACAGTCCAGTCTTCATCCCTTTCTGGTCTAGCCTCTGAGCCTCTGACAGTTCTGCATTCCATTTCTCCCCCACCTTGTATCTAAGAGGGTATCCCCACCCCACCCTACCCCATACCACTCTACCAGGCCTCCCCACTCTCTGGAGTCTCAAGTCTCTCAAGGGTTAGGTGCATCTTCTCTCACTGAGCCCAGACCAGGCAGTATACTGCCTTGTACCAGCTAGATGACTACAATCTTAACCAGTCGGTCACATCAACAACTGTTCACTAATCTGGTAGCTCCTTCCAGTATAATCTGGAAAGTTTCTATTTAGTAGATTCCATTTCCTAGTTCCAGGATTAATTTTATGATACATATTTTTGTTTAGTTTTCTATTTTTAATTTTGAAAGAAAATCAGGACTCATTTGTACAAATGAAGAACACTGTTTAAGTTTCCAAATCTTATTTATAAGGCAAATTTGGTTGTACTTCCAAGTGAATTTATTTTTATTTACTTTAATTTCCTTAGCTGAGAAAATAAAATTCTTACTCCAATATGAAATATATCAAGTTTTTATAATTTTCATAAAAAGAACTTTCTAAGTTTATCTCTTTATTAATAGTTTTATTATGTATTTAATTGGACTCCAAATCAAAGCCTCTAATTTCCGAGAATTGTAACAGCATTGAGTTAATTGAAAGGGATACAGAGGAGTGAGATATGAAAGACTGTCACCATTATAATTTAGTTTTATGATTAAATCATGGGAAATATTGTAGAAGTCTGAAAAGAGTATCACCCCTTCTGTTATGAAAGAGCACTTATGCTGTCTTAAAATATATTTGAAGAGACATCTAATTCTGTCAAAATTAGAAAGAAGATAACAGAGACTGTCATGTTAAACATACAGCCAACTCAACTAACAAACACACTAGCACTTCTTACTGCATTGCATCAGTGGTAACAGAATGACCTGGAGGGTCTTTTCTGTACACTGCATTACTAGATCTACAAAGTGTAAACATTGCACTGAAATATTATTACACTTTAAGAAAACTTCTTTGTTGTTGTTTTTTTTCAGAATTTGTTTTGTTTGTTTTTCAAAAATTCCCTGAAGAACAAAGAAAAGTATTTGTTTCAGCATGTGACTACTGGGATCGTAAAGTTGTACTGACCATGAAAAAAATTTCTCTCAGATCTGAGATGATGATAGGGATTATCCAAATTTTCATGTGGTGGCAATGCAAACAGAAATTATTCATTTGTAAATATTTAGGAAAAACTCCACAAAAAGTTAAATGCTATATCTTTTATATTTTTTCTCCCAAGTACATGCAAATTTATATAATCTCAAAACACAACATTTATAAAATGACAGTATCATTTTCTGTATCAGTATGTCAATTCAACAATATATACTGAGATATCTACATACATATATGCTGAACTATGAAAATATATTGCTATAATTTTCCAAGTATGTTTTAGTGCAATTGATTCATGTCTATTTCATATTAAATTTTAATTACACTGGATATGGTAGGCTATTTTACTATATTTACAAAACCAATTCATAGGGCTATATTTTGGAAATTTGTAAGAAAATTGAGAGGGAAAGCCTGTCTTAAATTCACCACTCAACAGAGCTTGGTAGATGAGAGTGCAGCTTTTTATTTGATGGGATGAAAAAACTAATAATGTATGACAGTAAAAAGGCAGCGGCTTTTAACGCTTTTCTTAACCTTACAAAAAAGGTCAGCTCTGATCTGGAAATGAGAACAGCCAACACATGGGAGAGAAGGGCAAAAAGCCAAGCAGAAAGTGAGAAGGAGCTGGTGACAGATGTGCCGGGTATGGCATGTCTCCGTCTATGCACATGGACCCCAAGACTCGAAAGGTACCTCCAGCCATCTCTCAATTAATTTCAGTTTGCTTCACAGATTCAGAGGAGAGACAGACAGGAGACTAGAAAAATTACCCAGAGCAGAAGAGGGGATGATGCGTCCTGATTTAAACAGAGAGGGAAAAGGAACATTCTGTAACCAGCCTGCTGGTTTATTGCTTCTAACTCAGTGGTTGATACACAGAATATTAAAAACAACAACAACAACAAAAATGTAGCTATGCTTGTTCACTGTTGCTCTATGGCCATCACTGGAGTAGAATCTCATTTGACATGTGTGATATTAGAGAAAAACAACTTGCTTAGATCAAACTGTTAATAATTGCTGAATTAGATTAGAACTCAGAACTGATGATTCCAGAGACTTGATCTTCTTAGATCTAGAAACAAATCCTAGAGGTTTTTACTTCTGTTGGGGTTGCATTTAATCAATCAGTCAACCTATTAGTGCAATACTGTAAGAAGTCAAGTACACTTAATGAAAACACAAATTGCCTCTTTTTGTGTTTGTCTTTTTAATTCCAAAGCTTGAATAATAGATTGTATATATATATATTTTTCCCCTTGGGGTAAGAGAATTTATCTAAATGAGCTACCATGCTGTGTTAAAATAGATAAATGAGGAGAGAGAAAGAGAGAGAGAGAGAGAGAGAGAGAGAGAGAGAGAGAGAGAGAGAGAGAATTGAATTGGCCTCTGCTGTCATAGTGCACAATAAGGGAAGAATTTTTGTTTTTGTCTTTTGCTATCTGGTCATCTTGGACATATGACCTAGTCTCTCTCAGGTTTTGCATTATTGTAAAATAAATGGAGATAGCAGTGGTTCACATGTGACAGGGCACTTAAAAAGATTGAATTATAAAACTAGTACAGGCAATGTTAGCACAGTGTCTACTAAGTTAGGTATTTTATAAATAACCCATATAATTATATGAGTGATTGTAAAATGAATCATAGAGAATAAAGGACATGGTCATCATTATCTACCTGATTGGCAGAAAGCAGTATATATTGTTGTGAGAGATACTTGGTTTCATTTAATAAATGCATTTTAAATTTTTATAATTATTTATTACTTCTAGGAGAGTGGGGTATATGTCTGCCATGGCTCACATATGGAAATGAGACAAAAACCACAAATCAGATTTCAGCTCTGCATCTACCATGTGGGGCCCAGGGATGAAACTTGGCCTCTCAGGCTTGATGACTGAGTTACCTCCCCAGCACCCCCCAAATGGATTTTAAAATTGTTTTTATTATTTCATTGACTTATTTTGTATTCACTTAACATCCCAATCATAGTTCACCTTCCTCCTTTCTTCCCAGTCCCACCCTCACAAGCCCTTCTCCCATTACTTCTTCCCCTTCTCTAAGGAGATGGAGAAGCCCTCCATGGGTGCCAACCTGCCCTGGCATATTAAGTCACAGCCGGAATAGGCACATTATCTCCCACGGAGGCCAGCAAATACAGCACAGCTAGGGAAAGGGGATATAAAGGCAGGCAACAGCATCGCAGACAGCCCCTACTCCAATTTTTACAGGACACACATAAAGACCAAGATGCATACCTGCTACAAATGTGTAGGAGGCCTAGTTCCAGCCTTTCCATGATCGTGATTGGTGGTCTCTTTTTTAATATTATAATATACATTATTTCCTCTTCCTCCCTCCAGGACCTCCCACATAACTCTCCTTACTTTCTTTCAAATTCATACCTCTTTTTAATTAATGCTGTTATTTACATATGTGTATATATACAACATAAACGTATACTCCTAAATATAGCCTTTTCAATTTGTAATATATATATATATATATATATATATATATACATATATATGTATATATATATATATAATGTATGCATGCACGTATTATAGTGCTGTCTTACTTAATATTTCTATTACTGTGATGAAATACTATGACCAAAAAGCAATATGGAAAGGAATGTTTTTTGTTGTTTGTTTGTTTATTTGGCTTTGGCATATGTTTCCAAATCACTGTTCATCATCAAAGAAAGGAACTCAAGCAGGACAGAAACTTGAAGGCGGGAACTGATACAGAGGGGTGCTGTATAATGCTCTCCCTGGCTTGCTCAGCTTGTTTTCCTATAGAGTCCTGTACTCCAAACCCAGGGATGGCGACACTTACAATGGGTTTGAACCTTCCACTGTCAATCACTAATTAAGAAAACGCCTTACAGGCTCTCCTACAACCTGAAATTCGTTTTCTGTTTTAATTCATTAGTGTTCTATTTACTTTACAGCCTAACCACAGTTTCCCTTCCTCCTCTCAGTCACCCTCTCCTACCTCCCCATTCTATCCTCTTGCCCTCCCTTTCTCTTCAGAAAAGGGAAGGCCTCCCATGGATATCAATCAGCCTTGGCATAGCAAGTTGCAGTAAGACTAGGAACGGAACATCTTCTACTGAGGCCAGACAAGGTAGCCCAGTAGGCAGGAAAGAGTTCCAAAGGCTGGCAACAGAATCAGCTCCTGCTCCTGCTCCCGCTCTTAGGAGATGTGCATGAAGACAAAGCTACACAACTGTACCATATGTGAAGAGGGTCTAGGTCTCTCTCGTGCATGTTCTCTGGTTGGCAGCTGTGACATTTTAGCCCCTATGAGTCCATGTTAGTTGATTCTATAAATTCACTTGTGGTGTCCTTGACCTCTCTGGCTCCTACATTCTTTCTTCTCCCTCTTCTGCAGGATTTCCCCACACCCACCTAATGTTTGACAGTAGCTCTCTCCATCTCTTTCCATTAGTTGCTGAGTGAATCCACTCAGATGATAGCTATGCTAGGCTTCTGTCTGCAAGTATATCAGAATATTATTAGTAGCGTCAAGAGATGGGCACCTTTTCATGGCATGGGTCTCAAACAGGACCAGTCATTGGTTGGCCACTATCTCCACTTTTGCTCCACGTTTCCTCCTACATATTTTGTAGGCAGGGCAAATGTTTAATTGCAGTTCACTCCTCTCAGATAACTCCAGTTGACACAAATCTGTTGAGTGCAAGGGCTATTTGCTATTGGATAACCAATTGGTATGCTATCCCCCAGGGAAGTCTATTTCTTTCACTCACAGAAGTCCAGTTTCCTGTAGCACTTTGTAAAGGACTGAGGCATTGCCATCTTTCATCTGTCCAGGTGGGCCTCTCTGTTGTGTTTGTTCAGCTCATGTTTGGTGGCCATGTTAGACCACTTTATGGGTCTCGAGCCGGTACCATATAATTTAATTTCAACACAGTAGACACAATTCAATCTTCTGTAATGTGGAAGACTTTCAACTGGGACACTAACTTTTTTTCCTAGAATCTTAGATCTTAGAGCAAGTTAGATGCATACATGCTGCTATACTATCCTGCATCACAACTGTTTCTCTCTCACTCAACTTGGGATTGCTGATTTTCCTTAGGCTATCACTTAGAATGCCAACATAGTGAGGCTGTGCTAGAAATGTCCTCTTAATATCCAGTGACATTTTCTATTTTCACTGGAATTCCAATATTCCTCCTCTAGCACATTGAGTGTCTGTCACTGTTCATATGACAAATATGGTACCAATCAGCCTACTCTTCTTAGAGGAACAAAGGCCTGAATCTAAAAGGCAAGATCTGATCATCTTTTTTTAGAACCTCCCATGACTCTGTTATTCAAAAGAGAAAACCCAGATGCAGTAACGTAGTGTGAAAGATCTTTGGGATCCTGTTTCTGATAAAGCTGCTGCATTTCTCATACTGCAGAGTGATTTCTGATTTTCTGTGCTGTTTTTCTGTCTCCTGCTCTGTTTAATCAGCAATATCTGCCTACCTTCACTGTTCAACTACAGTTGACCCTGAAAAGCTCACATTCAAATGTGGCCCCTCCTGAGGAATCTCTCATATTTCCATATTCATGAGAAGTACAACCTGAAAGTCTCCCTGTATGCTTTTCATCATGGCTGCTCATGATATCTCTGTAATTATATATGAGATTAATGTAAAGATACATCAAAATATACCTATCTTTCAGATGTTTATTTCCTTAGGTGGGCTTAATCACAAATTGGTAAAGAAGATTAACTGACACAGAGTCATATTTAGGTCCTGGTTTAATCATTACCCACCTCTCTATTAGAATATAACCATGTGCCTTTTTTTTTGATTACTACATTCTAGCATCCAAGAAGATTTTGTAAACTGAACCTAAAGATAATCACTATTTTACCCCAGCAAGTTAAATGATTTCTTATCAAAATCAGTTGAGACCCTTAGCTATTTCAATTTTTTTTGTGTTTATTGATAGAATGTATCCATTAAAACTATGAAAGGTTTAGAAATTTTAAAAACCAGAGTTAAATATTTTAATCATTTTGTTCATCACTATTAGACAGTTTAACCAATTAAAATTATTGAATTAGAGAAATTGTTCAGCAGTTAAAAGTGGTTTCTGCTCTTCCAAAAGGAGCAGAATTTGGTCCTCAATGTGATTTTCAGGTGTCTTACAATGGTATGTGAACTCCAACAACAGTGGATCCAAGACCACTGGTCTCCATGGCTCCTACACTCATGTACCCACATGCAGACAAACACATACACATCATTTTTCTTAAGGGATGATTAAATTTTTTAGGACTAAAAACAGTATGCTAGCTGCTCCTTCTAATCTATTTCTTCCATCATAGTATATGAACATGGATTATTGGAAGACAGCTGGCTGCCATGGATTGTATTCTTTTGATTCTCTCCCTGTGCTATGTGCTTCTGTGGCTTATGTCTAGCCATTAGAAGATAAAATGGGAGCCATTTTCTATCACTGGGCACAAGGGATGAGTGGTAAACATATCCTTTGTCATCAGCTTTCTCCAGGAGGCAGCAGGTAAAGGTGAGAACCAATGGGTAGCTGACAGTATGAAGAGGATACCTCAGCATGCTGCTGTGAATGCAGATGGTTCACACACTTTGATCCATTTTCCATGTGTATACATTGTTCTAAAACACTGAGAAAATTACTCCAAATAATAAACTGATTTGAAATCTCTCAGTGTTCCTAGAGGGACTTACATTTTAAGAGTATGTAACATGTTTTTATTACTATTCTCTACATATGTTAATTGAAAAAAATGGTATATAAGCTTTATGAAGCCTTGTAACTCTGAAAGTAGAAGCTGAAATCAAAATAGACTTGAGCATGTAATGCAAGTCTTTGTTCTGCCCAATGAGGACCCAGAGAAAATACTGAGAACAACTGAGAAGAAAAAGACATTCAAAAATGTTTGCATCTTTATTTTAGAAGTTGTAAGTTACATCTGACATATAATTCCATTTTAAACAAAGTGTTTTTAATTTTCTAGGTCTATTTGTTTTTGTTTCATAAACCTTAGGTTCTACCTGAATTATTAACTTAGCTTTATGCAATAACACTTTTTTAAAAACTGCAAAAACGAGCCATTGAAAAGGAAACTATGAAATGAATTTCTTAAATTTTTTATTTGAATTAATCTTAACTTTTTTTTAGACAAGTGTGCATATTTTAATATATGCTTTCTCAAAACCTTTTTCATAGCTACTTAAGTTCATAAAAATTACATCTATCCTATAAAGGTAATTCAACTTTATAAAAATAAACATTCAAATTATTTAATACATTTTTCATTACAGTGGCACAGTTATTTTAAAAGAATGTCCAAAAGTTTTAATTAGCATATATTCATTTGCATTCAAACATATCCTGTATTAGCCCACATTCATATTCAACTCCACTGCCCCTTTCTGGTTCTCTTGCTCCTCCCGTTAGAATTGTTCATTTTCTCAAATGAGTCTTCTTCTAGTTCTGTGTCATTCATACATATGTATATACAGATATAGACTACCTATGACATTCTGAGTTTAAATCGATTTGGCTTAATGTGATTTCTAGTTCTATCCATTCCCTGGAATATGATAGAATGTCTTTGTGGATGAATAAACTTCTATTGTATATATACCTTACACTTAGTTTCTCTGCTAATCTGATGCTGGGCATTGAAACTGATCCTACAATGTGAAAATTGTGATTAGTGCATAAATATATGTGAGAATGAAGCTATCTCTGTACTGCACTGAAGATTCTCAACAGTTCTACACTTGATCAGACAGCACAACTATTTTTTTGTAGCTTGGTCTCCTCTTTAATGCTATATTAAATTTCAGGTATAATTTACTGATCTCATAATTGGTCTTCTATTATTTCATTTGTTTGTGTGTGTGTGTGTGTGTGCGGTAGCAAATATGCAGTTTGAGGCTTTTTAAGAGTTCAAAACACCTGATTTTATGTGGACAATTCATAAACTTTGTCAAATTCTTGTTGAAGAATATGTGTTTCAAGTTTTTAGTGTTGTCCTCTTTAATGTATTCTCATGCTCAACCAGAGTAAGTTCACTTACAAAGAACTTCCTGAACATCAAGTGAGCCCTTATGAACCTCACTGTACAATATTTATCTCCTATAGGATCTGAGGTGAGAGACCATGCCACACTCGCTGGATTTTTGTCATTCTTTGCTTTCAATTCTTCAAGTGGGGTTGATATTTTGGATTATAAAACCTGGCTCCCCAAACTCAATACATTCTCTTCCTACTTAGAGAAATTTGTGACTGCAATACTATGAAGCCAGCCTTTAAAACTGACTGTGTGTGGGTCTGTGTGTGTGTGCTAGCATGTGCGCGCACATGTGTAATACAAATTAAAATGAGTTTTGTTGTGCTATAGGACAGAATCATTCACTTTGACCTTTTGAAATTTTTTGATTTTTTTAAAGACATGCAGAATTTGGAGAGTGAGGAGAAATGAGAGTGGGAAAGAGATGTGGTTTAAAGTCATTGGAGAAAAGAAATAGAAAATTTAAAGTAGAAGAAGACATGGCAGATCCAGGACCACTTTCTAGCTTGCAGTACCCTTGTTAGAACTTCTATTTATCCTAAGACTAAATTAGATAATATATGAAAAATTCTAGAGAACAACAATTCATAAATATGAAGTACATGTTGTTCTGAGTAAAGTAATAAAATTTCAAGCTGTTTCAGCTGTTCTAGCTGGACAGGATTCTACAGTGTATCCAAAGTGTGTGTGTCAATCATTTGTTGTCTCTCACTCTAGGTATCAGATAACTGTAGTGGAATCACAGTAGTTGTGTTGCTAAACTGTGTTTGTAGTTAGTTGTTTGGTTGCTTTTGATTTACTTTATCATTCCCAAAGATACAGATGCTGACAATTTTAATGTGGCAAGAAGAAACAATAAAAATAATAAAAATGTTTTTGTTTTGTTTGTTTCTGTGTTTATTTGTTTTAAGAAAGAAAACAAAAGTCCTTTACTTAACAGAAAAAGAAAATTTTTGTTTTAAGATACAATCTATATTAAAAATAAATCTACTCATGAACTTATTAACAAAAAAAAGAATCTCATGCAGGTTTGGTGATATACCTCATCTTCAAAATGTGTAGCAACAGTACGTGTTAAGTGTGTAGTTAGAAAAGAAAATACATTAACTTTGTGATTAGAAAACAAAATAAAAAACATACTTCCATAAATGGCAACAATTCACTTCAGAAAACATTGAGCCTATGTAAAGACTTTAGCAGGGGATACCCTCAAATAAAAGAAAATATTTATGGTAACTAAGATATGGTTACATAGACTACAATTATGTTCAGATTTAAAACAATTATAGGAGAAGCAATAATCAAGATTCTGGTCTGAAATTTACCATTAAAATCTACCACATTATAACATCGGAGCAACACTGGAAGGTATTCTTATCAGAAGGACCTAAGACAGGATCAGTCTTGTTTATGAAGTAAAAGAAGGGGAAATGTGGAGGGAATTGGGGGCTGCTTGGCAAGAATCTGACACTGGCCAACAACAAGGAAATTGGCTGCTTAGCAGGAATTTGACATTGACCAAGGACAAGGAAATGGGCTTCAGGTAGGAATCTGACACTATGCTAGAACAAAGAAATTATTTCAGGCAGGAATCTAAATCTTAGGCTAGAACAAAGAAGTAAGCTTCAGACATGAAAATGACTTTGGACTAGAACAGGGAAGTAGGATCACATATTTTGTTCATCCTGATAAGGCCTTAGAAACAATAATCATGGAAATGATCATGGGACTTTGTTTATTTATTGCCTTACTTGTTCTTTGAGTATTTATGTTTATTGTCTTGCTAGTTCCTTGACTATTTGCATCTATTGTATTGCTAGTTCCTCAACATAAAACTAACCTTAATACTTGCATATAATTAAAATGGTATCAAAGCAGATTGGGAAAAAATTTAAAAATGAAAATTAAAAATAAATAAATAAACACTTCTAATCATAATGTTCTTTTAAAAGATCTCAGCATAAAAATCTTTAACTGTGAATGATCCCAAACATTCACATCAGTGGCTGTCAATGTGTGGGTGGCGACCACTTTGGCAAACCTCTATCTCTAAAAATATTTATATTATGACTCATAACAGTAGTAAATTTACAGTTATGAAGAATCAATGAAAATAATTTATGATTGGGGGTGACCAAAACATGAGGAACTGTATTAAAGGGTCATAGCACTAGGAAAGTTGAGAATCACTGGTCCCCGGCCCCCCACATGCTTCTGACATTCATCCAACTTCAACATCCATCCAGGGTCACCTGATGTTGATAATCCTCATTCTGACATGAATTCAGAAAGTCATTATTACCAAACAGTGCATCCTGGGCCTCTCATATTCACCTCCTGTCATCACCTTTTATAGACACATTATCCCTCATCATCACAGTAAAAAATTTAAATACAGGGTAAAAAGCAGAAGTTATATTCACAAAACATTTACTGCAAAAGTACTTATTGCTCTATTTTACTATTAATTATTGTTTTTATTCTCTTATTGTGACTAGTTAATTAAGCTTCATCCAAAAATAGGTGATAGAAAATAATAGCATATTATATTGCATATTACACAATTATATTATTGTCTTACAGTTTCAAAACTGTGCTGTTTTAAGCATCATTGAGAGTGTTGGTACAGAACTCATGCACTTATGAGACACATAAGTTTTAAGGAAGAAAACAAAAGTCCTTTACTTAATGAAAAAAGAAGAATATGTTTTGAGATGAGATTATAAGTAGATAAGAAAGACTAGCTATATTATTAACTGTATAGGGACTGGCAGAGATGAGCAATGCAGTTGGAAATGAAACCCACAATGATATGACAGTGTGAGAAGGATAAGTGTATATTTCGCTGATGTGTACAGCAAACCCTTCACAGACAAGCACATCATTCAGTGCATTCTGAGCTTTAGAAAAGGAGCAGGATGGTGCCATTGCAAAGTAATTAGAGGGACAGCAGCAGAAATAGAGTGGAAGTAATGCATAGACTGAGTACTTGCTAGAAACTATGCAAAATTCAGAAACGTGCATAAGAATACCGAAATAGTCAAGGAGGATACAGTGGTGGAAATACGTTCTAAATGTCAAGAAACTCACTGTCTATGGGCATGGGGTAAGAGAAAAAATGCATAGTTAATGAAATTAAATACTATGTAGCATGTGTTTAGATATATTATTGCTAAGAATAAGAATCTATGTACCAAATAAAATTTGAAAGAAGAAAAATAAAGAAAACTTGGAGAGAACATGTTTAATTTGATATTTGCAGAAATTTCATTACCTGCTTGAGTTTTGCATAGGCCTAATTGTTAGTCTGTGGAAGAGAAGTGAACAGGGCTCCTGGATGAGGCATCTAGCTAGAAAGAAATTGTGAGTCTTTATTGAAGATATGGGGTGAATGAGGCCAAGTTAATCAGAGTATAAATTAGTGTACTGTGTACTATTTGTTCAAAATAGTCACCACCATTTCTTACTGGATTCAGTCTTACCCACACATCTTTTATCAGATTACTTCTCAAGGGAAATTATAGTTTATTTCAGGAAAGTAATTTTTGGCCTTTTTTTTTTGAGTCAATAAAAGCTAAGAATCCAAGTAAAAATATTTAAAGACCATGAATTCATTCTGTCATTTTTTTTGTGCTGTGCCTCTACACACCAAAGACTACCAGGGCAAAAAAAAAAAGACTCAAGATGAAAAATTTGTGTATACAGTATAAGCCGAAAATAAATATACTTTGGAGGCTGCTACAATAAAATACTCATGCAGAATGGATGGATTGAAGAAAAATAGAAATGGTATAGACCAAATGGCAGTTATTCTTGAACAGAGGAACTTCACAAGACTAGATTCACAAATTTGATTGGATTTTTGGTTTGGAAATATTATTATTATTATTATTATTATTATTATTATTATTATTATTACTATTTAATTTTTTTACAGTCCAGTCATTTTTCCCCTCCCAGTCTGTCCTCAGTCTCTTTCTTATCCAGTTCCTCCTCCCATAGCTCCAAGAGGATGTCCCAATCCCGCTACCTCATCTCACCGAACCATCTCACTCCCTAGGGCCTCAAGTCTCTCTAGGGTTAGGTGCTTCTTCTCTCACTGAGGTCAGACCAGGCAGTCCTCCACTGTATATGAGTCCTGGGCCTTATATTATCTAGTGAATGCTCCCTGGTTTGTGACTCAGTTTATGAGAGACCTTGAGGGTCCAGGTTATTCGAGACTGCCAGTATTTCTATGGGGTTGCCCTTCTCCTCAGCTTCTTCCAGCCCTTTCCTAGTACAACCACAGCTTCTGTCCATTGGTTGGGTGTAAGTATCTGCATCTGACTCTTTCAGCTGATTTTTGAGCCTCTTGGAGGGCAGCCACATTAGGCTTCTGTCTGTAAGTACACCATAACCAAGTAATAGTATCAGGCCTTGGAGCCTCTCCTTGAGATGAATCCAAAAAGTTGGTCTGGTCACTGGACCTCCTTTCCCTCAGTCTCTTCTTCATTTTTTTCCTGCAGTTATTTTAGACAGGAACAATTCCGGGTCAGTAGTTTTGACTGTGGGATGGAAAACCCATCCCTTCACTTAATGCCCTGTCTTTCTACTGTAGGTGAACTCTACAAGTTCCCCCACTGGAGGGCATTTTATCTAAGGTCTCTCCCTTTGAGTCCTGAAAGTCTCTCATCTCCCAGGTCTCTGGTACATTCTAGAGGACCCCAAACCTTCTACCTTCCGAGGATGTATATTTCCGTTCACTCTGGCTTCACTCCTATTTCTTCTCCCCTCCTCAAGGCTTCACTCCTATT
>JANHMN010000012.1:65822219-65875675 GCA_030674055.1 Rhabdomys pumilio
CACACACACACACACACACACACACACACACACACACACACACACACACACCCCTTCTTAGTCGGTACCATATCACTTGTATTATGTTTTCAGGGCTGAGTGTTTGACATTGGCACCCTTCCCTGAAAAAGACTGCCTCTCCCTCTGTCAGCATTCCTCACTTGCCTGTCCGTCTTTTTGTGGGTTTGAGGCCTCATGGTTTCCCTCATCTGGATTAACATGTTTATTGGTGGTACCCTTTTAAAATGTTTTAAATCCACTCTTCCCCTTAAATATTTTTTTAACTATTTACTACACAAGTCTCTTTTTTAGCTGTACTTAAAGGAATCACAATAAATGTTTAAGTTGGGGAGAGGATTTCATAGAAAATGAAATATATACCATTGTGAAGGGGAGCTCTTGACCAATCTGAATGGCTTATTCCCATGAATCAAGCAGGAATGAATGATGGCTGTCTGGCCATGAAACCCTTGCCACACTACCTTCAGGTCTTTTCCCATCTTCTGAATAGATTTCAATACAAAAGCATTTAGCAAAACATTCGACTTATTATTGTGAACTCAGGTGAAGTCAGAGATAAGATATCAATTCCAAAGAAAACTGAGCAGTGATTAGCAGCCTGACATCACAGAATGGGTTTTGCAGATACCGCCTTGCTGCTGACCCATGAAATACCTATTACTGCATCCATTTTACAAGAAAGAAAACTAAAATTCTTAGAAGGTGAGTAATTTATTAGCCATCACATAGTAATGAGCATGAGATGCCCAGACGCCTAACTGAAATCCTGGAATCTGCCTTTTCTGCTATAAATCCTTTCAGGTGGGGGTGGACGCTAGTTCACTCATTATCCACTATGCATCACTGTATATCCATTGGCAGGATTCCCTGGGTCCCAGGAAATGTGCCAGTGGGAAAAACACAAGATACCATGAAAATCTTAGGAATCAACCTTATATGACATCCCAACCTTTTTTTTTTTTTCTTATATGTCCTAGCTTGTTCTTCTCAAAGAAAATATTAAAATGGTAATGAATGGCATAGGATAAAAGTCGAGAATTTTTCCAAGTCCTCAATTGTGTGCATTTTCAAAAAGGATGACCATAAACATTGGCTTATGATGAGATCAGAAAAGACTTATCTAGCACATCTCTAACACCACACTGAGAACGTAATAGGAAACATATGTAAAGGTATCAATTTTCACAAAACAAACGTTTGTCAGCAGGGAGTGGTGGTGAGAGAGAATTTAAGGTTTGTTTGTTGAAGTCCAGATGGATAGATAAATGAATATAAAGAGATACTGTGATCAGTTTAAACCATATTGGCACCATTTTCAAATTAAACTAGACACTGAGACCTTCAACAAGGGTGACTATAATGATGTTTTGTTTGTGTGCTTGTTTTTAGTATAGTAGCAAATAACAAATTAATCTTATCACTGAAAATGACTGATTAGCACTTTTGTGAAACTTATTGCAAATGACAATGCTAATCAAGGGAAATAAAATTGTGTGGAGATCTTCTTTGGATTTGAATTTTGTTCAATTATAAGCAAATCTTTGGTGAGTGCTATCCAATCACATTTAGTATTCTGTGGACACCAAAATGTTTAAGACTGACAAAATATCCAGTCTGTAACCTCTATTGGAAAGGCTTGATTACAATAAAATTACACAGAAATGTGTCACTAAAAGGCATTGGACAGACATAAAATCTAACCTTTTGAGCTGAAGAATACTTAATATTCTTTTCATGATCATGCAAGGGGAAATTCTTTGCTATGGAATAGCTATTTCGCTGTTAAGCAGGCTATTTCATCAATGATTTATTCACACAATGTAATAGGTCGTTTAAAATGGTGGTTTAAAAGTTGGCCCTTTTTGTTTAATTTTCTCACAGGCGGTTGGTAATTATCATGGCTCTGCAGTTTCTCTGGAATGCCATAGAGGGTCAAATGCCAATGAAACCCTGTTTTATAGGGTAATTAAGATAGTCGACATGGTTATTAAATACATCATGCTAAACTAAACTGGAATGCTGTGAAATAAAATCCAAAATCATAAATAAATCTTGGGTATTCCAATACAGGGAAATGTGTGAAAGGCAGAATGTGACCCTCTTCAAACTGCATGAAATAGCTATTACCCACGAGGACTTGCTAAAGTCTACCCCAGGAAAGCTTCCTAAGGCTCATGGAATATATGCAGTGGATTCTTCATGTATGCTGGTAGTTCTTTTTCCTCCCATTTAACATTAGATAAAGCAAGACAAGTATAGTAAGCCATGTCTTCTAATTTCCTTGTGCCAGCAATCAAAATACTAAAAGACAGATACTATTAATTTTGATATGGTTAGTGAATGAGTATTTGGTAAGATTTAAAACACATAGACAGAAACACAAACACACACACACACACACACACACACACACACACACACACACACACACCTCCTTTCTCTAGATTTTTATAGTAAATAATCCTTAATATGGATTCCTGCTAGCTCACAGAATTCACCTGCAACCTGCACAAGATGAAGGTATAATGATTCTTTTGAAAAAAAAATCAGGAATGTGCCATTTAAAAGTTTGTGAATACAGATAATTCTAACCAGTGATGATAGGTAAATATTGCCATCAGTAAAATGGTAAGCATTTCAAATATGTGTCTGTCTTGTGGCCATAAGCTTTGAAACCCAAGAGTCAAAGGCTTTGATAATTTAATTTCTCTCCAGAAAATGTGATGAGTACACAAAAATGCTGGCAAAGGAGCTGGCAAAAGAGCTGGACAAAATGAGAACAGAATAAAATGCAATCTTTCCAACCTATAATATGCTGCCTACAAGAGATTTTAAATTATCCTCCCCCTGCATACTGCCTGGAAGTCTCTTTCTCTGTACGCATGTTTACAGGCAAATACATTGGTTTACTAGTCAAAGGAAAAAAACGGTCTTAAAAGCAGAAATAAATATTTCCATTTCTAGCTGTAAAACTAGAAGCCAAAATGTGTAGTTCGCAGGCACTGAGCCAGCTAACTTCAGACCACTAGCCTTTCCTTAAAAATAAGTCTTCCTATTTCCACATGGAACACACTTTAAGTTAACAATGTGTAGCTTGGCAAAGGAATTGTTTTTCTTTGGCATGAAACGGTTGTCTCATTTTGGAAAAAAAAAAATGTATTTCAGCCTGATTCTCTACACAGTATATATCCATGTTCTTTTGAACTTTAAAAACTGTTGTTACATCAGGAAAGTTTTAGATAATCACTTTATTTTTGTCTAAATAGGAAAGTATAGGTTTAATATATTCAAATGCCTATGTATATGCTTTACATCATTCTGGATATTGTTCAAGGATGCCTTGAAATGCGTACTGAATGGTGACTTAACTATATCATGTACTCTGAGAAAACAGGCCTCAGAGAGACATTTGAATTTGCTTTTGATGAGCATTTTTGCAGGGTTTATGGACAATGGACAATCTGAAAATGAATCCAGCCGTTTCCTTCTCATCTCTCTGTCAGGGTTTTTAAATTGAGTCATTCTCTCCACAATGTATTTATAGCCCTAAAAACAGCAGAATGGAAGGCTACCCATTCAGACCTTCTCAGTCTATTTCCTATTTCTGGCTTCTGCCAAAGAAAGCCCAGAAAAGCATAAATGCAAATTTTCAGACATTGGTTCCACATGAAATGAGACTGCGTGCTGCCCAGCTACTGCTGTGAGACCAGAGAGGGCCACCACTACCACACATAAAGAAAGCCATCAAGGAGAAGTTGTTTATTTCTGCTTCTGCAGAAATCATAAACACCAACCTGAGCCTGACAGCCCAAGCTGTGCTGCAGTAAATTCTGGTACTTTGCTGGCCATTCTAAGCTGCCCAGTAAAAGTTACTGTAGCTAAATCCCATATACATTTCAGGAAATAATCCTTCTCAGAAGATGGCATCATATTCATGCACATCAGGGTGTCCAAATGCCTATAAATCATGTGTTGAATCTGAAATATCTATTTTTTCTTAAAAAAAAAAAGAAAAAAGAAAAAAAAGAAAAAAGAAAAAAAGAAAGAAAAGGGAAAAAAAGAAATCTGTGCTAATTTAACCATGAATCTTTTGCCAGACAATGGGCCTTCATGCATTTGCAGCTTGGCAGACATGCAGGAATTTTGTTTGGATGTGATAGCTACTGTCTATGTAATATTTAGGACCTATTCATGAAGCATCTGGCAGAAAATAAAAGAGTTTCTGCACTAACATATGCTAAAGAAGGATGTGGCCCTGTGCCGGCTCCTCCTCTTCTGATTTTTTGCACATAGCACAACATAAGAGATGGTTGTTTCTGGCAGTCCTGCTGCATGTCACGGCTGCCAGGCAAAATCCCATGAATTATTGCTCTTCCAGATGTAAGAGATTTTCAGGAAGCCTTAAACTGCCTCTGGTTTGTGGTGCTAGAGAGTAGAGAAATGAGATTAAACTTCATCTCATCAGTGCAATCTGAAAAAATATCACACAGAGGACAGGCAATCAGAGACTTCTCCTTCCAGAGCCAGACTGGAGTGCTGTGTGTTTTTGTTTCAAGGTGACATCACCTTAAGTTTATTGGAAGACCATGATTAGGGTTAAACAATATTTGAGGAAGATCACAAATAGGAGAAAAGGTGTTCAGCTCTCTTCTGAAGCATCCTTATTGTGTCGGCTTAAAGGCAAAGGACTGATTTCGCTGATATGGGGGATGGGAGTGCATTAGTCTAGTGACACAAAAGTTTTCAGTCTTCCTCTACACAAGGTTATGTGAGAAAAATTAGAACTACTCCCACAAAAATTATAGCTCTGCTGTTTGTTATAATTTCATCACCATAAAAAAAACCCAGTATCAGTGTTGTTATCTCCAAATGTTAATTTTGAAGCCTGTGTGTGTCTGTATGTGTGTGTGTGTGTGTGTTTGTCTGTCAGTCTATGAATACTGCACACTGAGCTCACAAATTTTCATTTAAAACCCAGTGAGTGATAGTAAGATGTTTTTATATACAGAGTTTTAAAAATAATTTGGTGCCACATTTGTCTCTAAAGAAATATATATAATATCCATTTCAAAAGCCCATGTTACCAACATTTAACTAAAACTTTTCATAACTGTTCCCAGAATGACTCAAAAAATATATCACACCCACTCCCATTACATACAGTTAAAGTCCTCGGGGAATAAAGTTATAACTCATTACATTTCGATTTCCTTTGATCAAATACCATACACAGCACCTGGATATTGTAATTTCAAGTAACAGTTGTGACACAAACTAGGATAATGCTTAAAAATCCAAGAGTTGTAATATGGTTACTATTAGTCCTTATCGTTTATGGTGTAGGGAAATTGTGAATGGTCTTTGAGGCATTTGCTAGAGTTCCATTAGTAAAATATTAATTATAGATCAAGAAAACATGTTTTTGAAGAAACACCTGGAAGTAATCCACAAACATATATGTCTTAGATCAGAACATAATTGCCCCATTCCAACCTGTATAACCCCCCCCCCCACACACACACTTTTTTATTTTAGATGAAGCCTATTTAAGTAATGGGGTAGGCTACCAGATGTAAAACCTCCTGGGCCAGCTTTTCTTTCCATTTCAGCTAGGCACCTCACAAAGGTTCCCTAAAACGAGGGATGCCAGTGAAACCATGATGAAAACCACAGGTCCAAGTGGCTTACATGAAAGCATTTACTGCTTTTCTCGCAGTGCATTTATAGTAGAGTTGGGGGGGGAGGATCTTTGCATTCATTATTTGACACCAGTTTGCCTCAAAGATATTTCTACTATGGATGCAAGTGAAGGATCACAGCTGAGAAAAGATCGTCATACTTGAGGGAGGCTCACACAGTCCTTTCTTGTGCTCTGTGTGAAGTTGTCTTGAACCAAAACCCATGCTCCTGGAGGATTAAGGGATTGAGAGGCAAAGACTGAAGCTTCTGTAATTTAAACCTAGAGATTCTCAGGCACAAAGGTGCAAAATGGGCTAAGCCAGTCTGACTCTTTCCCTAGTCCATAAAGGAATGATTTTTCCTTCAGGAAGTTTTACACTATTAACATTCCAACAATGTTATCATCTTTAAAGCAAGGGGTCTTCGACTGGCTTCACAGGCACTAAGTGCCTGCAGACTGGAGGAGTGGACAGTCTTATGTTACAGTTTATGAATCTGTCATCTCTGCTTTATATATGGGAAACCTGCAAGCATTTTAGAGGAAAGTGCATAACGATTATCAGTGATTCCGGTTTTCTTTATGAAACTGGTATTTTATTCCTATAACTGTTTCCAAGAAGTTATAGCTTCTACTTTTTGATCTTTCATTCCATTTCTAGAAAAATGCTTGTTTGCAAGTTGATGGATTATCTAAGTCAATGGCACCAAAAAGTAATTTTAAAAACCTTCATTTTGAAGCAAAACAAAACAACGCAGTGGCAGACATCTTACTTTTAGAGAAGAGTGAAATATGAAATGAAAAAGCTAGAGGAGCTTTATACATTCACTGGTCCAATCTTATATTGAATAATTACATTTAAGCTCTTCTTTGAAATTCAATTAGCATTCAGGCTCCCTTGTGCTAAAAGAGACTGAGTCTTGCCTTCTTATCTAGTCAATGATAGATACACTAAACTAATAAGTAAGTAGCTACTTAAATTACAGCCTGTAAAGAATATGTATTATAGAAAAAGGTCATGAGAATATGGAATTCACACAGATGTGAGTTTTGTAGCTCTTGTGGCAGCATAACTTTGGCGTGAAGATATGTGGTTTACCCCTAGTGAAGGAACATTAAACCTTATTGCTATAGTTTTGAGAAACAAACAAAAACTATAAATGAAAGATTTAGTAAGAATGACATTTTCTTGTTCTCGTGTTAGTGTTCTGGCTCTCTTGGTGTCCCATGTCAAGTAGAGAAAACACTATAAGAAAAGAATATAATAGTTGACAAATTGGTGACAATAATTATATCTGATCTCTGTTTCAAAAGTTACTTGGCAAAAAAAAAATGGATTGCCTTAAAAGATCTTAAAAGTAAAAAAGCAAAACTGTAAGTGACAAAAGCTGAAATCCAGCTCTCCATCACTTTCTCACACCAGAGTACTGCTGAGTTCTGACTTTAGCCTGCATCTCTGGCTTTACTTCAGAACACACAGAAGGGCATCCCTTTTCATGCACTCAGTTTTGATGATTCATATATCATTTCCTGTCCTCTACCTTTTGAGCTGTGTGCTTCCTTCACAGTATTGTTTCTGTTCTGTTGATATACTTACAGTATCAGCAACGTATTTTATTTCGATTGTTTAAAAAAATTGAGCAGAATTTTGATCATATTCAACTGCATACCACTTTTCTCAGATCCTGTCTCCTCCACACAATTTTGTGTTTCTTAATTTTTTTTCACCCATCAAGTTCTATTTGTGTTCCCCATATATCGTTGGATGTGTGGTCCCTAACTGCAATCCAAATTATTTGTGACAACACTTAATTGTCTATAACACGTTGACTCAGGTTAGAACATTATACCTACTTCCTTTCTCCAACCTAGGATTTGGTCTGGACTAACTTGAACTTGTGGTTGATATCATGATTATTGTGAGTTTATATGTGCAACTTTGCTAAGGTTATAGAAGGCACTGTTCCCAACCTCTGTATCTTAGATTCTTTCTGCCCCCTCTTCCACAGTGATCCCATATCATTCAGACAGATGAATGTGATACAGCTGTCAAATTTAGGGTTGATTATTTCACAGTCAGTTTTCTGCTCTTAGCCAGCTGTTTATCTCTCTGTTAATCACCATCAACTGTAAATAGAAGCTTCTTTGCTGAGCATGAGAGGGATGTTAATCTATGGGTATGATAAATTGGGAGCAGTTGGTTTAATGCTCTATCATTTTAGCAGAATAATAGCAGTAGCTTTTATACTACAGTCTCAGGCTTATTTATCCATGATTCTTGGTACCAGTTATATATTTTTATCATGTGAAGTACACCTTAAATTCAATTTAAAAAGCAATTAGTTAACATTGATGCCACCATTATACCACTAAGCAGTTTTGAAACCAGTTATTATAATAACTAACATAATTTGTAACTGAGCGAGACACATGATTATATTTCTCCTCTGGTATCATGAAAAGCACTTTCCAGAACTGTGAAAGGTACCCAAAATAATAAAGCTTCCAAGTCAGGACTACTGTTAATATCACTGTGTTGTGTGACTCAAGTATATTGTGTTACTGTAAATATGGTGTTACTGTAAAGAAAGCAGTAAGGGTTACTGTAAAGTTCTATAGAGTAACCAGTAGCATTGATAAAGTTCTGTAAAGTTTGGAAGTCTATAACTCACTGCCCAGCAGCTACAAAAGAGATAATATATCCTGGTACTGGGCTTTTATTTCCTACATGATGCTGTCTAGTAGGGGCATTGTTATTCCATTATAGAATAGCTCCACTAAACTCATTGGTATTTCTGTATGTTTTTGTGTATCTGTGTGGGAAGCTTCTACAGTTGTAGGTGAATTTCCATATGATTTTATTGAGAAATCTTTGGTGTTATTTATCCTCCTCCTGTTTCCTCCTCCACTTACAGTTAAGTATTCTTAAGGCATTATTTTATGGCCAGGTTATTTGGACCATGTTCTACAGGATCATTACCAAGATCATCTATGACACAATTTACTCTCGTTTGCTTCTTAAGTCACCCAATGCAATTTCGCTCATTTTCTTTCATGTTCCCAGCCTATTCCAGCAACTTCTTATGGAATTATCATTGTTCACCTCTATTGTGTTTTCCTCCTTTCAACATTCAAAACTAATTACTTACCACGTAAAATTTCCATGTATTATTTTTCCAATGCCTAGTGGATTTAACAAGTTTTACATTTACAGAGGAATATATATATATATATATATATATATATATATATATAATCTCCAGGGTATAGCTCAATGTTTGCACACTTATCTAACTATATGAGACTCTTGAGTTTGGTCCAAGTAATTGAAAAAAATACAATAAATACAAGTTTTTATTTTATATCACAAAGTGCAGAAAATAGTATGAAAAAATCCAAGTGAAAACATTAAATCTTTACATTTTGTCATTAAATGCACTGGTGTCTCAAATCATATAATCATTGATGACTTGATATGTAATTGGATATAATATAGTTCTTATTTTTATACAGTTAAAGTTATGATTAAGTATAGTTTACTGATAATATTCAACTTTTGGTGTAAATAATTAATCTCTACCATTGAAATTATTAAAGTGTTGTTTGAATATTTGGACATGAATGAATCAAAGCCCTACCCCAACAGACATTTTCTCTGTGTATCTGAAATGATTAGTTGATTGTGTCTCTTGATGTGAATTATTAGTTCACTCAATCCTTGTTAATGCTTTTCATCTACTGAACAAGGTTACTTTAAGTAATTGACAATGAAAAAATTACAAAGTGGCAGCCACGCCCTCAAGCAACTTTTTTATTCCTTTATGTGACTGCGACTTATTGTCAACGGGAATCTCCTTTAAGGTTATATGAATAAACTTTTAGTAACAAGTTGAAAAACTTGCTACATCTTTATATAAATTAAAATGCAGAACTTGTATACTATGGATATTTTTAACATATATAGTTCCAACATTTGGCCCTTCTTTTTACACCCTTCAAACCCTCCCTTATAACACTACAAATTCTTTAAGTCCATGCCCTCTTTTCTTACTAATTGTTATTGCATGTATGAATATATTCTTAAATATAATATATACAATATACATAAAGTTGCTTATATGTGTTTTCTGGGTTTGCTGTGTGACATTGGACAAACAACTCATATGCTTTTCTCTGAGAAAGATCACTTCTCCTGTACTCTTCACTCAGTTGCCTAGAGTCCTTTGTGTAGGGTTAAGATCTGTGAGTTTTCTTTCTTTCTTTCTTTCTTTCTTTCTTTCTTTCTTTCTTTCTTTCTTTCTTTCTTTTTTTCCCCAGCTTGGCATGTTCATTGGTGTATCTCCTGATCATATCACACTTGGGTGGTTATGTTGGTGAGACTTTGTGGGTGTAGCTTCTGTTATTTTTATGTGACACAATCTCACGGAAAACTCTCTGAAATTCCCTAGGATTATCACTGGATGCTGTCGCTTCACTTCACAGTTGTCCTATTATTTTTAATGTTACAACATAATGCATTTATTTTTTTCTACTTCTGCAAGATTATAAGAAAGAAGTATTTTACAAATTGATGCACAGGATATTTCAAATAAAAGCCACATTTATGAATCCGGTAAGCCATACTAATATCTCAAATTTTTATATAATTTTAGGAATAGGCTATTATTTTCACACAAGATTACTTTGGTCAATTATGACCATTTACAATGCCAGAATCTTATTTTGAAGGTCAGATACTATTCTCCATAAGGTGAAGTTAATTACATTTCTACAGCCTATGAATCTTTTGAGACAAGACCTGTTAGTAATACACAAGTGGGTCAAAGATAGTGGGGAGTTCCTGTTCATCATACAGGCATTCGACACAAAACTTCTCACTTGTCTGAGGTTGACTGTTACTGACTTTGGAGATGAAAGGTCATTCCTTTATCCACCAAGATCCCTAGACATTCCAAAACCTCCAGTGCATTACAAATGTGAACAGTTTATGATCTCTTAAATAAAGGACCTCTTTTCTGAGTAAAGTATACAGTGTATATAGATACAGTGAAAAAATGGGAAAGGTCATAGCTTTGACCTTTTAACATCAATTGCTTTATTTATAGGTAGACATTTAGTCTATAGGGCTTTATATAAAAGCAAAGACAAGAAAAAAGACCAAGTATCTGGTTAACTTTCTAATAGCTATTCAGTTGTCTAATATTTGTCTTTTGACTTGAGCTAAAAATAATAAATAATAAAGTGACATCTACTTTAAAGAATATTTTTCAATAATTTTAATTGAACACATTCTGTTTAATTATAATAAAATGTAAAGTAAGTTCTCAGATCTTTTTGCTTTTTTTTAAGTTAACAAATGGCTTTTTATTTTATTTTAATTTTTTATTGGTTATTATATTTACATTTCAGATTTTATCCCCTTACCCCACTTCCTCCCACCACCCAGAAACCTCCTATTCCATCCCCACTCCTCATGCTCCTATGAGGCTGTACGCCCACCTACACCCTGCCCCCACTACCCCCTCCCCACCCTCACATTTCCCCCTCACTCTGTTTTTGTTTTTCATGGGACCAAGAATCTCCTCTCCCACCTATGCCAGACAAGGCCATACTCCCCTACATATACAGCTGGAGTCATGGGTCCCTCCCTATGTGTTCCCATGCTGGTAGTTTAGACCCTGGGGAGCTCTGGTTGGTTGATATTGTTGCTTTCCTCATGGAGTCACAAACTCTTTCTGTTCCTTCAGTCTTCTTTCTAACTTCTCCATTGAGAAACCCTTGATCATATCAGTGTTTAGCTGTGAGCACCGTCCTCTGAATGTGTCAGGTTGGTAAGGCTCTGTACAGAATCTTACTTTTCAGATGAATAATTTATTCATGAGAGACAATGTAATGGTAGTTGATTTTTTTATTACTGTCTTTTTATCTGTTGGGTGTCTTACTATACAATAAATTATGAACCAGAGAATTTGAGCTTATATCTATCAAAATGCTGTTTTCTGAATTATAAGCATGCTAAGAAACTTGAAACTGAAACTGAACCCCCACACAGAGTGAATAATTTAACAGGCTGGCAAGCCAAAGAAGGGTAAGATTCTGTACAGAGCCTTACCAACCTAAGACAGAAGTGCATTGTTTGATAAGGCATATTCCATAACAGGTAAGAAAGGCATTCTTATTAGAATGACCTAAGACAGGCTCAGTCTTGTTTATGAAATAAAAAAGGGGAAATGTGGAGGGCTGTGGGGGCAGCTTGGCAGGAATCTGACATTGGTCAAGGACAAGGAAATGAACTGCTTGGTAAGGATATGACATTGGCCAAGGACAACGAAGTGGGCTTCAGGCAAGAATTTTACATTTGGCTAGAACAAAGAAGTAATTTCAGGAAGAAATCTAAATCTTAGGCTAGAGCAAAGAAGTAATTTCAGGCAGGAATATAAATCTTAAACTTGAACAAAGAAGTAGACTTCAGACATGAAAATTACTTTGGGCTAGGACAGAGAAGTAGGCTCAGATATTTTGTTCATCCTGATAAACCCTTAAAAACAGTGATCAGGGGAGTGATCAAGAGACTTTATTTACTGCCTTTCTTATTCTTTGACTATTTGTGTTTATTGTTTTGCTTGTTCCTTGACTATTTGCATCTATTGTATTGCCAGTTTCTCAATCTAGAACTGACCTTAATACTTGCATGTAATTAAAATGTTATAAAAGCAGATTGGGAAAAATAAAATTAAAATTAAAAAATAAAAAAACAAAAGAAAGAAACTTATCCAACAAGCCTATGTGTGCTTTATTTTCTGTTTTCCATGCAGGTCAAGCACACCATTAACACAATACTGCAAGGTACCTTGGCCCCAAAGCAGTGGGTTATAAAAACAAGTGAAACAACCATAAAGATAGTGTAAGCTATTAGGCAATGAAGCAACAAAGACAATGGCTCACCTTTAAGACAGTGTGGAAGCCTTGAAGCACAGCATTGGAACACAATAGACTGTTCTGGAGAGATAACTGTGGCAACTTAGCATTTTGTTATTAAAGCAGAGAAGACAGACATGTCTTTTTTATCCATTCAGATAGTGAGATAATTCAAACTTAAGAAACTGTCCTTTGAGCTTGTAGACTGTGTGTGTGTGTGTGTGTGTGTGTGTATGTGTGTGTGTGTGTGTATGCTCACATTGTAATAAAACCCATTACTTTGTATGCTAACCTAAAACAAAATTGAATAATAAAAATGCAAAATGGTTGGCTTCTCATTAGAAGGAATGATTTGGCTTTATAAAGACTCCTATCAAAGAAGTGGCCACATTTCATTGCTGTGGTGGACTTTAGGCAGTTTCTTACAATACTTTAGTTTAATTTAGGCTAAAGTCATAATAGAAACTAGCAGATAACATTTTCTTTTTAATTATATCTCTGACTTTTTAAGGTATTCTTCACAGATGACTAAATTGGTTAGTGTAAGCTTTTGTTACTTGCATACAGATTATTCAAAGATGTCTGTCCACAGTGCATTGTAACATATATAAATACTTGAGCTTTCATCTTTTGCATATTTTATTTCTGCATTCTAGCTTTGGTACACATTATAAAGTAATAGAGAAAATCTCTGTGAACAATGACCAGCAGCAGCATTGAGAAAAGCACTCCTGGTTTTAGAGGTTTTTTGTGAAAGAATTATCTATTTTGCTATTAATGTCTAATGGTTACTAAAATTCAAACAATGTTGAGGATACAATAAGGGTGCTCTGATTCAAAAGCAGGCAAACCTGGGGTCAAGGACACATGTACATGGCTTTTTCCAGTAGCTGAAAGTCTTAATTTCCTTTTCTTAAATATATGGGGAATGCAGAAAGTGAGATATAAAATGGTGACACTCTGATCTGCCCATTATATATGTAATCAGGCTGGTTTAGAACATGTTTGCTTAATCAATGTTAGTTACACTGAATTTTTGCCATTTGTAAAGTTAAAAAAAAATAATCAAGGTTATCAATATTTAGACAATTAAATGTTCCAAAATTTGTAGTTGAAAGTCTAGGGATGGAGTTCAATAGAATGCTCACAACCAAATGTTTGCCATCACTTGAGCCAGGTACACACCTGTCTTCCCAGAACAAGAAGACAGAAGTAAGAAAATGAGAATGTCAAAGTCATTCTCATCTATTCTAGAAGTATAGCTGCTAATAATATATGAACAGTTGGTGAACTTTTTAATTTACTTTACATGTATCTAACTAAACATTTAATAATTCTGAACCATATGTGGAAAAGCAAAAATAAACTATTGCCAGTAAATTTCCTATCTGTAAATGACATTCCTTGTAAAGGAAAAAGAGAAAAATTGCCCAAACAGATTTGTGATAGATAATATTTAAGAATGAACTGACATTCTAACAGAGTAAAAAATGATGTGGTTTCAGGTGACTCTTTCTTTCCTGGTAAAGAAGGGGAGAGACTTCTCTCTGACTCCACTGAGACATGATCAGGAAGGCTGGCCCAGAGATAAATGGTACAGGACCAAGGGCCTCCTCTTTCATTGATGCCAGATAAGGCCATCATCTTCTACATATACAGCTGGAACCATGGGTTCCGCCCCCATGTGTATTTTTTTTTGGTTGGTGGTTTAGTCCCGGGGAGCTAGGTTCTGGTTGGTTGATATTGTTGTTCTTCCTATGGGGTTGTAACCCCCTTCAGCTTCTTCAGTCTTTCTCTTAATTCCTCTATTGGGGTCTCCGTGCTCAGTCAACTGGTTGGCTGCGAACATCCGCATCTGTATTAGTAAGGCTCTGGCAGAGCCTCTCAGGAGACAGCTATATCAGGCTCCTGTCAGCAAGCACTTCTTGGCATTAGCAATAATGACTAGGTTTGGTGGCTGTATATGGGATGAATCTTTAAGTGGGGCAGTCTCTGGATGCCTTTTTCTTTAGTCTCTGCTCCACTCTTTGTCTCTGTATTTCCTTTAGATGGGAGTAATTCTGGGTTAAAAGTTTTGAGAAGGGTGGGTGACCCCATCCCTCAACCAGGGGCCATGCCTAACCTCTTCTTATGGTCTCTACAGGTTCTCTCTCTCTTTTGTTGGGTCTTTCAGCTAGTGTCATCCCCATTGGGTCCTGGGAGGTTCTTGCTTTCCTGGCATCTGGGACTTTCTGGTGGCTACCCATAGTTCCCCATCCCCCATTGCTACACACCTCTGTTCAATTTCCTGTCTCTCTGTACATCTCCCCCATCTCCTCCCATGCCTAATATTGCCCCTTTTTTCCTCTCCCCCTTCCCTCTTCCTCCCAATTCTTTCCCACCCTCTACCTCTCATGATAATTTTGTTTTCCCTTCTAAGTAGGACTGTAGCAACCACACTTTAGTCTTTCTTCTTCTTGAGCTTCATATAGTCTCTAAGTTGTATTATTTTACTAATAATCACTTATCAATGAGTACTGTGTTTTCTTTTGTGACTAAGTTACCTTACTCGGGATTTTATTTTCTATATCCATCCATTTGCCTGTGAATTTCATGAAGGTATTGTTTTTAATAGCTGAGTAGTACTCCATTGCATGAATGTATCACATTTTTTGTACACATTCCTCTGTTGAGGGACATCTGGGTCATTTAAGAGCTTTTTGTGGCCCTTATATTTTGTTTCTCAGAATGTGTGTAGGTTTCACAACTCTGTTCAGTAGTTTATTGTGGTTTAAAATTACAAGAAATTTTCTCATACACATTATTTTTAATTAAATTTTTATAAAACATAATTTTTAAATTTCTCACAGAGCAGATATTTTACAAGTACTTCTGAGTCACAGTAAATACTTTTAAGTGTGATATATTTTGAATTTATGAAGAAAAAACTTAAAAACTTAAATGTCACATCTAAATGACCATGAGAACATCCTCCTACCTAAAAACCAAATTTTAGATAATAATAAATGATTACTAGCCCAAATCACCAGCTATGCTTCTATTGTAATAACTGGTTCCTATTCAAAGCCTCTAAATATATTTCCACATATGCAAGAAATATTATATCCCCACATTCATCCCCAAAGCCCCCCCTAACAGGAAGCTCAGGATACCAGCTGTTCTCAACTTTCCATGGACATCTCTTACATTTTGGACCAACCAGAAGTTTAATCTGTGATGTCTCGAGTAAGCAATTGCAATTAATTGATCTCAAGATAATAACCCAATTGCCATTATGAGTGATTAACACTTGGTTCATTCAATAATACATCACTTTCTTTCTTATTTATCAGACACATGTATGCTTAAATAGTCAATGTTAGTAGAGGAGAAGATCTTTTCTGAACAATGTCTTGAACAAAACAGACAAAAAATGATATCCTAACATATATGATCCATTTCAGCAAGTTCAGACGCCTTTGTATGTTATATAAATGTTCTTTATAGTCTTGTCCTGTACAATTCCTCTGCTTCATTGATTTTGCTTTCCCAGTGTGAACTTCACTCCAGGCACCAAGTACTGCATGGAGATCTCCAATGAGCCTTGGAATTCTGCCTCTGGGTTTTTTCCCTCTTCTAAAAATTGTCTCCTTCTCAGTGCAGCAAGCTGACCCTGACTCTGTTCTCTCTACATCAGATAGTTGACATCCCTGTGTAGACTCAACAGCATGCATGCAGACGTAATATTTTTCACTCTGTTTACTAACACTTCTCACTTCTTGTCATTTCTAGAAGCAGCTGCGTGAAATAGTGCCTAGATTCTTTGTACACTTGAAATTGGTGTACAGCATCACTTGACTCTCAGGTTCATTGTACAGCAACTATGTAAACTTGACAAATTACGATTTAGTCTGGGCTTTAGTTTCATTACAGGATAAAATGAAGAATAACAATGTTTAATTCAAAGTCTCCTTATGATTTATAAAAGTGAGTCTCAAAGATCATGATTCATTAAAGAGTATAAGACTCTGGCTATGAGAAATGACATAGGTCTTCTATCACAAAGATCTATAGCCTGCGTTAATGACACAGAAATTATTTTGGGCTCATGAATACTGAAAAGACCTAAATGGTGCAATTTAAATTAGTTATTCTTGGTTTACAAGTAGTTAGTTCTCATTCTATTCTTGTAGTATAGAAAGTAAGAAAAATACATCTTTTTCTTCTTCTTCTTCTCTAGGGTCAACCACTGTATCTGATTACAGCATCATTTAGTATTAATTGTCTTCTAAAAACCACATTTACAAGTTTAGTCACGTTGAAGACTAGGCCTGAAGTATCTGGGTATGGGAGACATGATTCAGTCCGTAGCATACACCTTCTTTGCCATAAATCTAGCTGCCATGTCCAAAATGTGAACCAACATATAGAAGTCATTGTTGTAACACATGAGGGCAGAAAATCTCGGCCTGACCTGTTCAAAAATATTTAGGGATTTTGGCCATACTCCATTACATATTTTATTCTATTTTATTTTATAACCTATTCATGAAGCTTCCTGGACAGCCAAATTATAAATTAAATGTCAATAAATCAACAACAGCAACACATTAACTATTATGCATCCAAAAAGGACATTCTGAAGAAACAAACAATTTTAAATGGACCATTCTGGGTCATAAATTTTAAAACACCCAGTTCTATATGGTAGTCAATGATGGTAAAAAGCTTGAATTTAAAAAGAACTACTGAAATTGATGTTATAACTCCTAACCTGTGGGAAGTGTTGTAGATGCTATAAGTCCTAACCTATGGGAAGTATTGTATAGGAAACACTGTAAAACCTGATGAGCTGCTACAGAGAAAAAAAGCCTGGAGGACTGTTGTGTCTCAGCCAAGCTAACAAATGAGCCAACAGCAATGAGTCTTGTGACTGTGAAAACCAAGTAAAGAGATGTCACTGTTTCTAAATACCCCTTCATCTTCTACAGCACACACTGCCCTTTAAATTCCTTTTAATACATCTCCAGAAACTTGAGAGGGATAGCCTCAAACATGGACTCATATTAGCCTACACAATTTATAAATCAGGAATGCCACGCTTAATAATTAGAAGCATAGGCATCTTTCTTAGAGAAAGAATAGAGGAAGCATCTCTGGATGTCCTGGCAAATTAAGCTGACATCAGCCTACAGGTTAATCTTAAAAATTACTTTAATGTAAGATGCTGAATTATTTTCTAAGACAAGGTTCATAGTTGCTTTATTGGTTTTTTAAAATCTTACTTCAAAACTAGAGAATTATGGGGACCAAATACCAACAGATACCTTGAACTCTTCTACAAAAAATTTCAAGCATTAATTTTTGCGAAGATTTTGAAAAGATGTACAGAGGTTCACAGAATGAAATGACCATCCTATTGAAAGCAATCTCAATGAAAATCCTTATGCTGTTTATCATAGAAATAGAATCAATACAATCATAAAACAAAGAGAATGATACCACAGATAGGCAAAGCAACTCTGAGTGAAAAGTGTAATGGGAGAGGGACTCACATACCTAAATTCAAGTTATACTAAAGAGCCATAGCAATAAAAGCAGCATGTTACTGGTCCAAACAGCAACATAAAAAGATGCATAGCCCAATAGAATCAAAGATCCAGGTTTAAATCTATGAAATTATCACCACCTCATAGCTTTTAAAATATATACTGATGAAAATACAGCCTCTTTATCACATAGTCTTGAAAAACTTTATCTCCACACTTGGAAGTGTAAAACTAGATCCATATCTTTCACTCTGCACATTGTCAAACCTAAAATATATCAAAGGCATCATCCTAAAACTTGAAACTCTGAAAGTGTTGAAAGAGGAGGTATGTAGTAAGCTCTAAGATATAGGAGTAATTAAGGACTTTCTAAATTGGATTGCCGTGACTGAGGAAATGAAACCAGCAAATGAGAAATAGGACCTAATAAAACTAAATAGTTTCTGTACAGAAAAGAAAAAAGGCAGTGAAGAAGTAGCCTGCAGAATGGAGGAGGGTATATCTGTGAAATCTATAAATCTGATTCAGTTTTATTATCTAGAGCACAAAAATTCAAGAAAATAAATAGCAAAAATACATTGACTATAACTCTTAACAATTTAACAGAACATTCTCAAAGAAGAGAAAAGAATAGCTAAGATTCTTTCTTTTATTAACATATTTTTAATTTTTTCTTACAATGTACTTTAACCATATTTTCCCTCCCCTAACTCCTCACAGGTATTCCCCTCCAATGAAACTTTATGTTCTTTTGATCTGTAAAACAAGAACAGCACCAAACCAAACCAAACAAAAAGTCACACAGAAGAATAAAAAAATAAGACAAAAAAAAACAAAATGGTGCAACTATTCCTGACCCTTCTCAGGAGTACATTAGATTACACAGTAAAGAAAATGGACTTTCCCTGTCCCAGTAGCTGACAATTATAGTTTTGTAGGGAGGAAGTCTTTTTAAACAGTTCCACTTCTGCTCCTTGCAGGATTTTTTTGTCTATGTTCATGTCTTGAATATACTATCATAATATTCTGAGTTCATATGTGCATCACCACTGCTGTGTCTGGAAATAACTGTTTTGTTAGAATCACTTAACACTTATGGCTCTTACAAGTTTTCTGCCACCTCTTCTGCAAAGACCTCTGGACCTTGGGGGGAGGGGTATGACTTCTGTGTACCAAGGTTAGAGGGCACAGTGCTGAGTGCAAAAGACACATGGCTGGCTAGGATGCTGAGACTAAGAGTCTTATGGAGCACTTTGCTGTAATCAAGGTATTTATAATATTCCCTCTAAAGCTCAGAAAACACTGTGAGAGAAGTATAAAGGATATAAGAACCAGAAGGTGAAGTGAGCTAAGAAAAGCTATTCTTTGTGGGGAATGATTAACTCATGTATGGGCGTGGGCTTTGAATCTTGTTGGGAGGTGTTGTTCCCGAGTGTCTGACATGGCTCAGTCTACTGGAGCTGCAGCTCAGCCTGGCAGCAACGCACGAATATGGTTCCACTCGCAGCCTGCCTGGCGTGGGGAGTTCTCATTCAGTTTGAGGTTCCTCAGGGATGGGGGGGGGGATCAGGGCTCTCGAGTTGGGGATCCTCAGACCAGAAGGTGGCCGGGGACCGACTGGTCTCAAATTCTTGGGGCCCCTGGCACCACTGGAAGCCCCGGAAGTGTTGAGACTGTGGGCATGCAGGCATAACTGGCCCGCACATGAGAGAAGTGAGAGAAGGAAAGAGAGAGAGAGAGAGAGAGAGAGAGAGAGAGAGAGAGAGAGAGAGAATGAAAGAGGCCCCAGAAACGTCCTGTGGAAGAGATCTGGTTAATATACTCACTTGGCAGACTCTGGCAGCCTGGTTAGCTTGCTTGAAGAGGCAGGCCTCCGTGGAGAACTCAGAGAAGCTCTCAGAGAAGCAGCGACTATGGCTACAGTGGCTCATTAAGGTGTGTCCCCAATGACATGAGGAAGTCCAGGGTTCTAAAAAGTTTTATCTTCAGGACAGATGGTAGCTGAATCTGGATGCACTCCTGCCGCCTGAAACTCAGGGCAGACCTGAGTTAAATAGGGAGGGAGAAGCGGTGAAGGTCTGGGGAAAACCAGGTATCTCATAAGTATGTAAATCTCTTGAGGCTGAAGACTGTAGTCACGCCCTTTACCTGTGCTCTTTGGGAGGGACTGCATTGCCTTATGTGACTGAATGGTGCAGATCAAATGGAGGTCTCAAGGAGTCTGAAATCTGGGGGCATGGCACGATATGTGCTTTCCCTCACAGGCAATGGACACTTGTTGGGTCTCTGGCTTACTCTAAGTCAGAGCTTTACTGGAAACCAAAGCATCCTATCATGCTCCCACAATCCTTGAGTCATGAAATACTCATTGCAATCATAATATTTTAGTTACTATGCAATGAGCCTGCACAAGACAAGCTATTAGTCATATAAATATAGGTTAAGAAGAAACACATAACTTTTATCACTAATGAACATTCAGTACATTCTGGGAAAGTGGCATCTATTGTCTTCCGTTGAAAACCTACTGTAAGCTCAGGAGCCACTAGGATATCACCAAACCCATTCTTCTAGTTTGCACTTCTGTAGCTGTGATAAGCACCATTCCCTAAAGGAACTTAGGGAGGAAAGGGTTTCAGACATGACCAATGACCAAGGTCTTGGAAGCAATCCCTCAACTGAGTTCTGCTCTTTAGTTATGTATAAAATTAACAAATAAGATTAGCTATCACATTTATATTCACACAGGTAGCCCTGGTTAAACTCAGTGGATGACAAAACAAAACCAGAAAGAGATGAGTGAATACAGGATAGTTACTTGTAGAGAGAAGATAAATAGACAGACAGACAGAGAGAAAAACATAGGCCTAATAGAAGGCAGACAGAAAAGGGATAGGAGTAATCAAAATCTCACTATATTGTCAAAGAACAAACTTAATAACTTATTTTGTAACATGAAATATTCCATTAAATGAATATCATGTATAAATTATTTACACACACCTTATAAAATCACATTTATATTATATAAATATTTACATATTATACAAAAACATAATTAGTTATAAATTATTTAAAATTTATTTAATATTTCATATCAATGAAAATGAACACACTAAAGCTTCATGTGTCATTATGGAGTTTTAAAGATCTTACAAATGTAATTTTAAAAGCCTCAGAGCCCAAAGTTTCATAAACATAACACTGAGTGAAGACATAAGTCTATGCATTATATGATTTATTTCTATTATGTTCAAAATCAAACAAGACTGATGGAGAAAATTAAATGCCAGAAGAATTAGCACAATGATTGGCTAGTGACTAGAAGAAAGTAAGGCTTAGAGTTTACTTTTCAGTTAATCGATGATAGCACACACATTTGTGTGATAGCACACAGTGTTTTTGTATGATGACTACACCCCATGTTTAAATCGAGTAAAGCAAATTTCTTCAATATTTTGTAGCTTACTCAAAATATTTTTTTCTAGTTTTTGAAACATACCTTGCATTGTCATCTACACTTAGTCTTCTGGGACATAGAGACCTTAAACTCATTTCTCCTGTCTAATAATAAATTATATGTTGATTATAAATTAGCACCTGCTGGCCAGCTTTTAATCTTCTGCATCTCTCCCTCTCATCTGTCCCAGCTTCTGGTCACCAGCAACGTCTACAACATCAATGTTTGCATTTCACAAATGAGTGAGATTATGGATGACTTCTCTTGATGTGCCTGGCTACTCTCATAGCCTGTGAGGTTCTCAGTGCTGTAAATGTGGCAGATTAAAGAATTTCATCTACTTGGACTCCATATTATACCACTGTGTCTAATTAACACATTTTATTTATTTATTCAATAGCTGATTAGCATTTTGATATTTTTTGAATGTTTAATACTATAGTAGTTTGGCTCTTGAGTTAATCCAAAAGCCTATGTGTTAAAAGTTCATCCCCTTATTGGATACAATTTGTGAGTGGTAGCTGTTTTACGTGAGACCTGGCAAAAAGATTTAAAGTTAGATGTACTCTCAAAGGATTATGAGACCCTGGCCACTGCCTTTGCTGGTCTGTTTCTTTCACACCCAGCAGTGAGGTAATGTGGATTTGTGTCACCACATGCCCATGATGGGACCCCAATGGCCCACATATTTAGTTACTTCAAAAAAAATCTCAGAGTCATGGCCCAGACAAAATGGTCAACCAATAGCCATCCTAACTTAAGATCCATCCCTTAGGTAAGCACCAATCCCTGATACTATTAATGATACTCTGTCATGCTTGAGGACAGGAGTCTAGCATGGCTATTCTCTGAGAGGCTCCACATGTCAGCTGACTCATACAGATACAGATACCTACAACCAAATGTGAATTCACAAACCACAATGAATGTGGTTTGTGGACTCTTGTGGAAGAATAGGAGGAAGGATTGTGGGCCCCAAAGTGGAGAGAATCTCCACAGGAAGACCAACAGAGTCAACTAACCTATACTTTGGTCTCTGAGAGACTGAACCACCAACCAAAGAACATACAAGGGCTGGACCTAGAGTTCCAAGCACATATATATCAGATGTTCGGCTTTGTCTTCGTGTGGCTTTCAAACAACTAGAGCAGGGGCTATCACAAAAGCTGTTGCCTGAATATGAAATATATTCTTGTAGCTAGGCTGCTTTGTCTGGAGTAGGAGGGAGAGGATGTGCCTAGCCTCCCAGAAACTTGGAGTGCCAGGGTGGAGGTGGAATGAATCTCAGGGGGCTCCATCTGATTAGAGAAAAAGGGGGTAGGGGGATGGAAGTAGGATTGTGGGAGGGGTGACCGGGAGAGGGCAGTGAGCAGGATGTAAAGTGAATAAATAAAAAAGAATGAAATTAAATCAAAACCACTACCACCACCACCAACAATCCTTTTTCCTTTTATCAGTTTGTTATCTCAGGCATTTGTTACTTTAACTCAAACTGAACTAACATCACCCTTGTGACCAGGGCTGCAGTGAATAATGGAGCACAGAAGTATCTTCCATGTACCATTCCTTTCCTGTGGTAGTTTTCTGAGGCTATTTCAAACTGTTTTCCCTTACGGGCTATACTAACTTACATTCATAAATACAGTGCACAGAAGTGCCCTTTGCTCCATATCCATCCTGCATCTGCTATTGAGTATATATTCTCACTATAACCAGCTATTTGAATTAGTTGAGTTTCTTTCTCATTGTACTTTAGATTTTTAGTTTTTGACAATTAATGCTGCTTAACATATACATATATACCTCTGAGTGAGAAACTTATTTATTTTTTTCCCATTTATTAATCAGACTCTGAGGGGCGGGGCTGTTGTTGACTCTAATCCCTTTAAACACTCTGTTACCTGCCTGGCAGGCACGAGGCTTGCAGAATCTCTGGCACCATTCAAGTTCTCACTTCACTCTGCTCTTGGCACAGCTTTCTAGTTTGATAGAATCCTATCTGTCTGTCGTTGCTTTCATTTCCAGTTATTTGCACTTTACACACAAAAATTGAGTTGGGCTTTTTGGTCTGCCTCTGCTTAAATGTTTTGGTTCACTCTAGCCAATTTATTAAAATGTAGGCTTATGGTTTGTGCACTGTTTGGTATATTTCAATGAAAATATCTGAAGAATAAAAAAATAACACTTCTTGGTACATAACTATTTAAAGCAGAGAAAATACAGGTCATTTCTATTGCAGTACCATGTACAAAGTCCAAAAATTGAAAACAATCACAATGCTGATAGACAAGTAGGCAGCCAGAAAAGTGAGGTAGTATGTATATTCCATAATGGACCATTCATGTTTAAGAAGAAATGAAATTTTGATGTATGTACAAGGAGGATGGACCTTGAAGAGATTATGGTGTGTTTCACAAACATGAGGTACCTGTAACAGTCTAATTCGTTGAGTTAGACAGTAGATTATTTGGTACTTTGGGGAGTGGAAATGGTGAGGTATGTGGTTTCAATTATGATGATGAGAATATTCTAGAAGTGGATGGTGGAGACAGTTCTGTGATAATGCAGATATGTTCCATGCTATTGAATTGTATCTAAGACCAGTTCTGATGCTAGATGATATTTTATAGATATTTTACCATCAGACATTTGAAAAGAAATTAATAAAAAATGGAGTGTTTCTATCTCCTCTGAGTCACTGGGATATTGTTGACCCACCCATTGGAGCGTACTTGGCTTCTTCCACCTGACCCACTTAGGATTCTGCTTCCATCCATGACCTTTAACCATCTTTGTTTATCTCCAAGACACATTTGATATTTTTTTCTGATCTTGTTTCACTCAACCTTCTCAGTAGGAGAGGACATTTTCTAAAGCATCTAATTGGTCAATCAGAATTTTGAGTTAATGAACATCATTCTCAAACGTCTTCAAAGAACCAAGTCATAATCAGACCACTATTCTAAATCTTACTTCTAGGAAGGCAAATGCCTTCCTAGGCAATACCAAGATACTTACCTCACTCTGCTAAACTATGTATTTTTCTTGAAGAGCATCAACATGTCAAATGGATACTTCAGCTTAATCATCTTTTTACTTAAGTCCCAGATGTCTTGCTTCCTCATGTTGGCATCACTGTGTATCTTGATCTTCTTCTTATATGGTGATTCCAGTGTATATTTTATAGATAGGAGATAGCTACCAGCATGACAGATATTAAAACTATAGCATCTCAGAAGATGGGAAAATGAATACCATTTTAGATGAAGTAGCCACTTTTCATAGCTTTGAGGTATAAGAAAAATCTCTTCCTCCCCTTTTTTCCTCTTTCCCACCCTACTGAGTGTGTGTGTGTGTGTGTGTGTGTGTGTGTGTGTGTGTCCCCGTGTATGTGTGCATGTGTATGTGAGTGTGCGTAAGAGTGTGTATGAATGAGTGTGTATGAGTATATGTGTGTGAACATTTGTACGAGCATGTGTGTGTGTGAGTGCAGACATGCATGCATGACTGTGTGTGTTTACAAACACTTGTGAGAGTCTAAACATGGACAAATAATTCTTTATATTGCAGATAAGTAAAACTTTTGCCAAGCATTACTGGAACATTTTAGAAATTTTTTCTTTTGTTTTAGGTCTGTAAGTTTACATGAGAACTTTATTTATGTGTATTTGTATCTACACATGCACATATTACCAAATTTCACTACATCTTCTTAAAAAATTGTATAGGATGTAGGATTCTTGCCTAGTATTCATGATATTGTAAGCTCAGTCCTCAACAGGAGCAGCAGCAACAACGAAAACAAACAAAGACCATAATGTTCTTCTCTGACATTTTCCAAATTTGCTTTCACTTTTCTGATCTGCATTATAAAGGATGCAAAAAACTACACTTTCTCTTTGGATTTCACTTTGGCATGTTAACTTAATTCGTATGTCAGAAAAAAACTTAAATTCTAAACTCATTTTTTTTTATCATTGGTTTGGGGTCATTGATATTAATTAAATTATTATTTAACTATAAAGAAAAATGTAATTGTGAAATTTGTGAGTTTAATACATGGAACTTGAAATAATCATTTAGAGTGAGGTAGCCCAAAGGCAAATACTGATTCCCTTTGTAATATGTGGCTGCCAGCTTTGAAACTTTAGATCTGTGCCTTTAAATTTTAATACCCATACAGGATAAGAACTGAAATGTAGTTATGGTTAGAACTTAATGGAACAAGGATCAGTGGTGTGAAGAGAGGAAGAAGAAGAATAGACAGAAGAGGAAGATAAATAGGTAAAGGGAGCAATGCACAGCAAGTAAGGATTTAATGACATGGGGGATGAGAGAGCAGGGTACAAAATGGAGTGCAGAGAGGACTAAAAACTACCAAAATCCTTTGAAAACACTGTACAAAACATTACTACTTTAGAAGTATGCTAAAATATATACAAATATAGGAGTTTAAATAGAATTACCCAGTAGTGGGTAAACAATGCACCTCTCATACTATAGGCCATCAAATCGAAAGCCTAGGATCAAGTAAGGGCTACATCTTTTTTAAGTTGTGGGTCAGCAGTGTTCTATACACACACATCAATTAATTAATATTTTAATTAATTTAATAATTAACTAGTTAATTAATTAAAGTATTAAATTATACTGCCATTGCTATTGGTTGTACTCCAGAACTTAATAGTAAGATCCTATTGCTGAAATCCCATATCCTTGAGTTATAGGACATGGAGAAATAAAGTTGCTATCATCCCAGAAGGTTTATAACTACTGGCTAGATTTCATAGTTTTATGTGTGCTTTGCATCCTACCTGATGAGAAAAGCAGTCAATAGTCTTACCTATCTATGAACTCAGTTTACTAAAATAGTTACTGTCCTGGAAAGATATGCTCACTGGTACAATATGGTATGAATGGTGTTATAAAAACCAGACACTTTCTACTTGTATCTAAGCCCTGCTCCACAAGACATAAACCATGCCATCTTCCATTAACTGAGTCAAAAACCTGTAACTGGCTAAGTCATAGGCACTAGAGGTGAACTTATGACTATTAGTCTATTATCCAGCTAAATGGACATAGTAATAAACTGTTCTCTAAGTTCTTATGTATATATTTATAGATTGGTGTATCTCTCAGCCACCATCAGAGAAATGGATTTTTTTTGCAGTAGATAAGGTTTGATGCAGGAAAAAAATTTCTGGATAGACCTAAAAGTGCTATTTCACACATGAATCTGCAACAGTTTGACTACATAGCCAAAATCAGCACAAATTCAGTACTCCAAATCACAGAATGCACTAGGAAAAGGCTCATGAAGCCCCATACCTTGCTGAGAAGATGTTGAGATTTGATGGTTGGTGAAGGAAAAGTCATTTTCACTGAAATGCAACCCATGTCCAAAGTAAATAGATATATATGCACATACCCAGCAGGTAACACTAAGTGAACGCAATGGATTGAAAAAGGGAATCATTTCTAATCTGCGTCTGCACCTAAGGCTTCAGCTCTGCACCCAACCCCCAAAACCCAGAAGAGGCTGGAATTACAGGAGTTCTGACACTCTCAGGACTGTAAGTGAGTAAGCCACAAACTCATCCCCCAAAAGGGAGGAATTAAGAACCCAAGGGGAACCAGTAACTCCCTCAAGGCCAGTGGCACAGGAACTTTTCTGTCTGTACCTACATCAGGAACAGCCCTAAGGCTTCAGCTCTGTACCCAATCCCAAAATACTCAGAAGAGGCTAGAACCAAAGGAGCTCAAGCACACAGGGACATAGAATAGTAGGATTACAGAATATCAGAAGCTTGGTCACAACAGAATTTCAGGAGCCCAGAGGCAGCCTGACTCCCAAGAGCTATCACAACCAAGGTCTCAGGATCACAACATCACAGAGATAGCTGGACTGTGAGCAGTTCTTACACAACCAAGATAAGAGGAGAGATAGACTGCAGTCAGAGATAGTGAGTGAAAGTAGCACTAGAAATAACCAGAGGGCAAAACACAAGTGCAAGAACATAAGCAAGAAAAACCAAGGTTACTTGGCATCATCAGAACCTAGTTCTCCCTTCAAGTCCTGAATACCTAATGACACCAGAAAAGCAAGATTCAGATTTAACAGCACTTCTTATGATGATGATAGAGGACCTTAAAAAGGAGATAAATAACTTCCTCAAAGAAATACAGCAGAACACAGGTAAACTGGTAGAAGCCCTTAAAGAGGAAACACAAAAATCCCTTAAATAATTATAATAAAACACAAAGAAACAGGTGAAGGAAATGAACAAAACTATTCAGGACATCAAAATGGAAGTAGAACCAATAAAGAAATCAACAAAAGAGAGTCCCAAGGAGATAGAAAACCTAGGAAACAGATCAGGAGTCATAGATACAAGCATCACCAACAGAATACAAGATATAAATGAGAGAATCTCAGGTGCAGAAGAAAACATAGAAAATATTGACACTACTGTCAAAGAAATTCAAAATGTAAACAACTCTTAACCCAAAATATTCAGGAAATCCAGGACACAATAAGAAGACCAAACCTACGGATAATAGGTATAGAAGAAAGCAAAGATTCCCAACTTAAAGGGCCAGTAAATATCTTCAACAAAATTATAGAAGAAAACTTCCCTAGCCTAAAGAGATGTCTATGAACATAAAAGAAGCCTACAGAACTCCAAATAGACTAGATCAGAAAAGAAATTTCCACCCATTACAAAATAATCAAAACACCAAATGTACAAAAGAATGAAACAAGATAAAAAACAGTAAGGAAAAAATGATCAAGTAAAGTATTAAGGCAGACCTATCAGTGTTACACCAGACTTCTCACCAGAGACTATAAAAGCCAGAAGATCCTGAACAGATGTCATTTAGACCTTAAAAGAACACAAATGCCAGCCCAGGCTGCTATATGCAGTAAAACTCTTGATTACAACAGATGGAGAAACCAATTTATTTCATAACAAAACCAAATTTACACAACATCTTTGCAGAAATCTAACCCTAAAAAGGATAATAGAGAGAAACCTCCATCATGAGGAGGAAAATTATACCCAAGAAAAAGCAAGAAAGTAATCTTCTTCTCAGACCCAAAGAAAGATAGCCACACAAACATAACTCCACCTCTAATAACAAAAATAACAGGAAGCAACAATCACTTCTCCTTAATAGCTCTTAACAACAATGGACATTCCCCAATAAAAAGACATAGACTAAAAGACTGGATACATAAACAGGACCCAAAATTTTGCTGCAAATAGAAAACATATCTCAGTAACAAAGACAGCCACTACCTTAGAGTAAAAGGCTGGAAAACAATTTTCCAAGCAAATGGTCCCAAGAAACAAGCTGGAGTAGCCATTCTAATATTGAATAAAATTGACTTTAAACCAGAAGTTATAAAGAAAGATAAGAAAGGACACTTCATACTCATCAAAGGAAGAATCAACCTAGTTGAATTCTAAATTCTGAACATCTGTGCACCAAATGCAAGGGCACCCACATTCATAAAAGAAAATTTACTAAAGCTCACAGCACACATTGCACCTCACACAATAATAGTGGAAGACTTCAATATCCCACTCTCATCAATGGACAGATCATGGAAACAGAAACTAAACAGAGACACAGTAAACCTAAGAGAAGTATAAACCAAATGAATTGAGCAGATATTTATAGAATATTTCATTCAAAAGCAAAAGAATATACCATCTTCTCTGCATCTCATGGTACCTTCTCCAAAATTGACCATATAATTGGTCACCAAACAGGCCTCAACAGAAACAAAAAAAACTGAAATAACCAAAGCATCCTATCAGATCACCACAGACTAAGGCTGGTCTTCAATAAGGATAAAATCAATGGAAAGCCCACATACATGTGGAAACTAAACAATGCTCTATGATGACTTGCACAGGGAAGAAATACAGAAAAAAATTATGGACCTTATAGAATTTAATAAAAATGAAGACAAATCATTCCCAAACTCGTGGAACACAATGAAAACAGTGCTAAGAGGAAAACTTGTAGCTCTAAGTGCCTACAAAAAAACTGAAGAAAGCACACTAAGAGCTTGATAACACACCTTAATGCTCTAGAATAAAAGAAGCAAATGCACCCAAGAGTAGTAGAGAGCAAGAAATACTCAAACTCAGGGCTGAAATCGACCAAATAGAAACAAAAAGAACTGTACAAAAAATCAACAAAAGCAGGAGCTGGTTCTTTGAGAAAATCAAAAAGATAAATAAAACCTTAGCCACACTAACCTGAGGGCACAAAGACAGTATCCAAATTAATAAAATCAGAAATGAAAATGGAGACATAACAGAAAAGGAGAAAACTACAAAAGCCTATACTCAACAGAACTGGAAAATCTGGATGAAATGGACAATTTCCTAGAAAGATACCAGACACCAAAGTTAAATCAGAATCAGATAAACCATGTAAATAATTCTATAACCCCTAAAGAAATAGCAGCAATCATTAAAAAGTCTCCTCACCAATAAAAAGCCCAGGACCAGATGGCTTAAGTACAGAATTCTATCACTCCCTCTAAGACGATCTAATACCAATTCACTATAAACTATTCCACAAAATAGAAACAGAAGGAACACTAACCAATTCCTTCTATGAAGTCACAATTACACTCATACCTAAACAATAATAAGACCCAACAAAAAGAGCACTTCAGACCAATCTCCCTTATGAATATCGATGCAAAAATAATCAATAAAATTCTTACAAACCAAATCCAAGAACACATCAAAACAAGCATCCACCATGATCAAGTAGGCATTATCCCAGGAATGCAGGGGTGGTTCAATATACAAAATTCATCAAGGTAATCTACTATGTAAACAAACTCCAAGAAAAAGAAACACATGATCATCTCACTAGATGCTGAGAAAGCATTTGACAAAATTCAACATTTCTTCATGGTAAAAGTCTTGGAAAGAACAGGAATTTGAGGCCCATACCTAATCAGAGTAAAAGCAATATATAGCACACCAGTATCCAACATCAAACTCAATGTAGAGAAACTTGAAGCAATCCCACTAAAATAAGAGTCTAGACAAGGCTGCCAACTTTCCGCCTATCTGGTCAATATAGTACTCAAAGTCCTAGCCAGAGCAATTAGGCAAAAAAAGGAGATCAAAGGGATACAAGTTGGAAAGGAAGAAGTCTAAAAATCACTATTTACACTTGATATGATAGTACACTTAAGTGAACCCAAAACTTCCACCAGAGAACTTCTAAACCTGCTAAACAACTTCAGCAAAGTAGCTGAATATAAAATTAACTCAAACAAATCATTAGCCTTCCTCAATTTAAAGAATAATCAGGCTTAGAAACATATAGGGAAATGACACCCTTCACAATAGTCACAAATACTATACAGTACCTCGGTGTGAATTCAACCAAGCAAGCAACAGATCTTTATGACAAGAACTTCAAGTTCCTGAAGAAAAAAACCAAATATGGTCTCAGAACATAGAAAGATCTCACATGTTCATGGCTTGCCAGGATTAATATACCAAAATGGCCATCTTGCCAAAAGTAATCTACAGATTAAATGCAATTCTCATCAAAATTCCAACACAATTCTTCACAGAGATAGAAAGCATAAATCTCAAATTCATTTGGAATAACAAAAAAATTCAGGATAGTGTGAACTATTCTCAATAATAAAAGATCATCTGGTGAAATCACCATCCCTGACCTCAAACTTTATTACAAAGCAGTAGTAATAAAAACTTCATGGTATTGGTACAAAGATAGGCAAGGAGATTGATGAAATAAAATTAAAGACCCAGAAATGAAGCCACATACCTATAATCTCTTGATATTTGACAAAAGAGCTAAAACCACATGGTGGAAAACAGACAGCATTTTCAACAGGTGGTGGTGGTTGAATGTAGGAAAATGCAAATAGATCCATTATTATCTCCTTGTACAAAATTAAAGTCTACGTGGATCAAGAACCTCCATATAAAACCAGACACACTGAAACTAACAGAAGAGAAAGGGAAGAAGAGCCTGAAACACATGGGCACAGGGGAAACATTCCTGAACAGGACACCAATGGCTTATGCTCTAAGATCAAGAATTGCCAAATGGGCCCTCATAAAATTGCAAAGCTTCTGTAAGGCAAAGGACACTGTCAGTAGGACAAAATGACCACCAACAAATTGGGAAAAGATCTTTACCAATCCTAAATCTGATATAAGGCTAATATCAAAAATTTACAAAGAATTCAAGAAATTAGATTCCAGACAATCAAATATCCCTATTACAAAAGGGGTACAGAACCTAACAATGAATTTTCGATTGAGGTATATCGAATGGCCATGAAGCACATAAGAAATGTTCAATATCTTTAGTCATCAGGGAAAATAAAATCAAAACAACCCTGAGATTCCACCTAATACCAATCAGAATGGCTAAGACTAAAAACTCAGATGACAGCAGATGCTGCAGAGGATGTAAAGAAAGAGGAACACTCCTCCGTTGTTGGTAGGATTGTAAGCTGGTATGACCACTCCAGAAATCAGACTGGTGGTTCCTCAAAAAATTGGACATAGTACCTGAGTCCAGCTATACCACTCCTGGGCATATACCCAAAAGATGCTTCAATATATAACAAGGACACATGCTCCACTATGCTCATAGCAGCCTCATTCATAATAGTCAGAACCTGGAAAGAACCCAGATATCCTTCAACAGAGAAATTGATACAGAAAATGTGGTATATTTACAGAATGGAGTACTACTCAGCTATTAAAAACAATGAATTTATGACATTCATAGGCAAATGGATGGAACTAGAAAATATCATCCTGAGTAAGGTGACACAATCACAAAAGAACACACAAGACATGCACTCATTGATAGGTAGTCATTAGCCCAAAACCTCACAATACCCAAGACATAACTCACAGACCACATGAAGCTCAAGAAGAAAAAGACCTAAGTTTGAGCACTTCATTCCTTCTTAGAAGAGGTATCAAAATACTCACAGGAGCAAATATGAGACAATGTATGGAGCAGAGACTGGAAGAGGGAACATCCAGAGAGTATCCACCTGGGGATACACACTAGGTGCAATCACCACATGCAAACACTGTTGTGGATGTCTGGAATTACATTCTGACAGGTGCCAGATATACCTCTCTTCTGAAAGGCAATGTCAGAGCCTGACATAGACAGAGGCTGATGCTCACAGCTAACCATCAAACTGATCACAGGGTCCCCAGTGGAGGAGTTAGAAGACTGAAGGAGTTGAAGGGGCTTGTAGCTCCATGGGGAGAGTAACAACACAAGCCAACCAGAGCTCCCTATTCTAAAGAGCTAGCCTGGGAACACACATAGAGGAACCTATGTCTCTTGCTGTATTTGTAGAGGAGGATGAACTTGTCTGGAATCAGTGGGAGAGAAGGGCCTTGGTCCCTTGAAGGCTGGATGCCCTAGAGAAAAGGAATTCGAGGGCAGAGGTGTGGGAGTAAGTGGATGGATGTGGACATACACTCATAGAAATAGGAGGAAGGAAGGGGTTAAGGGGTATCTATGGGTGAGGGAGGGGGAATGGGGATAACGTCTGAAATGTAGATAAATAAAGTACCCAATGATAAAAACAATACAGATAATGAAAATTACTACGGCATTTGAACATTTGAGACTTTTTAGCAGCAATTTAACATTACCCATATTATGGGGATTCCTTATAATTTTCAAGGACAAGAGACTGTAGAATGGGCCCATGGAACTTTAATACGATATCTTCATAAAATAAAAAGGGGGAGATATATCCTGATACACCACAAATTTATTTAAATCATGCTCTTTTTGCTTTTTATTTTAATTTTTTTTAAAAAAATTTAGATGTCAAGATATTCTCTGCTGAGTGTTTATGGCACTCTACAAGTAAGTATACTTATACACAAGTGAAAGGGAAGGATCCAATTACTGGCATAAGGCATGATCTTGATCAGGTATTAAATATGGGGAAGAGGGCATGTTTGTGTTTTTCCTGCAGGATGCTGAAGTAGCATGGTGGCCACCAGAGCGATGGATTAAACATGCTGATGCCAGGACAAAGAATGATGCTGACCTGTATACTTGCTGAATGCCTCGACAATGGTGACTGGGAAGGTGTATTGGACATATGTTCCCTACCCATCATTGCTAACCTATACCCCTGATGGGACAAACTGCCTTGCCTCAAGTTTTTAAACCTTGTGGGACAGAGAATCAAAATGAGAAGATATAATGCCTCTTATACTGTTATTAAATGTGACCAGTTATTCAAACTCAATCATGGACTGGTACAGAAATCAATCCCTTATTTGGAATATCAGTCTTCATTTGGATGTCTGGTTCTAGATATTTTTAGAGACATATATGAAAATTAGCTGCAGTTCTCTTTGATGTTATATTAGCAAGAGAAAAAGTTGGGACAGGATCTGGATCTCAAACAGGTATTAGCACATATGCTAAGGCTCCTTTAATTGTCATGTTAAAAATACTTTTGTTTTTTCTACAGTATTTCATGTAAGTTGCATAGAATTTACACCTTCAAATTGTGTTTGCATTTTGAAGTCTGGCCTGTCAGTTATGGAGGTCTATCACTCAGCTTCTGTTTTAATGCCTTGAGTATTACAGAACCTTGGTATTCTAAAAATATCTTGCAAGTACTGGAAGAAATGAGTCAGGCTTTAAGCAGAAGCAAGAGGGTAGTGGGCTTGATAATTGCTGGTATAACAGCTTTAATTATATTAATTCCTAGCACCACTGCTTCTGCAACTGCTGTGATACAAGAAGTTAAGAGAGCTACTTTTGTTAATCATTTAGCAAAAAAAAAAAAAATGTTACTAATGTGCTGAATATACAAGAGGCTTTAGATAGGCATTTGGAAAAATGGATTGATGCTCTTTATCCCATTCAAATTATTGGAAAGAGGTTCAAAGTTTAAGAGTAAGGAGCCATCTCAAATGTTATGTCAAATACAATCGGATTCATGTTAGTTCTAAAATTTACAGTGATAGTCGCTATAATAGTAACTTTACCTGAAATGCATAAACTTTTGTCTGTTTCTTCTTTTGTTCAGAGTATTTCAAAGCTCCAGAAGAATTTATTCGGTCCTCTCTGGGTTGTTTTGGAAACATATGTTACGGTCACATTGTCCCACACTAGAATTTTATTTTTCAAGTAGTTTATATAGAAATAATGAGCTTATTTGCATAATTCTTCATGTTTTCTCTCTAGCTCTATGTCAAGGAATAGGAACAGGATCTTTTTTTTTTATTGGATATTTTATTTACATTTCAGATGCCATCCCCTTTCCCCATTTCCCCTCCCTAGAAAACCCCTATCCCGTGCCCCTTTTTCCATTTTGCTTTTATACAATTTTTTCTAATGTTAATCAAAGGCTTTATAAGTATGGTAATGCTCAATCAGAAGTGTAACCCATTACCCAACCTAGATATGTAAACTATCTTTGACTGGTGGAGACATGTGAACTTCTGCCTCCATGCCCCTTCTCTCTTTCTCTTTTTATCACTAATAGTTATAAACTAAATTTCACAGAAAACCCTCTCATTCATTTGGCCTCCTTTCTGTCTTGAATATTTTTTCTCATAATGAAAGCATAACTACTTGTCCATATTTGAGGTACTCTGATCTTGATATATGACTAGTTACTGAGTATCTCAGATCAGATTTGACCATCTTAGTTATTTGTAAGTATCATTTTTGTTTTTCTGAACACATACTATATCAGACTAAATATTAATTAATGATAAAATTCTCTTTCCTGTTTTGAAGTTTATTAAGGGTTACAGCATGATTTTAGATTCAACCAGAGGATGGACATTTAAAGAATAGATGAGAGTAGAGTGGTGTGATTACTGGTGTACAGTGTTGAGTGTGAAAACTCCCCCAAGGATATCTGAATGGTTTCCCATAAACAATGTTTAATCCTGATCTAGGATGATTTCATCAGAAAATGACCTTGTACTGGTTAAACATGCAAAATGGAGAGAAAGATTGGATTTCCAGGCTTTATTACACCCTCAGAATTGACCAAAAAAAGACTGAAGATCATTGTTTCTGCCATAGCAGGAACCAGTAAAAACAGAGTGATCCCTGCCCCTCCCTTTTCTTGTAAAATCAGATGGCCTGCAGATAAGTAGAAAAGGATCTATAGCCAGACTGAAGACACAAAATAACTACATATTTCTTTACGTTTAAAATACCAGCTGGAATATTCTTCAAAGGTCAGTAGAAGTTTGCATTGGTGAATGTAATCTTGTTTGTTTTTAGTAATAAATGGGCCAGACCAAATCTTTTGGGTTCTATACATTATTCTAAGGAATACTCACAAAACCATTCTCCAAAAGTCCAGTCCTTTTAAGATTTTTATCCAGCTTTATGAATTACACACATTTATTTAGTAGGATTTGCATAGGTGTACCTTGAAAGCTACATCTCAGAAAGGAGTCTTTCATGTTAGATTCAGCTCAAATAGCCTAAGTCCTGTGTCTTAAGTATGCAAACTCTTTTGTAAAAGAGGTTTACCTACAACCTTTGAGAAGCAAAGAAGGGCTACAGCAGTAGCCAGTATTATTTAGCAAGTCAAATGAACTATATACATGGTATTATGTATGTATATATCTGTATTCCTGCTTGTGTGTATGTGTGTGTGTGATATGCATACCCTCACATGTATTATGTATAATTTTAAGTAAGTATAAAATAACATGTTTTATTGAGGCTTTATGAGACAACAATGGTGTTGTCACTCATTCATGCTTCCACTTCTACATCAACCTCCCTGTCTCGTCCCCAGTTGGCTCTCTCTTTCCATTGTAGTCATATAATCTGAATCCTGTTATTCCAATCGCCAGAACCCCACAGGTTCCAGCTATGGTCCCTTTATCTTTTCCTGGCTTATGTGCTTACTCTACACTCTGCAGTTACACCTGAGGAATCATAGAAGAGAGAACACATGTGACATTTGTAATTCTGTGTCTGGGTTATCTCATTTAAAATAATATTTTCTACGTCCCTCCATTTACCTAAAAATCTTATTATCTCATTTTTCTTTATATATTTCCTAGCTACTGAGAATAGGGTTAAGCAAGTCTCTATGCAGTGTGGTGTTGAGTCCTTTAGGCATAGGCCAAGGATGATGTAGCTTGGTTTTATGTTAAGTTTATTTTTAGCTTTTTGAGGATACTCTACAATAATTTTCAGCATGTCTACACCATTTTGGACCTCAATCAACAGTGAATAGTGATTCTTCCATCATCACACCCTGGCCCACAATTATAATCAGTTGTTTTGTTGGTCTTGGTGGTTCTGACTGGGGTGAGATGAAACTCAAAGTTGTTATATTTTGTATTTCCCTAACTGATAAGAATGATGAACTCTTTTGAGGCATTTCTTAACCATTTGTATTTCGTCTATTGAAAACACTATCCCAATTCCTAGCCCATTTTTAGTTTTAGCTCATTTGTTCCCCTTGACTCTTGGGAGTACTTTTCTATTTGTTTGTTTGTTTGTTTGTTTGTTTTAATATTATGGATTATAAACTTATAATAGAGCCAACTAGATTATAAACTGTGACATGTCAACATAGCACTAGAGCTAATTTTTGACATCTTATTTATAAATATTGTGTCACTTGATTAACTACATTGAGCAACTAGTTTTGTTTGGGGTGGTTTATTTTGTTTATTTTTAATTTCATTCTCTTTCTGTTTCTCCCTGCTTATCACATTATCATTATGGTGCTCTCAGAAAGAGAATTTTGAAGTCTTCTTCTTTTGATGCTCAAAGAGAATTTAAATTAGATAGGAAGCATATTCTTTATAGAATTTTTTAAAATTTACATATAGGACCCTCTATGCCTGCTAAGTGGGTACATCACATTTCTATTTTATGAAAGGAAGATACTGATATGGGATCCTTCACTGCTCTAGAAATTTTTCTTTTATAATTTAATCCTCAGTAGAGATTTATGTCTATTTTGAGTTCTGCTCATCATTGCTCATTTTTAAGAAATGAACTGTATATTATATATTAAATAGAATTGGCTTAACATAAACAAGTAAAGATGTTAGCAAAGTGACATTGGTATGTTTTTCACACAATTCCTCCAAAACCCAGAGGAGGCTGGACTCCCAGGAGGTCTAACATGCCTAGAATTGTAGGTAAATAGGCCACGACATACCCAGCCTCACAAACAAGGAATAATTGGGATCAACCAGAAACTCCCTCACAGCCAGTGGCACAGGACCCTTCCAGTCTGCACTTGTAGCCCAGAGCAGTCCTAGGGCACCACCTCTGTACACAATCCCACAAAATGCAGGGGAGGCTGAACTCCCAGAAGCTCTAACATGCCCAGGAACATAGGCTAATAGGATCACAGAATCTCAGGAGCTTCGGACACCAGGATTTCAAGATCACAGAAGAAGCCTTACTCCCAGGAGATATCACAACCAGAATCTCAAGATCATAGGATCACAGAGTCAACTGGACTCTGAGGAGTACTGACACAACCAAAACAACAGGACTGAAAGGCTCCAGTCAGAGACAATGAGTAAAGTTAGCACAGGGATAACCAGATAACAAAAGGCAAGCACGTGAACATAAGCAACAGAAACCAAGGTTACTAGGCATCATCAAAACCGAGTTCTCCCAACGTAGCAAGTCCTGTATTCCCAATGACATGGGAAGAGCAAGATTCAGACTCAAAAATCTGACAGAGGACTTTAGGAAGAATATAAACAACTCCCTCAAAGAAATACAGGAGAACACAGGTAAACAGATAGAAGTCCTCAAAGAGAAAACACAAAAATCCCTTCAAGAATTACAGGAAAACACAAAAAACAGGTAAAGGTATTGAACAAAACCATCCAGGACATAAAAATGGAAGTAGAAACAAATAAAGAAATCTAAAAGGGAGACTATTCAGGATATAAGGAAACCTAGGAAAGAGATCAGAAGTCATGGATGCAAGCATCACCAACAGAATACAAAAGATAGAATAGAAAATCTCAGGTGCAGAAGACACCATAGAAACCATTGATACAACTGTCAATGAAAATACAAAACACAAAAAACTCCTAACCCAAAACATCCAGAAAATCCAGGACACAATGAAAAGGCCAAACCTAAGGATAATAGGTGTACAAGAAAGCAAAGATTCCCAACTTAAAGTGTCAGTAAATATCCTCAACAAAATTATAGAAGAAAACTTCCCTAAACTAAAGAAAGAAAAAATGCCTATGAACATAAAAGAAGCCTACAGAACTCCAAATTGATTAGATGCAAAATTAAATTCCCCTGTCACATAAAAATCAAATCACCAAATGCACAAAACAAAGAAAGAATATTAAAATCACTAAGGGAAAAAGGTCAAGTAACATATAAAGGCAGACCTTTAAGACCAGACTTCTCACCAGAGACTATAAAAGCCAGAAGATCTGGGACAGACAGATGTCATTCAGACCCTAAGAGAACACAAATGCCAGCCCCGGCTACAATACCCAAAAAAACTCTCCATTATCATAGATGAAGAAACCAAGATATTCCAGAAGAAAAAAAAAAAACAAGTTTACAAAATGTCATTCCATAAATCCAACCCTACAAAGACTAATAGAGGGAAACCTCCAACACAAGAAGAGAAATTATACCCTAAAAAAGGCAACAAAGTAATCTTCTTCCAAGACCCAAAAGAAGATAGACACACAAACATAACTCCACCTCTAACAACAAAAGTAACAAAAGTAACAATCACTTTTCCTTAACACCTCTTAACATCAATGGACTCAATTCCCCAATAAAAAGAAATAGACTAATTGACTAGATAAGTAAACATGACCCAACATTTTGCTGCATACAGGAAACCTCAGTGACACTACCTCAGAAGAAAAGGCTGGAAAACAGTTTTCCAAGCAAATGGTCCCAAGAAACAAGCTGGAGTAGCCATTCTAATATGAAATAAAAATCAACTTTCAACAAGAAATTATCAAGAAAGATAAGAATGGACACTTCATACTAATCAAAAGAAGCAACTGAGTTGAAATCTGAATTGTGAACATTTATGCAGCAAATGTAAGGGTATCCACATTCATAAAAGAAAAGTTACTAAAGCTCAAAGAACATATTGCACCTCATACAATAACAGTGGGAGACTTCAACACCCTACTCTCTTCAATGGACAGATCATGGAAATAGAAATTAAACAGAGACACAGTAAACCTAAGAGAAGGCATAAACCAAATGGATTTAACAGATATTTACAGAACATTTCATTCTAAAACAAAAGAATAAAACTTCTTCTCAGCACCTCATGGTACCTTCTCCAAAACTGACCACATAATTGGACACAAAACAGGACCCAACAGATACAAGAATACTGAAATAATCCCATATATCCTATCAGATCACCACAACTAAGGCTGATCTTTAATAATGACAAAATCAATGGAAAGCCAGCATACACATGGAAAATGAACAATGTTCTACTCAATGATAACTTGATCAAGGAAGAAATAAAGAACGAAAGTAAAGACATTTTAGAAATTAATGAAAATGAAGACACATCATTCCAAAACTTGTGGGACAGAATGAGAGTAGTGCTAAGAAGAAAACACATAATCTAAGCACCTACAAAAATAAACTGGAGAGAGCATAACTAAGAGCTTAACAATATAACTGAAAGCTCTAGAACAAAAAGAAGCAAATTCACCCAAGAGGAGTAGAAAGCAGGAAATAATCAAATTCAAGGATGAAATCATCCAAGTAGAAACAAAAAGAAGTATATAAAGAATCAAAATCAAGATCTGGTTCTTTGAGAAAATCAACAAGATAGACAAACCCTTAGCCAGACTACCTAGAGGGCATAGAGACAGTATCCAAATTAATAAAATCAGAACTGAAACGGGCAACATGACAACAGAAATCAATGAAATTCAAAAAATTATCAGATCATATTACAAAAGCCTATACTCAACAAAATTGGAAAATCTGGATGAAATAGACAATTTCTCTAGACAAATAGCAGGTACCAAATTTAAATCAGGAGATAAACCATCTAAACAGTTCCATAACCCCTAAAGAAATAGCAGCAGTCATTAAAAGCCTCCCCACCAAAAAAAAAAAAAAAAGCCCAGAGTCAGATGGATTTAGTGCAGAATTCTATCAGACCTTTAAGGAAGACCTAATACCAATTCTCTATAAACTATTCCACAAAATAGAAACAGAAGGAACACTACCCAAATTGTTCTATGTAGCCATAATTATGCTGGTACCTAAACCACAACAGGACCCAACAATGAGAGAGAATTTTAGACCAATCTCCCTTAAGAATATCGATGCAAAAATACTCAATAATATTCTTGCAAACCAATTTCAAGAATGCATTAAAACAAGCATCCACTATGATCAAGTAGGCTTTATCCCAGGAATGCAGGGATGGTTCAACATATGAAAATCCATCAACATAATCCACTATGTAAACCAACTCCAAGAAAAAAAAAAAAAAAACACATGATCATTTCAATAGATGCCAAGAAATAATTTGAAAAAAAAATCAACACCCCTTCATGGTAAAAGTCTTGGAAAGAACAGGAATTCAAGACCCATACTTAAACAGAGTAAAAGCAATATACAACAAACCAGTAGCCAACATCAAACTAAATGGAGATAAACTTGAAGCAATCCTACTAAGATCAGGGACTAAACAAGGCTGCCCTCTCTCTCCCTACCTATTCAATATAATAATCTAAGTCCAGGCCAGAGCAAATAATCAACAAAAGGAGATCAAATGGATTCAAATTGGAAAGGAGGAATTCAAAATATCACTATTTGTACATGATATAAAAGTATATTCAAGTGACCCCAAAACTTCCACCAGAGACCTCCTAAACCTAAGAAACAACTTCAGCAAAGTGGCTAAATATAAAATTAACTCAAAAAAAAAATCAGTAGCCTTCCTCTGCTTAAAGGATAAACAGAATGAGAAAGAAATTAAGGAAATAATACCCTTTACAATAGTCACAAATAATATAAAGTACCTTGATGTGATTCTAACTAAGCAAGTGACAGATCTATATGACAAGAACTTCAGGTATCTGAAGAAAGAAATCAAAGAATTTCAGAGGATGGAAAGATCTCCCATGCCCATAGTTTGGCAGGATTGATATAGTAAAAATTGCCATCTTGCAGAGATCAATTTACATATTCAATGCAATCCTCATCAAAATTTCAATTCAATTTTTCATAGAACTCTCAAATTCATTTGGAATAAAAAAAAAACACAGGATAGCAAGAACTATTCTCAACAATAAAAGAACATCTGGAGGAATGACCATAGCTGACTTCAAGCTGTACTACAGAGCAATAGTGATAAAAACTGCATGGAATTGGTACAGAGATAGGCAGGAAGATCAATGGCATAGATTTCAAGATCCAGAAATGAATCCACATACCTATGGTCACTTGATCTTTGACAAAGGAGCTAAAACCATTCGGTGGGGGAAAAAAAAAACACAGCATTTTCAACAAATGGTGCTGCTTGAACTGGAGGTCAGCATGTAGAAAAATGAAAATCTATCCATTCTTATCTCCTTGTAGAAAACTCAAGTTCAAATGGATCAAGGACCTCCATATAAGATCAGACACACTGAAACTCATAGAAGAAAAAGTGGGGAAGAGCCTCCAATACATGGGCACAGGGAAAAGGACACCAATGGCTTATGCTCAAAGATCAAGAATTAACAAATGGACCCTCATAAAAGTGCAAAGCTTCTGTAAGGCAAAGAACACTGTCAATAGGACAAAATAGCAACCAATAGATTGGGAAAAGATTTTTACCAATCCTATATCCGATTAAATATATAGGTGCTAATATATTCAACATATACAAAGAATTCAGAAAATTAGAGTATAGATAATCAAAGAAACCTAATCAAAATGGGATACAGAGCTCAACAAGGAATTTTCATCTGAGATATATTGAATAGCTGAGAAGCACCTAGAGAATTGTTAAACATCTTTAGTCATCAGGGAAAATCAAATCAAAACAACCCTTAGATTCTACCTCACACCAGTCAAATTAAAAACTCTAAGAAACACTAAACTCTAAAAACACTAGGATTAAAACTCAGATAACAGCAGATGCTGGCAAGGATGTGGAGAAAGACGAATACTCCCCCATTGTTGATGGGGTTGCAAAGCTGGTTGGAAATTAATTTGGTGGTTCCTCAGAAAATCGGACATAGTATTACCTAAGGATCTAGCTATACCACTCTTGGGCATATGCCCAAAAGATGCTCCAACATACAACAAAGACACATGCTCCACTATGTTCATAGCAGCCTTATTTATAAAAGCCAGACACTGAAAAGAACCCAGATGTTTTTCTACAGAGTAATGGATACAGAAAATGTGGTACATTTACATAATGGAGTACTACTCAGCTATTAAAAATCAATGAACTCATGAAATTTTTAGGCAAATGCATGCAACATGAAAATATCATCCTGAGGGTAAATATGGAGACACAGTGTGGGACAGAAACTGAAGGTGGGGCCATCTGGAGACCATTCCACCTGGGTATCCATCCCATGTACAGTCACCAAAGGTAGACACTGATGTGGATGGCAGGAAGTGTATGCTGACAAGAGCCTGATATAGCTGTCTCCTTAGAGGTCTGCCAGAGTCTGACATATTCAGAGGCAGATGCTCACAGCTAACCACTGATCTGATCAAAGGTTTCCCAATGGAGAAGTTAGAGAGAAGACTGAAGGAGCAGAAAGGGTTTGTGACCCCATGAGGAGGGCAACAATACCAATCAACCAGAGCTCCCCAAGGTCTAAACCACCAGCCTGGGAGCACATAGGGAGGAACCCGTGACTCCATCTGTACATGTAGGGGAGGATGGCCTTGTCAGGCATAGATGGGAGAGGAGATTCTTGGTCCCATGAAGGCTGAACACCGAGTAGTGGTGAATTCAAGGGTGGCAAGGTAGTAGTGGTGGGGATAGGTGGGGGGACACCCTCATAAAATCATTAAGAGGGGAGATGGGATAGGAGGTTCCTAAGTGGCGGGGGGAATGAGGTAAGGGGATAAAATCTTAAATGTAAATATAATATCCAATAAAAAATAAAAATAAAAAAAAACAAAAGAAAAAAAATATCATTCTGAGTGATGTAATCCAATCACAAAAGAACACACAAGACATGCACTCATTGATAAGTAGTTATTAGCCCAAAATCTCAGAATACCTAAGATGAAACGCACAGACCACATGAAGCCCAAGAAGAAGAAAGACTGAAGTTTGGGTATTTCAGTCCTTCTTAGAAGAGGTATCAAAATACTCACAAGAGCAAATATGAGACAATGTGTGTAACAGAGACTGGAAGAGGAACATCCAGAGTGCCCAGCTGCGGATACAACCCAGGTGCAATCACAGTGTGCAAACACTGTTGTGGATATAGATAGGCAAGTGCATGCTGACAGGTGCCAGATATACCTGTCTCCTGAGAAGCTCTGCCAGAACCTGACATATAGAGAGGTGTATGCTGGAAGCTAACCATTGAACTGATCACATGGTCCCCAATGAAGAAGTTAGATAGAAGACTGAAAGAGTTGAATGTGCTTGCAGCCCCATGGGGAGAGCAACAATACCAATCTACCAGATTTCCCAGGGTCTAAACAGCTAGCCTGGGAACACACAAAGAGCAACCTTTGGCTCAAGCTAAATCTGTAGTGGAGGATAACCTGGTCAGGCAACAGTGGAAGAGGAGAGCCTTGGTCCCTTGAAGGTTGGATTCCCCAGTGAAGGAGAATTCAGGGAGGGGTGGTGGAAGTAGGTGGATGGGTAGGGGAACACCCTCATAGAAATAGGAGGAAGGATGACGGAATAAGGAGTTTGGGGAGAATGAAGAAAGGGAATAACATCTGAATAATACTTTAATTGTAGGCAATTAAAGCATCCAATAATTAAAAAAAAAAACATGTAATGGAACTGGATATCTCAGTCAAGCATTTGAGACATTTTGACAGCAATGTAATATTATACATATTACTGTGATTCCTTATATTTGTCAAGGACAAGGGACTGTGGAAGGGGCCCATGGAACGTTAAAACAATATCTTCATAAAATAAATAAGGGGTAAGTATATTCCCATACTACACAAATTTATTTAAATCATGTTCTTTTTATGTTAATTATTTTTAGAAAAACATGAATGCCAAGGAACTGTGCTGAGTGTCTATGGCACTCTACAACTAGGCATACAGGTAAAAAGGAAGGATCACTTACTAGCATATGGCTTGAGCTCAATCAGGTATCTAATATGGGGTAGAGGGAAAGTTTGTGTTTTCTCTGCAGAATGCTGAAGGAGCATGGTGACTGCCAGAGTGATTACTGAGACAAGCTCATGTTGGGACAAAGAGTGATGCTGACCTGTGAGCTTGCTGAGTGTGCTGACAATGGTGACTGGGAAGCTGTATTGGAAATATTTTCCCAACCCACCTTTGCATACCTATACTCCTGATGGAACAAGCTGCCTTGCCTCAGGTTTTTTAGACATTGTGAAACAGAGAATCAAAAAGAGAAGATATATTGCCTCTTGTATTGTTATTAAATGTGACCAGTTATTCAGACTCAATCATGGACTGTTCTATATATCAGTCCAAGATTGGGAATCACAGTCTTCATTCAAAAGGCTGGTTCTGATATTTTCAGAGACATATTTGGAAGTTACCTACAGTTCTCTATGGTGTTATGTTAGCAAGAGATAAAGTTGGGACAGGATCTGAATTTCAAACAAGTGTTAGTACATATGTTAAGGCTCTTTTAATTGTAATGGTAAAATGACTTTTGTTTCTTTTATAGTACTTTATGTAAGTTGTATTGATTGTATGCTTTCTAATTGTGATAGTGTTTTGAAATCAAGCATGTCAGTTACAGAGGTCTATCTACCAACCAACTTTTGTTTTATTATCACAGAACCTTAGTCTTCTGAAAAACGCTTGCAACTACTGACAGAAATGAGTCGGGATTTAAAGAGAAGCAAGAGGGTAGTGGGCTTGATTATTGCAAGTATAACAGCTTTAATTACATTATTTGCTAGTACCACTGACTCTACAATTGCTTTGATACAGGAAGTTAAGACAGCTACTTTGTTAATCACTTAGCAAAAAATGTTACTAATGTGTTGAATATACAAGAAGATTTAGATAGGCGTGTGAAAGAACAGATTGATGCTCTTTATCCTATTCAAATTATGGAAAGGAGGTTCAAAGTTTAAGAGTAAGGAGCCATCTCGAATGTTATATCAAATACAATTGGATTCATGTTAGTTCTAAAATTTACAGTGGTAGTCATTATAATTAGGAGAAAGTTTAAACACACTTGCAGTATATTTGGCATAATTCTAACACCTCTCTGGATGTTTTAACTTTGCTTAGTGAGCTTATGAATTTCAAGAATGCTGCTCTTCTGAGCGTTGATATGGCAGATACCACAGATAAAATTACCCATGACCTGAGGTCAGAATTTTCATTATTGTCACACTTCAAGATTGGCATATATAGCTTGATCAGGTTAGACCTTTTGGTACTGGGAATACTTTTATTCCTGCTTATCATGTCAAAGTTTGTCTTTAACAACATCAACATATTGGCAGCCAAAGTACATGGCTTGAATGTGAAAATAGACCGCCAGACAGAGTTATTAGCTTAACAGGCTGGCAAGTCAAGGACGGGTAAGATTCTGCATAGAGCCTTAGCAACCTAAGACAGAAGTGCATTGCTTTGATAATGCCTATTTCATGATGGGTAAGGAAGGCATACTTGTCAGAATGACCTAAGACTGTCTCAGTCTTGTTTATGAAAAAAAAAGGGGGGGGGAAGAGGTGGAAAGCTTTTGGGACTGCTTGGCAAGAATCTGACATTGGCCAAGGACAAGGAAATAGGCTGCTTGGCAGGAATATGACATTGGCCAAGGACAAGGAAGTGGGCTTTATGCGGAAGCTGACATTAGGCTTGAACAGAGAAGTAATTTCAGGCAAGAATCTAAATCTTAGGTTAGAACAAAAAAATAATTTCAAGAAGGAATGTAAATATTAGGCTAGAACAAAGAAGTAATTTCAGGCAGGAATCTAAATTTTAGGCTAGAACAAGTAAGTAGGCTTCAGAAATGAGAATCAGTTTGGGCTAGGACAGGGAAGTTGGCTCAGATATTTTGGTCTTCCTGATAAGCCTTCAGAAACAGTGATCACGAGAGTGTTCATGGAATTTTGTTTATTTCTTTGCTTGTTCATTGACTATTTGTGTTTATTGTCTTGCTTGTTCCTTGACTATTTGCATCTAGTGTATTGCTAGTTCTTTAACCTAGAGCTGACCTAACACCTGCATGTAATTCAAATGGTATAAAAGCCAAATGGAGGAGGGGTGATGGGATAGGGCTTTCTAGGGAGGGGAAATGGGGAAAGGGGTGAAATCTGAAATGTAAATAAATAAATAAAATATCCAATAAAAAAAGAGAGAAAATCCTAATCTTTCCAGAACTGTGTTTTCTCTGGTAGAGCTTTGATCTTTTCCTCTCAAAACCATTTCCTCAAAGTACTTTGAAGCAAGTACCTGACTAATCAGAAAATCTCATTTGAATTCAATTATAATGTCAGAGAATGGTTCAAAAGTGCCAATGCCAACTATCCTCCTATCTCACTGGTTAACAAAGGAGCTGGTCAATTGGCTTACAAATGTAAGAATTGGGTCTGCAGAGATGACACAGCTGTTAAGAGCAATGGCTGTTCTTATAGAAATCTGGGGTTCAATTCACATGGTGGTTCATAATCACCTATGACTTCCATTCTAGCAGTATCAGTCGCCTGCTTCTAGCATCCTTTGGCACCAAGCACACATGTGGTATGCAGTTATGTATATGTGGGAAAACATACACATACACACATAAAATTAAGATAGATTTTTTTAAAAATGTGATAATTTAGGCCTTGATTATACATCATTTTCTTTATTTGTCAAAACCAAACATGAAAAAAAAGTTAATTTCTGTTTTGATATGTTTACTTTCTATTTTAGATAAATACCTTAATGCATGTTACTCAATGGAAATCTTGAAATTATTGTCATATGTAAATGACATGTGTTTGCCATGTAAATGAATAAAAATTATCTATGTTTTAGACAAATCTATTTTAATAAGTAAGATGTTTTTGTTTCCTTCTTAATGGAAAGTATTTAAATGACATGAAATCAAATTATAAGTTACAGTCAATTAAGTGACAAAAACTCATAATTTTCTATACTAATAAAGAAAATGCTTCATTTCAAAATTCTGTTAGGAGTTGGTGGATTTTAGTCACCTTGGGTCATGTTAGTAGACACACCTTAGGTAGTTTTGTGGTTTAAAATGCAAAAGTCTCCTTTTCTAATAGTTTGTCCTGCATGCCCCAAATCTTAGTCTTGCTCTTCACTCAGGGATCAGCCTGGATCTAAAGACAGTTACATTCCCTCCCTGCTCTGCTGTAATGTTAACCCTCCTTTCTGCCGTCTCTGTTGAAATTTCCTCAAATTTCACTAAATTCAGTACTGTTTGTGGGAGCCCTTTTTGATTGCTTACTTCTTTGTTTTGAGACAGGTCTACCAGAAAGAGAGATCATGAAATACAGGGAATACAAAAGTGTCCCCTATACCCAACTTCCACCTTGGTATCATGTGCTATCTCAAATGTACAAAGGGAAAGAATTAGAGTTCTGCTTTACTGTTCCCAGCTCTTGGTGAGAAAAAAAGAGTAGGTACATAGTTGAGATTTTAACTAATATATAATTATCATTAGAAGTAGCATGCGCTAGCTGCAGGATGGCTGACCCTAAGCCCTCTAATGGGTAATTGCTGGCTGGCAACCTTTTCTAAACAAAGCATGAAATACAAGTGTCAGAAGAGACCCCAGGGTTAGCCACTTCAGTTACCCCTTTGATCCTGGAATTTCTCCAAGCTTCCCTACACAGGACCCTTGGTTTTCTTTTCTACTTAACCCCTTCCTTCTTGACAAAGAACTCAGTAACTCCCTATAAGCACATTTTACTTGGAAACTGTCAGTTCAACCTGTAGTCACCATTATATTTGGAAACATATCAGTTTTCTGAAATTTTGATGAAAAGTTTTATCTGACTTTTCTCTCCTGAGCCATATAACCCTGGGCCCAGCATCACTTCTCTCAAAATATTTGGTAGAATTTTACTTACTCTGGTTTCATTTAAGTTTCTCTGTAACATTTAAATATGACATGCATGCCCAGAAGAGAGGAAGGATCTTCCAAAGTGCCTACTTTCGGTCATGGTCAGCAGTTCCCTCTTCACAGGCTTCTCTTTCTGGTGACACATATTGATGCTCTTTATAATCTACACCATACTAGCTCTCTCTCATCCATATCAAATGGTCCAATGATAATGTCAACAGTTTTTATTGTTAATTAACCTCCATTTTTAATCTAATGATACTTAATGTTATATTTTCAACTTTATAAGAATGTCTAAGCCGTATAATGATAGTTTGAATTTTAAGCTTACTATCTTCAATTTGCAGACTATTTTAGCTCTGTCTCCTTCAGAATGCTACTTAATTTCTTTCTAGAAGAGTGTTTCAATATTTACTAAAAACTATGTATGCAACATGCTCTAGAGGTTTGCTGGTGTTTTGAGACTTAAATGTAGCAAAAGGTGAAAATAAAAACAAAAGAATAATAACAAAAGAAGCCTTGTGGAAAGACCAGATTCTTTCCTTTGTTTGCACCATGCTGTCTTGGTCTGTGTTACAGCCCATTAGTGTTTCTCTATGCCAATGTCACAACCCAGTGAATTAGCCCTTCTTCCCAGGCTCTTCTCATCTAGCAATTTTTTCATGCCTTCAAATGTTTACACATTATTGATAATAACATTAAAAAGACAAAGTGAATTCAATGTTTTCTAATAATAAACTTTCCAAGTTTATGTTCATCAGTGTTTTTTTTTCCAGAATTGTAGAAAGCAACAGAAATAAAACAAGTGAAAATTAGCAGGACATAAATAGCCTCTCTCTCATTATAGAACTGTCATAGAAAAGCCAAAGAGTTGAAGCAGATTTTTTTCTATTTATTACTTCATACTTATGTTGACCAATTATAGAATATTATGGATTCCATTTTACAGATGAATTTAAAGTTGATATAATTAACAAATAAATATATGATAAATAATGATAAATAAATAATAGATAATGAATAATTGACACAGTATCTTCAGTAACCATAAACTTTATTTCAATTATGAATGCTAGTATTTGAACACCTCACTGTTTTATTATAGTTTTTTCACATAGCAATTATGTAACTATTTTATTCAACAAATAGTTTTTCATTATGTGAATGACACCTGACACTTTCCTTCACACAGAAAGGGGTACCAAAGGTCTTGCTGCCATAGACACTACCAGAGAAAAGATAAATGATGAACAAATAAATGGGTAGATGAGTTATGCTCCATGCTAAGAACAAATAATTCTAGTGTGTGGTGACACAAGTGACTGGACAGTAGCTTTAGATTAGAGTGGCTGCTGGAGCCCTACCGGGGTTGGGGCCATGATGATGCTGGGGATGGGGTAGAATGCCACATGTCTAGGTCCATGGGTCTATCAGATCCCTGGTCGGTGATGATGTCTATGGCCTGTGTTGCTTGCTACTGAAGGTCATCTGGATGTCAGTGGTCTGGGCTGCTGAATGAGATCATGTTGCCGACCCAGAGACGTTTCGGATATCAAGGGGCAAACTGATCTGCATGGGCTGAGGTCAGGGTGATATCCTACTGAGGTCCATGATCCTGCTGTAGCTGGGGTCTCTGTCAATTTTGATGACCCAAATTACTACTAAAGGTCATGCAGATATCGAGTCTGGGATGCCACCCGAGACCATTCAGATGTCTGAGAATTTTGCTGCTACTGGGAGACATACTGATCTGAGTGGCTTGCACTGTAACCTGAGGCCATGGTAACATTTAGGCCCATGCTGGCACCAAGGACCTTTTGGGCCCCATGATTCTATCACAGTTGAGACCTGTGTTACATGTCCAAGGCTCATGTTATAATCAAAGGCCATTTGGATTTCTGACCTGGTGCCTGAGACCATGTTATCTGAGCATTGAACTGAACTGGCCCTGCACCTCATCTGAGCAGCATGTGACACCTGGCCCTATTCATGGGAGTGTGGGTTAGTGGTCTTCAAGGGCATGAGGCCAGGAAACCTGTCTCTGCCCCTCACAGGCTGCAGCATGTAGAAGAGCATACCCATACCTTGTCTAGGCAGCACAGTAGAGCTTGCCTAGTGATGAAGACATGGCTGAGCTGGCCCTAAAGTTGTGGGCAAGGGAGATCTGATGGTGCCCCTCATCTTCTGAGTGGTGACATGAAAAGGAGAGAACAATCCCTACCTCTTTCTCCCTCTCCTCTTCCTCAACACTCACTCCTGTGTCATGAAGGAGAGCTGGACCAGAGATCCTAAGAGTTGGTTTTGCCACTTGGTAGCTGCAGCATTCAAGAAAGTGGTCCTTGTGTAACACAGTGGAACTGGCCCTCGAGGTGTAGAAGTGGGATAGCTGGCCCCAGCCCTCACCTGGGCAAAGCAGGAGAGCTGGCCCTGAAGCATGAGCACAGAAGAGCTGGCTGGCTGACCAACTCAGCTTTCCATCCAGGTCCAGTTCCAGGGTTTGAGCTGGAATAATCCCACATTTACCCCATCTATGAACTACTGGTGCAAATGAAGGGGACAGTCCTGCAGATCCAGTGCTGCAGGGTCTCCACAACACAGGGCGACAACAGGGTAGCAAACAGGATTCCCAGTGCGGATCCAGTATTGATAGTGTAGCAAAAGCCAGAGGCCTCTCACCACACCAACGACTTCTTACAAAGAAAATTTATTTGTACGTCAAGCTGTTTGGACAAAAGTTTGTAGTTTGTGATGCACTGACACACTGTTGCCTCCGTGCTGAGAAGTTTTGTTTTATTTCATTTCATTTGGGTTCCATTTGGTTGCTGTTTTGTTTTGTTTTGTTTTGTTTTGTTTTGTTTTGTTTTGTTTTGTTTTGTTTTGTTTTGTTTTGTTTTGTAGGAGAGTTTGCAAGGGTAGAGGGTAAATATGAAGGGTCAGGGAGATGAGTGGGATTAGGGTGCATGATGTAGATGTTTGAGTGCCTGTTACTTATGTTTGGAAACTATAGTGTCTCTGCATACAGTCTTAAATACAAGTGTGCACTACTCTAGACTACAGAAGATAAAACAAAGAATGTTTAAGCAAGATAGACAGTGAGTAAACACACTTGCTATGAAAGCTTGAAGCCCTGAGTTTGGTCATCAGAACTCCAGGTAAAAGGAGTGAGCTAATTCCCTGAAGTTGCTTTTTGACCTCCATAATCGAGCTACATTTTAGTGTATCTACACCAATAATAATAATAAATAGCTATGATTAAAAAAAAGGAAAAAATATGTTATTTCTGGCTATAGGAGGACATTCAGCCCCACACAATTTAATGAAAGAGCATAGTGCTCAGAGCTGAACCTGCAGCAAACCATTTACTCAGGAAGATGAGAACAATCCAAACAAGAAGAATGAGATGGAGTGACCCATCAGACAAAAATCAAAATAAGAAAATATTCTAAATGTTACATTTTTATTTCTCAATAGGCCAGAGAGTGGTTCTTTGGTTTTTTATTTTTATTTTGAGCTAATACATCTAGAAACCAAACTCAAAATACTTAAAATAACCTTATGTTGTCTTTAGATTAGTCACCCATCTTCAAGCAACAGAAAGATTGTCATGAAAAGAAGACCAGAACTGTTGTGTCACTCCCCATAACCCCCAACTTTGGCTCTTCTTTCATCTTAAACTTGATATAGCTAAAGGTCAATTTGTATTTCTCAGATCTACTCCTCACACCCATGTAGCAGAGAAAGCCCTGGAATTCCCAGGAGACAAAACACAGGAATAAGGAAAACAGTCTTTAAGTTTGTAATCAGCTAATTTTGCTGTTACAGGCCAAGCCTACCTAAATAAGTATCATCACACTGCTCTATGCTTGCCCATCTTATTTTATACAACCCTGACCAACAAAGCCAAGGAATGGAAAACACACAGGTATAAGGTCAGTTCAATGGTTCAACAAAGGGCTCAGAAACACATAATCAGCAGATAGCACACTTCACTTGTTGCTAAGATACATTAATCTGGGGAAAGAATCAGAATTAAGTTTATGTTAAGAGGTTTATCATTCCCTACCCTGATCCATTGATACAGATAGTCTTTAGGAATCTTAGCTTTGCAATTATATGACTAAAGTAATTGGAGAAAAGATAGCAAAAAAAAAAATGTTTGAACAGGAAAGATGATAGCTTAAGAATTTGCTAAGTCACTTGGGTAGAATCATCCTAAAATTGCTTTAGGCAAATATAACAGGCTTAGGAGATTTTCTGCTTGAAAGAAAAAAAAATTCTTAATCACTAATGTACAACTTTGTTCCTGGTGGACTAATAGTGATCCAATAACATAGTTAGAAAATGCATGTAAAGGAAAAGAGCATTGATCTCATCTGTCCTTTGAAAAAACATCTGCCTCTGTACACTGTACACACAGACCTTTTTTTCAAGTTCCAGGGAGGCCAGCCCTGCTTAGCTTCCTTGTTTGGGGTAACATGGACAGAGATGATCTTCTACTTCCTTTGTCTTACTTACTTTTGACCTTCTCACCAACCAAAGATCTGTTCCTGGATGACACATTGTCT
>JANHMN010000012.1:65875685-65887402 GCA_030674055.1 Rhabdomys pumilio
TGACCTTCTCACCAACCAAAGATCTGTTCCTGGATGACACATTGTCTGTCCACATAGATTTCCATTGTTTCTTTTAATGCAGAGTATTTCTTCACTCTTTGTGATATACATTTCTGAAAATAATATGAACCCTTGGCCTTGTTGTATTTTGCTTTGTTTATTTCTGTCATGAAGTAGGGTCTCATGTAGCTGAGGATGGCCTTGGATTCCTAGATCTTCTTTCTTCACATTCCAAGTGTTGGATAATAGGCCACGGTTTTTAATAAAGGCAGAGAGATCTTTAAATATATGCCATATTAACTTATGAGTTTGGGTAGATTGAGACTCTGCCTAATGTGACAGAAAGAAGCAGTGGCTTCCCTATAGTGAGTACACATTTAGCATCCAGATCATGGTTCCTAAGTACCACTTCTCACCACAAATAAGCAAAGGTCTTCATAAAAATAACTGACTACTGTGTAGAAGCTGATAGTCTGTTGGAAACAGCAATAAACAAGAAATTGCTAAATCACAAAATATAGTTGCAGATTTATATGGTCATTAGAAAGAATTATATATTAAAAGAGAGTTCACTATTTAATATAGTATTTAAGGAAAGACCCAGAATCAGAGTCATTCAAGCTATAAACCAAAGGAGGAAAAGCTAGCCCAGTGAGAGACACAGAGAATGAGACTCAATGGAGGGAAAGTTTAAAAAACTGATGTCAGAATGCTCAGTCTTCACAGAAAGGGGAAAACATTCTAACACTGCCCAGTGCTAGTGGGGTGCCAGGGTGGCCAAGCAGAATGTAAGTGGATACCACACAAGATTAGAGTTACGGCAGGAGCTCATAAGCCAATTGATTCTGATTTTATTTTAAGTAGAATTGAAAAGCCAGACAAAAGTTCACATAGGTAGTGACATGATCTGACTCCATGTTCAAATGCACACTCAGGCTGTTTTGTGAAAAATAAATTAGAGGCTGTGTGAGAGGGAAGGGAAAGACAGATAGGAGAGGATTAGGAAAGCCAAGGCAAGGAATAACTGTGGCCTGAGCGAGGATGCTGTCAACAGAGATAAAAATATATGGGTGGATTCAGATTACAATTCAAAGTTATGAATGCCAGGAGTTATATGAGATTAAATGTGTGATACAGATGAGAGAAGGAGAGGGTTAAAGGACATAGGTTAACAGAGGAAAATCAACAGCTTGACTCTGGGCACAATAGCTTTGGTGAGTGTTTTAGACACCAAAAGAACTGTCAAATAAATGGGGAAATTGTCATAATTCTTAAGACACTGCTTCTGTCATAGCATTCTTTACAGTATAAAGATGTAATATTTAGGTGAGAGACTCTGTGCCTTGCTTCTTAAAATGGAGTATTAAAGGAAACCATGGTTGTCCATAAAATTACATAGCAGTTTATGCTCTTAGAAAAGATGAAATCCTGAGATCAATTGCAATGCTATATGAGAAAATTATAAGAAAATTTATTTTTAAGACAGTTAAAATTCTCAGTTAAATAAAAGAGAATGTAAGATAGACTTTGGAAATAACTTTGGAACAATAGAATAGGAAACAAAATAAACAGGAGGTAAAGGGAGGGAGGGAGGGAAGGAGGGAGGGAGGGAGAGAAGGAGGGAGGGACCTGAGAAGGAGAGTGGAGAGGGAGAAAAAAGTGGGATCAGGAACGGGTACTAGAAGAAACAGCAGAGGAGTACAGAGGGTCAGGAAATTGAATAGAAACAGTAGGAGTCCCAGACTCCAGGGAAGGGAGAGGCTCACAGAACCCAATGCTCTAAGATTTTAGCTGGAAATACACAACAAAGGGGAGAAAGAACCTTTAGAGACCACCTCCAGTAAATAAGTATGGCCCCCAGTTGAGGGATGGGGCCACCCAAACATCTCAAAACTTCTAACCCAGAAATGTTCCTGTCCAAAGGAAAAAAGACAGGGACAAAAAAATGGAACAGAGACTGAAGAAAAGGCCATCCAAAGATGGCCCCACCTAGGAATTCATCCTATCTGTTGACACCAAACCCCCACACTATTGCTGATGCCAAGAAGCACTGAAAGAGCTGTTTCCTGAGAAGTTCTACCAGCACCTGACCAATACACAGATGTAGATATTCACAGCCAACCATTGGAATGAGCCTGGGGGAAGCAGGTGGGAACCCCAAGGGAAGAGCTAGGGGAAGGACTGAAACAGTTTAAGGGGATTGCAACCCCATACGAAGAACAATATCAACTAACTGAATGATTCAGAGCACACAGGATGGGCTTACCTGACATCAATGGGAGGGGAGGGATGCTTGATGCCCCAGCATATGGGGATAGTAGAGGGTTGAGGTGGGAGTACGTAAGTGGGTGGAGGAGCACCCTTGTAGAGGCAAAGGGTAGGGGGAAGAGGGGGTTTAGGATGAGAGGAGTTGTGGAGGGGTAACAGGGGAGGGAAGATCATTTGAAATGTAAATGAATAAAAGGTTTAATAAAAAAGAATATCTCTTAAGGTATTCTCTTTCAACTGGGACATTAAAAATGAAATTGTATAAAGCCTAGTGTAAGAGAAAGAAAAGCATATTATTGAAGAGATGTAATAAACGCTCTGATTATGTATTTACACATGACTAATGCTTATAGAGCCAAGTCTAGGGAGCACAGTGCTTTATTTTTTTGCAGACTGCCCTCTCTACAATTTCTTACAAACGGTGGAAGTGAATATAAATGGCCAGCATAATTTTCTAAATGCCATTTCTGGAAGTTTTCATCAAACTAAGCTAAAAGTATTAAGAATCACAGTTCACAAAAATAAATAAATAAATAAATAAATAAATAAATAAAATGCAGATGTGTCCAGCAAAGACAGAAAAAATTGGATTACTAGTTTCTTTAGGGAAAAAGAAGAATATCTGGCTCTACTTGAGTGAAGAGGAAAGAAACATTAGGAGAAAATAAAATAACATTTGGATAGATGATATTGAAGACATAAATAAATGAATTTGATCATTATTACAAATGGTTTATTTCAAAACAAACTCAGTTATAGTCAAATACACTTTTTTTTCAAATTTGAGACATTATCCAGTTTTAAGGTGAAATCTTGAAATTATATTTTAAAAATTTAGCTGTTATAAAAAAGATGTTTGGGAGAAATTGTATTCTTAATAGAGAATATTGGCAATCTTTATTTAATGTCCATAGGCATTTTAAAAATGGGTCTCCACAGAAAGGTTTTCACTATAGCATTCCCTCACCCCAAGAAAGTACAAGGGCATTTAAGAAATGGATCTCCATGAAAATGGTTTTACTGTAGCATTTCCATGAGGCCAGCTGTTTTAATTAAAAGTAGGTGTGATAATTTATATACTGATAATTCAATTTATTTTGACAATATATTGAATCTAGGAATTGAAGTATGTGTATGATTGTGCAGCATTTCTCCTCTGTAAACTGTGAGAGATTTTAAATGCCATAGGAAACACATGAGAAAAATTAATGCAAAAGTGAGTAGGTGAATGATGCTCACTGGACTGAACAGGTCAGCATCAGGCTGTGATAGGTCAGCATCATGACTGTAAAGAAATTCTTGGGGTTACTCAATCTAATGTGCGTGGTCTCCATTAAGAATAGAAATTACATTTAGTACTTATATTTGCATAGTGCATTAAGGAACCAGAATGTGGACACTAGAAAACATGAAATAGAGAAAGAATCATCAAACAGTAAGATAATCCAGTGACAATGGGGACCTTTGCAAAGTTGCAATTCCATTATACTCTTAAGAACCTCAGAAAACTGCCCCATTGCTGAGGAAACACAGGCCTCCCAAAATAAAACAAGACATAAAAGGCAGAACAACCAATAATGACACTTGAGAGGACTTCTGTGACACATGCTTGTAAAAGAAAGCTCTATGCATAGAGTGAGACGTGCCACCTTGATGTGGTGCAGAGCTGCTTAAACTGTGTACTGGAGACCTCTTTTCACCCTACAAACTTTTACACAGTGGCTTTTGTACAGCTACATACAATAGACATACACAGAAAACATTTACAGACAATAAATCACAAATTATTCTTTAAATGATTCTTAAGCACTATGTAAATTGATGATTTATTTTTATAAAAGCAAATTTATGTATTATTAAGACAGGTGTGCTTTTTTATTTTTGCGTAAAGAGATCTTCCCTGTGTATATGACACTTTAAGGTGCAGATTTTTTTTTCACAGTGGCTCAACATTTTCTTTTGATAGAACACCACTCTGCATAAACAGGAAACGGCAGATGTATGTTCAGGACCACCTCAGAATTGGTTGAAAGGATTCTGCTAACCCCAGAGTGAAACAATTTTTTATGAAACTTAAGTCAAAGAGCACTGTCACAAATCAAACATTCTGACACAAATAATGCAAGATATATTAATTTGATACTGGCTAAGGAATGATGGCAGGAAAATATCAATGCTCTTTTTTTTTATGTAAACAACCATATTTCTGTTAGAAAAGGCAACATTGTATATACAATGAAACAGTGCAGTGAAACAGTGATCTGAACTGTGTGCAGAGGTCATAGGTGTAGGCAGTGTGATAGCTGGCACAGTGTCAAGTACACACTGTCTGTTCACAGCTAAGGGGGCAATAAATTTCAAAATGCATTGTGGGTGAACACCTCCAAAATACTAAGATTTTGTTATGTGTTCTCTTTTGAATTAATTTTCTCATAATTGTGCGTTTAACATTACTTTTACTTACTTTAAAGTAACTAATATTTACTTTTGAGAACTCGTGTGTGTGCATGTGTGTGTGTTTGTGTGTGTGTGTGTCAGAGAGAGAGAGAGAGAGAGAGAGAGAGACTCCTACTTTGAATTATGCAGCCACAAATAAGGCCCACAGTTTAAGAAACTGGAGTTTCACATACAACTCTTAATACAGTATCCCAGATTAATTCTCTGTTACCCTTCATTTATATCCAAAGCAAGATGTGTACTGTTTCACCCCAGCCTTTGCCAAGAGCAGACTGCAGAATTCTCTCTTGTTTTGTTACATCCACAGAAGGCAGAGTGACAGATGTGAGTGTGGCTCTTTGCTTTGAATCTGGTCATACTATGAAGGTCTCCATTATGAAATTATGTCTTCTTTGAAGTTGATTCTGTTTTCAAAAATAAAGAGAAATTAAGATTATATTTTGTGTTTTTAATAATACAAAACTCATCCTACCGTAAAGTATTATCCTGAGGATCACAGTATGTTGGGTTGTAATGTGGGTTCCAGACCAGTTATATGTGGTTAAAATGTGCCCTACATCTGTCTTACCACAAGGCTAGGACCACTCATAGAGAAAGAGGCACAGAAAGTTTGACTGTACTTTCTCCACACTGGTGCCAGGCAGGCGTTGGACTATATGAAGCCGGGGGACCCTTCTGGGTTGGAGGAGCACAGTCTGAGGTACCCAGGGAATGCTGAAGCTGGGGTTCCAGGAGCTCTAACATGCCTAGGATCATAACTCTGAACCCAGCACCACAGCACTCAGAGCAAGCTAGACTCCCAGAAGCTCTAACGCACATAGGAACATAGGATTATAAAATCACAGGACCTCAGAAGATTGGTCACACCAGGATTTCAAGATCACAGAGGCAGCCTGACTTGCAGAAGCTCTTACAGAAAGGATTTCAGGATCACAGTATCACAGAGACAGCTGGACTCTGAGGAGTTCTGACACAACCAGAATAACAGGAAAGACAAGCTCCAATCAGACAAAGTGAGTGCAGGTAGCACTAGAGATAACCAGATAGCAAAAGGCAAGCACAAGAACATAAGCAACAGAAACCAAGGTTATTAGACATCATCAGAACCTAGTTCACCCACCATAGCAAGTCCTGACGCCAGAAAAGAAAAATTCAGATTTAAAATCACTTCTTATGATTATGATAAAGAATTTTAAGAAGGACATAAATAATTCCCTCAAAGATATAGAGGAAAAGGCTGGGCAGTGGTGGCGCACACCTTTAATCCCAGCACTTGGGAGGCAGAGGCAGGCGGATTTCTGAGTTCGAGGCCAGCCTGGTCTACAGAGTGAGTTCCAAGACAGCCAGGGCTACACAGAGAAACCCTGTCTCAAAAAAACAAAAACAGAAACAAAAACAAAACAAAAAAAACCAAAACAACAAAAAAAAACAAAAAAACAAACAAACAAATGTCTCTGGTCTGGGGTACCACCTGGGGCCATGTTGATGTCCAAGAGAGTTGGACCCACTCCTCCCCCAGGCAGCTCAGAAGAGCTAGTTCTTGTGTCCTCAGTGCAGGAGAGATGTAGCCCCACACCTCTCCTGGTCAGTTCAGGCGATCTGGCCCTGTTGGTGTAGGTGTGTGAGAGCTAGTTTTGGCTCTTGAAACAGACAGGAGAGCTGATCCTCACCTGGGCATTGTGGGAGAATTCGACCTGGCAGTGTGGAGAGCTAGCAGACTGATCAACTCAGGTACTATCCAGACCCAGATTCAGGGCTTTGAGTTAGCCCATTCCAACATCTGCTCAGTATATGAATTTCTGAAGCACTTGAAGGGGATGGTCCTACAAAACCAAAGCTGCAGTATGTCCATGATACAGGACAACAACAGGATATCCAAGAGGAGTCTGGGTGAGGACCTAGTATTGATGGCATAGCAAAAGGCAGAGACCTCTAACCAAATCAATGACTTCTTGCAATGAACATTTGTAAGTAAGGCTGTTTGCGCAAAAGGCTATACTATGTGAAACACTGTAACACACTGCAGTTTCCAGGAGAATTTTATTTTTAATTTTTGTTTGCTTTTCAGAGAGAGGATGCAAAGGTAGAGGGAAGATACAAAGGGACACAGAGATGAGTGGGATTAAGGTACATTATGGGGAATCCACAAAGAATCAATGAGTTAAAAATAAAATAGTGCCAAATGTGCAGCTAGGGAAATAAGGTTAATGTCTCTTAATAACAACCTCATATTCTATTTGAAACATAAATGCAAAGATGAAGTAATTTTAATTTCAACTAAAGAATCTTGTTGATCAGGTTTGGTAGCACATGCCTTTCATCATATATATATATGTGTATATATATATATATATGTATGTATATATATATATGTATGTATATATATATATATATACATATATACACACACACACACATATATATATATATATATATATGTGTGTGTGTGTGTGTGTGTGTGTGTGTGTTTGTGTGTGTGTGTGTGTATGTATATGTATATATGTTTATCTTAAATAAACAATATACTTGGCCTAAAAACTCATGCAATGTTCATGGAAAGCAGGGAATTCACTGGCTGTATCATCCCCTTATTCCATCCAATCATCATTTCAGACAGGAATATAATGGCAGTCTAAGTGTTCAGCAACAGCTAAACTCTAAAGGTGAGGATAACACCCCATTTATTTATCAGACATTACGTTATAATTGCCAATAATGTTTTAAAAGAAAGAACACATTTTCTAAACATCTTGTGTTTTATTTTATACGTTTGACTTTGAGGGGGCTGTTGTTGCTGTTATTTTAGGGTTTGACCCTGAGCGTTGATTGCTCAGAAGAATGAACATCATAGATCATATATCTCCTGGTTCCAAAGCTTTCACCATCTCATGCATCCTCACCAGAGACAAACTGCTTCTTCACAGCTTAGCTTAAAGCTTTGATTTCTCTGCTGACTATGGTTTTAGTTCTTGTGTAGTGAGCATCTTGCTCGCTTCTATGCCCAGGTCACATGCATTGCTACAGGCAAATGCTATGCCTAATAAGACAAGTTTTATTGATTTTATGTTTTGGTGTCAAAAGATAACAATCATCCCTATAGAACTTTAGTTCCATCACAGAGCCTGAGAATAAGCCACAGGAGAGAATAACAGGAAAGAGGAGTGAAAATGTCCCATAAAAGTAAATGAATAAACAGATCAAAATTTAAGATGAGAAATTTGCTTAGATCTAACATGTAAAATGTTAATTGTGGTTTCTAAATAGAAGTAATTAATTTCAGGGGGAAGATGGGTTAAAAATATGATTCTCAAAACTTATGTTTTAAGTCATTTAAGAGAGGAATGTGTTCATTAAATCCTAGATTAGGAGAAAAACTTAACATCCACTGTTGGGGTTCCTGTGGCAGCAGCCTCCCTTTTCACTCTTAGAGGTGCCAATGGACTCAAAATGTGCAATAACAGCTGAGAAACAGATGAATCTTTCTCTTAGTCAGACTCACATGATGCCTGTATTACTATTACAGGAGGTTTTAATTGAGTGATATTTTAAGAATCAAGGCAATCTTAACTATGCTCCTCTTCTCCCTAATTTAATATACGTATGTGTCATTGCAGTTCATTTATACCCATGTATTATAACTATTGAAATTCAGATTTTCACATACTCAAAAGTTGCCCTTTACATCTTAATAAACTGATTGGTAAGATTTCTTTCCTTCACTATGGGATGTATCAAACTGTCAGAGAAACTGAAATAATGAGAGCATATCTGTAAATATATGGGTCCACCAAACACATAAAGAAAATATATACAATTTTGCATATGCACTTTTTCACATGAGATTAATGTAAAGATGTTCTTCTGATAATGTAGTTGTTCTAGGATGAGTGGGTTTTTAAACTTTATTTACGTTTTTACTTTTTACCATTATAAAACTCTACATTACAAACTAAATCAAGAACGTCTGCTGATCCTGTAGGTGCTACTGGCTTCCCAATGCTACCCACTCATGAGCAGTGGCAGCTATGCCCTTAACCATTGATCATTGGTCCTTTACCCTGTATGTAAACATCGTCCCAACCAAACACTTGACTCAGACCACAGGCAGACATTAAACATCACACCAGCTCTTCACAGTGCTTGTGACTGATACTGAGAAATGTCAGGGGCTCTGTTTGCACTGCAGCTAGTTCCTAATTTGGGGTAACTTGTCTAGTGCTCACTGCAGACATTTCCCCTTCTTCTTGAAAAATTCTGAAGAATAAGATGCACAGAAGTTTCATGATCACAGTCAGCCCTACTTTTAATGAGGCACTATTTAGTTTGTGGAGTCTTCTTACATTTGATGACAAATCCTATCTCTAGTTCCTTCACCATCAGAAACTGTACAGTATAATAAGAAGATGAGAGGAAAATGAGTGGAGAAAAATGGAAAAATCAATTTTGTGCTCTACAATCACAGGAAATAAACTATGGGTTATCCTGCATTACTGGATTGGATCTGACTCATCAAATGTTTGATATTTTATCTCTCCACCTTATTTACAAAATATGTATTATATTATATGGTAAACTGGAGGTACTGGGTGAGTCACTGAGCTCCTCATCAAAGTTCATTCAGAAAAAAACTCTCTATGTCTCCACAGAATATGAGAGACCTAGAGAAGAAAAATAAACTTTTTGGTTTTCTCCGTGTTAGTCACAATACACCTTTTTGCTGATATTTAGTCCCAAAATAGAAGTCAATGTTCTAAGAACTAAATGACTTCAATGATGTCCCAGATATTGAGGTACAGAAAGAGATCACGGTCTTTTAGCTACTTGTTCTAGGCACAGGACACTGGAACACATTGCTCTCATAAAGACAAGTAACTGGTAAAAGTCTTCTGACTCCTCTTGTCCCACAGGCAATAAGGAACTATATGACTCTCTGAGTGAACAAAGCTTTTTCCTGTCCCCTCATTTTAGGAGAGCATGTATAAATAAAGTATCACACCTTGGTGTTCAAAGAAACATTCCCGAATGGAAGAGGAACTACCAAACTTAGCATTTGTTTGGTTTTTTTTCTACAGACAGATGAAACAGAGCATTCAGCTACTTAGAAACTGCATTTCAAATGTGAGAAATGATGTTTGTCCCCAAACAAAGTCATATGATAAACACATGTGCTTGTAAAACAGCCCACTCCAAACCATACTCTGGAGTGAAAAGAGAGTTGAAGATGTATTTTATTTGATGAGCCATGTACAAATTTTAGTGTATGTTCACAACCTCATTAAATACATGGCAGCCCCTTTGGAACAAACTGAACACGGTCCCAAACTTCCTCAGCCTGTTTTGGGAAAAAGAACTACTGGGCAATCTGAGCTCCAAGCCACAAGGCAACCACTGGAGCCACAAGCCTGGCTGGAAGGATAAATTTAGAATAAGAAAGTACAGAGCCAGGTTGCTCCTTGGGAGTCTAGAGGCAAAGCAAGGAGTAATTACTTGGGGGTATGACTCTGCCTTAAATTTATAACATAGTTTAAAAGGTAAAACTGTAGAAATACAACTGCTTCCAAGTCTACACCGTCAACTCACCTTTACATGGGAAGCATTAATAAAAAATCTCAGCCGGCAAGGTAAAACCAACAAAGTTCATAACTGCCAATACCCACATGAAAAGTTATGAATTCTCAGTAGCATAATCATTCTTGACCTGTGCCATCAATGTCCTAGCATCTTATAGTGTCTCAGAACAGATTTCCTCCCACTAGCGTGTGAGGGTCTCTGCGGGTAAATGGATGTGTCCTTGGGGACTCAGATCATCTCATAATTTTTTCAAACTTAGGTTTTCATTGCTCTGATAACCTTTGAAAACTTAATACAAAATATTCTGGATTCTCTGAAGGATCCCAAACTGCCATTTGACTTGTGCTTACAAACAAATGGATGCCACATGATATTTCTAGAGGGAAAAAGAAATGGCTTTAATATATAAACTATGTACTTACCCCCAAATGAAGGCCAAATGCTGTCATGATTTATTGTACAAAAGAAGTTTTCACAGCAGTTCCCAAAGGGCAAATTGGGGTGAACAGAATCATCACACAGCACAGAATAAAGTACATCCAGCAGCCCCTGCCTCCAGAAGTCAGCAAAGGCTGTTCTTTGTGCTAGGGTCTCAGTTTCGACTCCCATAACACACCTGGGGTAGAGAGCTGCTAGGCAGGGATTAACAGTAGCTCATGGATGTTAACTAGGGCCATAAGAGAAAATTAACCTTTAAGCAGGTACCAAATTATGAGTTCAAAAGTTTGAGCAGAAACAACTGAAGTGAAAGATTATTAACAAAGGCATTGTAGTGCAAATCTAATCTCTTGTTCTGGAAATATATATGCAGCTGTTATAGATGCCTATTCTAATCTAAGATTCTAAACCAGGGAAGTTTGCTACTGCTGTAATGAAAATGGGACACATATAAGAATATAGGTTTGGTACAATCTGGAACATAGGGAGGGGCACTTTTATGGAGTCATGGAAAAGAAAATCTTTTCTTTTTAATTTTAATTTTTATTGGATATTTTATTTATATTTCAGATGCCAATCCCTTTCCCCATTTCCCTTCCCCAGAAAACCGCTATCCCGTGCCCCCAATTTTCCATTTGGCTTTTATACAATTTTTTTAAATGTCAATCAAGGGCTTTATAAGTATGGTAAAGCTCAATCAGAAGTGTAACCGAATACCCAACCTAGCTATGTAAACTATCTTTGACTAGTGGAGACACATGAACTTCTGCCTCCATGCCCCCTCTCTCATTCTCTCTCTTTTTCTCTCTCATTACTGAGCTTCTCACCTACTTCATCTTCTCCTCTCCTTACTCCATCTTTTCCTCTCGGTGCTCCTTTCCCCTCAGCTCCTCCTACATATTACCCTTCCTGTTAAAATAAAGCTTTTCTCTCAGAATACAATTAGAGCATAATTATTCCTATTTGTACCAGTGAGGTACAAG
>JANHMN010000012.1:65887412-65913242 GCA_030674055.1 Rhabdomys pumilio
ACACACACACACACACACACACACACACACACACACACACACACACACAAACACACACACGGCTTTCTTAGCCTTTAGTACAGCCTAAACTCCCAGAATTATTAATAAGAAACGACGTGTAAGCTTTTCATTTTCTTGAAGAATAATTTATATATAATTGGGGAAGTATCATCGGCTCTGGATGTTTTGAGATCTGCCATAAGTCAGCTGGCATACGGAAGCTGGGTTTAGATGATCCAAAGCCCCCTATGATATGGAAAGTTTTCAGGTGCAAACCTGAAAATCAGGAAAGTCAGTTCAGTTCAAAACTGAAATGTTGCTAGCTTCAAAGGGAATTCTATATAATGGGACCATGAGGTGGAACTGCTTTAAAAATATGTTGAAGTTCAATAACTAAGTGTGTGATCTCAGATTCAATCAATGAGAACTGTGAAATGGCTTGTAACTTTACCACAGCCCCACCCAAACTCAAGATTCCATTGCAATTGAGACACAGAGAATGGTGTAAATAGCAAAAGAATAGGATGAATGTCTGCCATAAACAGATCAGTCTTAATGGCAGCTTATGTTCAAGAATTTTACTCTGTAGAAAGTTAGGTCAGCCATGTTCTGGATATTTAGGATGCTGTGCTTTACTCAGGCATGACTCTGTAGGACCATCATATTACTCTCCAAGTATACTGTGCTTAGGAAATATCTTGTGTGTCTCTCTTACTTTGTAATGTATCTGCTGATTTGAGGGAAAAAATGGATGATAGGGTATTTATTCATGTATATAATGTTTCTTTTATATTCTTTAAAAAACAAAATTTTCTAACTTTATTTCCCAAGGTAGGAATAGAAGCCAGGCAGAAACTACTTAAAGAAAAAATGACAATATGTCAATTTGAGTTTCAAAAGTAGATGAAAATTTACAATATAACAGAATCATGAATTCACAGCTAATATTATCTATGGTATTTTATCTCAATGTACACTTGAAAAATATTAGAAATTCATTTTTAATCTGAAATAAATATGCAATTTAATATAAAGTATTTAAAATAAAATTAAACATTAGCCATTAGGTTTGTTTCATTTTTGATATATTTCATTCATCTTACCTCTTCCTTGAAACCTCATTCCATAAGCATGTTTTATTAATGATCTATTAATAAGCCTTCGCTTAAAACATGACTGATTAAAAAGTAGGCCTAATTTTAAGCAAGTGATCTGAAAATTTTCATTTATTGAATTCATTGAGGTTTAAGTTCTCATTTGTATAGCTAACGGGTGAATTACAGATGTGCATGCTTGTTTTATCATTATAATGAGCAGGACTCATATGTGCAGCACTAATTAAAATTCTGCTCTGACCCATATAGCTGCAGCCTCTCCCCCATATAAATTATTTTTAAATCTTTATTTTAAATTTATTATATATGTGCATGTAATGAAAGTATTTATTTTTAATATAGCATAATCAAGGTTAAAAGAAAGCAAAAATTAAGTTCAGACTTTTTAATACTTCAGGGTACATTTTTAGTACTCTACAGAGAGAATTAGTCACACAGCTCCCATTAACTTTAATGGAACCTGTATGGGCAAACACTATGCTGAAATTCCTAGGACGTTAATGTCAGTAGAGTTTACTAGCTCCTACTTCTTTTCTTCTTTGGACCTCTACTTTGGGCTACTTTTACTTTCTCACAGTCCACAGAGAAAACCAGTCAATAAAAATAATTAACATAAATGTTTCCATGTTTTATAAGTTCACATTTTCTATACATCTGCCAAAAAAGTTAAAAATCTGCAACCGATGCATGTAGCATTTTTTTTAAATTCAAATAACAAGTACATTAAACTAAATGAGAGCTTATATACATATGAATTTGTGTTGTGTAAATAGGAACACTGAATTCATTACTTTCATTACTTTCTTTTTTTTTAATTACTTTTATTTTTTTTACAATCCAGTCATTACTCCCTTCCTGGTCTGTTCTCCCATGTAGGGGTTGGTTCTGATGCTCTGATCGATCAGGAATCTGTGTGTAAACCCTGAAGGTCCTGTTTCCTAATTGGTTATTGATCAATCAATAAAGATGCTAGCAGCCAATGGCTAAGCAGAGAGCAAGACTAAGTGAAAAAATTCAGACCAGGTTTATAGCTCCATAGTTATTTCTCATTCTGTGTGATTTTCCTCTGTAGAGAACAAAAGAGTCTTAAAGACAGAGTGGAATGAGAATGTGGCTTCTTGTGATTCTATGAAATCACATCCACTGTCTTGTCTTCAATGTCAGACAGTGAAACTGTTTCCTCTAACCAGCAAAAAGGTCCTTGGTGTTTTGTCTTTCATTTTTCTGAATGCATAATTTATATACAGTCCATTTATTACTAACCATAGTGTATTGTACCTGGAAGTCTGTCTTCAAAAGAACAGAATCTACAAAATCAAAACTCACATTTTCAGCTGACAGTTATGACTCAAACATGTAAAAAAAATGCTTTATTTCTTCATTCTGAGAACATTAGACAAGCTCCAAATAAACTAATTCAACTATTAAAAACAATATTTATAAAATTAAAAGTGAATTTTAGCGCTTTCAATTTGCTTGCCTACTCATTAATCTCAAAGGAAATCTAGAAGAGAAAATAAATAAAACACCATTTCTGACTCACCTGATATGTGTTTCCCTTCCCAAAACAATGACATATGACATTGCAATAATAAATAAATATTAACTAATAATTTTGAAGCAATTACTGTCTTGAGGCATTGTGCTCATTTTGTGAAGCTTTTTGTACAGTGCTGTGTTTTTTAATCCATTCAACATGTAAGTAATGTGCTATCACCATTTTGTATTTATAATGAAAAGAAAACAAACATTTGCAAAGTTGGTAAAAAGAAGAGCTAAATATGAACTTAGATTAGTTGTCTTATCTCTTGAATTCCTGTTCTGATTTATCAAAACTACCACTTTCTACCATTTAGGGTAGACACAGAAAATTGCAATTAAGCTAACTTTTAAAAACTGCCAGATTTCAACATTCTATCATAGGCCACTAAGAATATTTAAAATAGCCCATTGGGGTTTCAGGTGACAAACTGTCAATCAATGGAGAGAATCAAGGCACACCAGGTATTATAAGCCTGTGATTGTGCTAAGGAAGAATTCAGCCATTGTTCTAGTCAAATCTCAGAAGTGGACTCAAACTCTCTGTGTTCAGAGAGGTAATTTTAGTTAGTGAGTTTTATGTAAGCTTGCAAATGACAAAGTCAATGCTATAATTTTCAGGATAAAAATTCCAATGATATTTTATTTTGTTACTTATATTTACATATTTATTTGCAGGTGATTTATATGTGGTCAGCTGTCAGCTTTATACAATAAAGGTATTTGTTCAAACAGCTAATATTCAGGCCCCTCTGCAGTATCCCTTTCTTGAATGGGTACAGACCTGTGACTTGCTTTCAACCAATAAAATACAAAAGCTGATGGGAGGAAAATGCTTGTATGTACATGATTATGTATCCATATCCCCAGCTGCCTTCTATGGAGAAAGAAGTAATATACCAAAAGTTGTGTGTCAGGGAGCTTGGATATCCTCTAGCATTAGCCTTCAGCATTGTCTTTCAGCTAGTCAGCAAAATAAAGCCTTGTGTCTGAACAACACAACACAACACAGAGCTAATTTATAGCAATAACCTAAGTGGATTCACAAGTGCTCCCAGTCTAGCTTGAGGATGCAGAAGAAGCCAGCCCTGTACTCTTTATTGCTGATTTTCAAAGACACCCCATTCCGAGAAATTTTAGGAAATTAATGTTTGTTATTTACATCCACTACATGCACAATAATTTCTTATATGATTAAAAATGAATACATGTCCTTAGTCTTGATTTGACAAGAATCTAGAACTGAATTTAATTATTGTCAAGTCAAGTAATATTTGGCTAGCTAAACCTGGCTAGTTAAAATGCAATACTATTATGTTATACACAGTCCTAAATGAAACAAAAGGTTTTGAGACAGGGTTTCTCTGTGTATCCCTGACTGTCATAGAACTCACTTGGTAGACAGATTTGTCTGTCCTCCACCTCTGAGCTCTGACTACCTTTGCTTTCCAAGTGCTATGATTACTCTTTAATTAATAAGTGACAAAATAAAACATAATTATGTAACAGTAGTAAAAAAAGAAATAAAAAATTCATAGTATTCATAGGAATATACTACTACTATAATAGAAACAATAACTCAGCCTCCAAAAGTTAACAAAGTAGTTTTTCTATACATGTGATGTATGTGCTATTATTATATCTCATTCTTTTTGAACAAGTGCTATGATGAATTAATCATTTTTTATTCTTAAGCTGATTCAAAGATCTGTGTTTTTGCTATGTTCTTCATTTTAAAGACTATAAATTAGACTTTGGTGAACATTTACTTTATCCTTACATTTAGCCAGCTGTTCTAAGGGATTTACTCAAAGATTTTCAAAAGCTGATTAAATATAAAAAATAGATATGCAAATGAGAATATTCAATAAAATTGCTGGCTTATTCTTAGAGCATGAATATATACAAAAATGGAATAAAAAAGAACTATTTTGACCCAACAAGTACCTGACTGAGACAGATGCAAATATTTATACTCAATCAATGAAATGAAGTCAAGGACTCCTTGGTTGAATTAGGGAAAGGCCAGAAGAAGTTGAGGAGGAGGGAGACCATATAGGAAGACTAGCAGTCTCAACTAACCTGGAGCCTTGAGATCATTCAGACACTGAACCAGGCAGCATAAAAGAGCTGGTTCGAGGCACCTAACACATATACAGCAGAGGACTGCCTGGTCTGGCCGCAGTGAAAGAAGACACATGTAACCCTCCAGAGACTTGAGGTCCCAGGGAGTGAAGAAACCTAGCAGGGTAGGGAAAGTGGGAGGATGTGGAGAGTGGGGGTAAGAAGGGGATGGGAACATCTTCTTCGAGACAGGGGAGGAGGAATGGTATGAGGAACTGTCAGGGGGCAGACCAGAAAGGGTATAATGACTGGACTGTAAAAAAAAAAAAAAAAAAAAAGATTAAAGATAATTTAAAAAAAAAAAACAATCACTTCTATAATCACTATTTTGCCATTGGCAAAAGCATCTCCAATAGGCATTAAACTATATTTTTCTATCCAAGTTATTTAATTTATAGATATATATTTCTTTGATGTTCTTACATTAATAAAAGATGGAACCAAAGCTGGAAGATGGCTCAATGGGTAAAAGCATTAGCTGAACAAGCCTGGTTATGTGAGGTAGAATCTCAAGCATCCACAAAAAAGCCAGGATCAGTAGGCAAATATCTGGTAGGCAGAAACAGGAGAATTTCCAGAAGCTGAGGGCCAGCTAGGCTGACTAGCACAGTGACATGAATATCCTGTCCGTACCAACTAGAAAGACAAGGACCAATACACGAGCATTGTTCTCTGGCTTCTGTACCCATGCCCAGCACTTACAGCACTTATCTACTTATCTCTGCATCCATATATAAGTGAAAGAATTCATTCATATCTCACCAACACACATGCACACATACATATCACACACACACACACACACACACACACACACACACACACATTAAAGTACTTCATCTTATGAATAGTATATTAAAATTAACAGAAAAAATTCAAAAACAAGAAAGTAGTCAGTGGAAAAAATATATTTTCCTGAATTTAAGATAATAAATATATGTTTCTCCTGCCTTGAAAATTTATCAACAAAACCGAGTGTGAAAATTAAAGCATTGTTTTTATGCCTTTATGAGTGTTAGACAATTCCTACTTACTTTTCCAAGCACAATTAATGTAACCTGAGATATAATAAATATTGAATGTTGTAACAAAATAAAAGGCAAAAATTAACCATCGGTCACTAATAACAAATGAAAATTCAAAATTTATTTTTGTCTGTTATGAAGGATGTTACAATCTGCATATTCTCTAAATGTTTTATATTATAGTGAAAACATGAACAAACTATATTAATTTTTATTAATTACAGAAAATTCAGACAAATATAGTCCAACTTTAATGTTTATTTGTATAAAAAGTGGCTACACGTGTTTATGTTATTCCTTGAAGTACATACATATGTGTTTGAAAGCAAATAACCAAGCAACAATAGATTACTTGAGATGAGTCTCTATTTTCTTAATGAAATGTTTAGAGTCCAAAAGCAGTTGGGAAGGCTGAAAAATCTTATGTGGCTACTACATAAAACTCTATAGAACAATTTCATGAAATAACATGTTTATAAACATACAGCAGGGCAAAGAATGCTAATGGAAAATTTTAAATTGGATAACTTCCTGAGTTTTACCGACTTCAATTGTTTTGAGTGTGTAAACTTTGGAGGTCTCTATGGTGCTACATGGTTTTCATAATCAGTATGCCTGTATGTAAGTGTGTACAGGTAATTTCCATGTCTTGTACTGAGGATATGAACTGTGTAAAATTACTGTAGGAAGTTGTAAATGATGTATGAAATTAGAAACTTCAGCCCACTGGCAATACACGGGTAGAACAGATAGTGCTGTGCAGTCTCTTGTTGTCACTTGTCATAGTGCTCATGAATAAAGCTGCATGTCAAAGGAGCATACCAAACAACATATGCATGTCACTTCTCTTAAAATTATACACCTTTTTTAAAGACTGGCTTTGAAACATCAGAGTGTCCAGGGTACGTATAAAGAACTAACATGTTGATTATTTCAATTGCATATCCAAAAAAATTAAGTCAGAGTGTTTATGTAACTCAGTAGAAATGTGCCTACATGCTTCCCCTAAACATTGTTAAGTTTCTAGGTTTGCCATACAAACTAAGCCTACTTGCGATACATGTACAAAGGCTTAGTTGATAAAAATCATACAGCCATTTAAAAGACATCTGTATGCACTGCAGTCTTGATTCAACACTTTGTTGTTTGAAAGACATTAGTTCTCACCCACAGTAGATGGACACACAGAGTAGAAGCAACAGCCCTTACTTTCTTAAAAAACACTTTTAATCTATACCTGCTGTGGGGGTCTTCTCACTCCAATTCACATACCAATTCTCAACTTGTGTATTAGATCAAACAGTGATGCTAATTTAACTTGTCATCTTGTCATAAAATATTCTACTACCAGAAGAAGTAAACATGAAGACACAATTGTGGTAGAGATATTCCTTGAATGTGGTCTTGATAAACACTCCTACACCATAAAAACTAAGGGAAGCATAAAATCTTATCATGAGGATAGTAATATCACATAACACAACACACATACTGCATATGTGCGTGCACACAAACAAAATAATTTTTAAGTAGAGCTAAAGACTTAGACTGACAAAACTTAAAATTAGTCAGTATGCCTGCCTCGCAAAAAATTAATTAATATAGATAAAAATTAATATACTTAAAAATGGTAGATGAGAAATTTGTGAAAGAAAATAAAATCTTCATTATCATTAATTGACATATTAGAAAACACTTTGATCAAATTATAGAAGGTAAAATTGTAACTGACATGTCTGTATAAATGTGCATATATACATATAGATGACTTGGAGATTAGGAAAGTTTTAAGATCATTTTGTTACTATATGATTTCTGTACTACTCTTGATACAACATAAAGTATTGTATAAGTGTATTTTTATTAGATCCAAATATGCATTATAACTAGGGGAAACAAAAAGAAAAATCTAAAAACGACAAAGAGATCATATTTGGTTACATAAAATATTTAATGAAAGCCATAAGCATTCAAACTACTGAATTAAAATTATAAGAGTAAAAACAAAAACAAAAATCCCTAAGATAAAATAACTGAGAATGTTAAAAAAGCATTTAAAACACTAAAAGTGTAGCAAACATGGTAAGTACTAGCCCCAAACTGACAGTCATCTTAAAAACCCATGGCCAGAATGAACACATTGATAAGACAGAGGTATACAGGCCTCTTACAGACCCAGTTGTATGTTGTTTAAAAGAAATTTGTTTGTTCATGTTTTATTTTGCAAGACAAGGTTTCTATGTGTGGGCTTGGCTGTCCTGAAACTCACTCTGTAGACGAGGTTGGCCTCTAACTCATAGAGATTCACCTGCTTCTGCCTCCCAAGTGATGAAATTAAAGGCATGTGTCACCAACTACTCTACTTATTTATTTTTAAGAGCAAATATTTTACTTTTTTGGTTGTGTGTCTGTGTGTGTATGCACGCGCACACACAAGTGTACAGCATAGGCATCCCCATGTGTAGACCTGAGTACAGAGACCTGCTGAGGTCATAGGCATTGGATACCCCTGGTACTAGAATTACAGGTGGTTGTGACTCACCTTCCTTAGAGACTGGGAACTGAAGTCAGGTCCTCTGCAAGAGCTGTATGAGCCCTTAAGCCATCTCTTCAGACACTGAACATCATATTTAATGGTGGGAGAATAGAACACTTCATTCTAAGATCAAGACAAACATACTATTGGATTTAGATCTTTTATTTATTATAAAAATAGAACATTAGTTTGGAAACAGTATAATTAACAGTCCTAGGTTAGATTGCATGAGAAGAGTAGATACATTATTTATTATTTATTATCAAATAATAAATTGTATACATTCTAAAAAAATCAGGAAGCATTCTACCACAAGACCCGCTATACCACTCCTGGGCACATGCCCAAAAATTTTTCTTCCTCACCACAAAGACACTTGGTCACCTATGATCATAGAAGCTCTATTTGTAATAGCCAAATTGGAAACAACCTAACTGCTTCTTAACATGAAGAATGGATAAAGAAAATATGATGCATTCTGTTGCAAGATATTTGACCACTGTGACTCCTGAGATTGTGTTATTCACTGGAAGAAAACATTTAGTTGTGGTATGGCTTAAACTTACCTTACTCCTTTAATCCCTTTGGCCAGAATACAAATACCTTTCATCCCAAAAAATGAAGGTAAACTTAGTTTCTATTAGAAATCACCCATGTTGAAAGGGATAGATAATTGAGTGGCAAAGTGACAAACTGACAAATCAGGGAAAGATTTGACAAAGTAGGATATGCCCAACTATCAGGAGAAGAGAGAGGAAAGGGAAGCTACTTACAAGATTCAGGGCAGGAGTCAAGCTATGGTGGTGCACAGCTTTAATCCCAGAGCCCAAGACACAGAGGCAGGTGGGTCTTTGAATTCAAGACCCTCCTGGTCTACAGAATATGTTCCAAAACAACCAGGGTTACACAGAGAAATCTTGTCTGGAAAAAAAAACAAAGAAGACAGACAAAAAGGGGAGAGAGAGAGAGAGAGAGGAACTGGGATTTTTGGAGGATGGGGAGCAAACCTCTTGGGTAAACTAGAAACCTAGGACAAGGGAAACTTTCAGGAACCAATGAGGTGATCCTAGCTAAGACTTCTTGCATTAGGCTATAAGGAACCTGAAATGCTCACATCCTATAACAAGGAAAGACCTCCAATGTAAGGATCCAGACACCAGCTCACCCACATAACCTTAGACCCACAATTTGTCCTGCTAACAAGATGTGAAGGAATAAAGATAGAGGACAAATTGAGGAAATGACTAGCAAATGACTGGCCCAACTTGAGACCTATGTCATGAGAGATAGCCTGCCTCTGACATTATTGATGATATTCTTTTGTCATTTTTGTTTATCCCTTCAGACAGGAACCTAGCATAACCATTTACTGAAAAGCTTCACCCAGGTGCTGATGAAAACACAAAGTAGAGACCCAGATTCAAATATTAGATGGAGCTTGGAAAATCCTGTGGAAGAAAGAGAAGAAGGATTGGAGGAGCCAGAGAGATCAAAGACACTACAATAAAACGTACTGAATCAATTAACCTGGGAGACTAAATCAGAAACCAAACAGCATACACTGGATGGATCTAGTCCTCCTACACAAATGTAACAGATGTTGCAGCATGCCCTTCATATGAGACGCATAACAACTAGAGCAGGGGCTGTCTCTGACTCTGTTATCTGCCTTTGCACCCCTTTTCCTTAACTTTCCCTTAGAAGTCTACTTAATAGATGAGCCTAGTCAATAGGAGAAGATAAGGCAAGGCCTATGCAACTTGACATGCCAATGGGAGGCCTCCCCTTCTCTGAGAAGAAATGAAGGGAAGGATTGGGGAAGAGGAGGGACATGGAGGTAATAGTGAAAGTAGAAGAAGAAAGGGAGGGAGGAATGGAGGGAGAGCATACGAAGTAAATAAATTGATTAACTAAAAAAAAAAACAAAACAAAACAAAACTATAGGGCTGTGACCACAGAACAGTGCAATATAGTATAATTTGTAAGTCCTGGATTATATCATCACTGTGCAAGCACACACACGCACACACACACTCACACACATACATACACACACACACACACACACACACACACACACACACACACACCACAGAGAGAGGTGGGAGAATAAAATGAAGAAAAATAAGGTAAAAAGTGTCACTCTTCACCATGAATTTTTAAATCATAAAGTCATATAATGCAATATGCAATAAATATGAATAAATTCGTAGGATAATGAAAAATAAAATAAATACAGAGGATAAATACATGTAACATTTCCTTTCTAAAAATCTCAGAAGTAATATGCCTTTTTAGAAAAGTACCAAAGAAAAAGTGAATATTCAAAATCAATACTGTTCTTATATGCCAATAAAGAACAAGTAAAAATTGAATTTAAAATGCCTTTTGGCTGGGGCAGACAGCTAGCTTGTCTGCTCCTGTGAAGATACCATATCCTGAGCCATCCTAGAGGAACCACTGAACTTAGAGCAAAAGGTAAGAACCCTCTCTCACAACATTACCCACCAGAGCTGCAACTGTAAAACTCAGGAAACACCACCCACCCAAACCCCACCCCTTCAGACAGAATACCATTCCCCTTCCACCCCTCACTTGTTCCTTTTGACTGGGCAGAGACCTAGCTGGTCTGCTCCAGTGAAGACACCATATCCCGAGCCATCCTAGAGGAACAACTACACTCAGAGCAGCAAAGGAAAAAAGGCACTCAGAGCAGCAGGATTTCAGTATTCCAAAGGGAGCCCAAGGACCAGGAGCTCAGGATCACAGAATTACAGAGACATCTGGACTCTGAAAAGTTCTGACACAGGCAGGATAACTGGAAAGATCGGCTCCAATCTGAAACAGTGAGTGCAGGTAGCAATAGAGATAACCAGATGGCAAAAGGCAAGCACAAGAACATAGGCAACAGAAACCAAAGTTACCTGGCATCATCAGAACCCAGTTCTCCCACCATAGCAAGTCCTGGACACCTGATCACACTAGAAAAGCAGGATTAGGAATTAAAATCACTTCTCTTGATGATGATAAAGGACTTTAAGAAGGACATCAATAACTCCTTTTTAAAAATACAGGTGAATACAGTTAACAGGTAGAAGCCCTTAAAGAAGAACCACAAAAATCCCTTAAAAAAAAAAAAAAGGCGAAGGAATTAAACAAAACCATCCAGGATCTAAAAACAGAAGTAGAAACAATAAATATATCTCAAAGGGAGACTACCCTGGAGATAGAAAATCTAGAAAAGAGATCAGGAGTCATAGATGCAAGCATCACCAACAGAATACAAGATATAAAAAAGAGAATCTCATGTGCAGAAGATACAATGAAAAACATTGACACAACTGTCAAAAAAATTACAAAATGCAAAAACCTTCTGTCCCAAACATTCAGAACCCAGATGTCCTTCAACAGAGTAATGAATACAAAAATGTGATACATTTACACAATGGAGTTTTACTCAGCTATTAAAAATAATGAATTCACGAAATTCTTAGGTAAGTGGATGGAACTAGAAAATATCATCCTGAGTATGGTATCCCAATCACAGAAAAACACACATGGTATTTACTCACTGATAAGTGGATATTAATCCAAAAGCTTGAAATAGCCAAGATTCAACTCACAGACCACATGAAGCTCATGAAGAATGAAGACCAAGTGTGGATGTCTCGGTCCCACTTAGAAGGAGTAACAAAATACTCAAGGGAGCAAATATGGAGACAAAATGTGGAACAGAAACTGAAGGGGAAGCCGTTTGGAGACCATTCCACCTGGGTATTCATCCCATGTGTAGTCACCAAAGGTAGATGCTGACGTGAATGTCAGGAAGTACGTGCTGACAGGACCCTGACATAGCTATCTCCTTAGGGGTCTGCCAGAGTCTGACATATTCAGAGGCGGATGCTCACAGTTAACCATTGATCTGATCAAGGGGTTCCCAATGGAAGAGTTAGAGAGAAGACTGAAGGAGCTGAAAGGGTTTGTGGCCCCATGAGAAGAGCAGCAATACCAACCAACCAGAGCTCCCAGGGTCTAAACCACCAGTCTGGGAGAACATAGGTAGGGACCCATGACTCCAGCTGTATATGTAGGGGAGAATAGCCTTTTCGAGCATAGGTGGGAGAGGAGATCCTCAGTCCCATGAAGGTTGGACACTGAGTGGGGGAGGAGAATTTGAGTGTGGAGAGGTGGGAGTGGGGGGTAGGAGGGGGCACATCCTCATAGAAGCAGGAGGAGGGGGGATGGGATAGGTGGCTCCTGGGGGGGGGGAATGGGGTAAGGGAATAAAATGTAAATATAATATCCAGTAAAAAAAAAAGAAAGAAAGAAAGAAAGAAAGAAAGAAAAGAAAAGAAAGGAAGAGTTTGAACCTCATCATGAGGTAAGGTGACTTTTCTTTGGCCAAAATAGAAATATTAATGTCTGAATTTCCTATTTCCTTTAAGTTTGGCACTCAAAACATAGTAGCATGTGTTATACATACTGTGGTCTGTTTTATGGAATGGTTGAACAGTCCCTTACCAAAGAAAACCTTATGTGAAAATAGCTTTTATGAATGGCACAGCCAGGGTATAGGATGATACTAGCAGGAAAGAATCAAACTCAGGGTAAAATCAACCAAGTAGAAACAAAAAGAACTATACAATGTCTCAACAAAATCAGAAGCTGGTTCATTGAAAGTAGAGGTGGGAGTGGGTTGGTGGATGGGAGAATATCCTGGTAGAACCAGGAGGAGGTAGATGGAATAGGGTGTTCCTGGGTGGTGGGAAAATGAGGAAAGGGGATAACATCTGAAATGTAAATAAAATATCCAATAAAATTATTTTTAAAAATGCTGTAGAATTCAAAAAGAAAATATTTGATATTAATTTAACAAACATCTTTAGGTCAAAAACTACAAATTTTATGGAAATAAATCAATGAACTAAAGAAGTAAATATTCTACATTGATGGTCAGAATATATTCTGAGCAAGATGCCCATTTTTTCAACTTAAGCTATATATTCAAAGAACTCTAAAACAGATGAAAGTCCAAATAAATTATTTTGCAGCTATTAAACAAATTCTAACAAGTTGCTTTCTACACCATATGAAGGGGCAAAATCCCTTATAGACCAACACAATTCTAAAAGAAATAAACTTAAAAACCCTAGGGAAGGATATAATCCATCATTTATAGGATTATGTCAAAGTTACAGATACCAAAAGAGGGTATTAACCAAGGACTAGACTAGATAAATTTATAGAACACAACCGAGATCCCCAAAATAAATATATATAGCTATAGCTATAGTGAATGAAAACATATCAAAAGAGCAAGGATACTATAAGGAAGAAATATGTCCTTTTATAAAAGAGGTTATAGAAAAAGGTAAGTGTACACATGCAGAAAAAGGTGACTTTAGAAACAAATCTTACCACTTCTAAAAAGTTAACTAAAAATAGACCATATTTTTGAATACCTAAAATACTACCTTAAGTCTAATGGGGAGTTTGTAGATGTAGCACAAAAGTATGGCTCATTTAAAAACTAATAAAATAAATTTAATTAAAATTTAAAGTATCCACTCTTAAAAACACTGGCACAGCATAAGATGGTATCTCACAAAGCATAGGTAGCTTTTATTTACTTATGTATTTTTACACTCCAGATTTTATTCCCCTGCCCCATCCACTGTCTGACTGTTCCACATACCTCTCAACACTCATTGTATCCATCCGCCCCCCACCCCACTTGACCTCTAAACTCCCTGAGACCTCCAGTCTCTTGATGGTTAGGCGCATTATCTCTGAACACAGACCTGGCAGTCCTCTGTTGTATATGAGTTGGGAGTCTCATATCAACTGATGTATGCTGCGTTTTTGGTGGTCCAGTGTTTGAGAGATATTGGAGTTCCAGATTAACTGAGACTGCTGGTCCTCCTGGAAGCCCTGCACAAGTGGTTTATAAAAAGCATAAATCTCAGAAAGAAGTAGACAACACAATTAAAGATTAAGTCAGAGATCAGAATGAATATGACACCAAAAAATATACACACATTAAAGATCAACAGATAAAATTCTACATAACATCTCATTGGAGAATAACTATAAAGAATTAACAAATGAAGCTGAAATTTCAGAATATTGGCATTTTCTGAATGTAGTACCTGGAATTGCCATTCTTTATTGGTGAAGATTAAGATAACCCCTTTGAAAGATAGCTTGTAGGTTTCTCAGAAAGCTAACAACATTTATTATACTACCCAAAAAACATGCCCCTGGCATTTATCCAAATGAATTGAAAACCTACAATCACACATATCATAAATAGTACTTTTATTCATAGTGCTAATTTATTTTTAAAAATTCATAATATCATTCCAAACTTAAGTACATAAATGCATAACAGAATCCCAAAGAGCAGCATATCATTTAGTACTAAAAAGTGATGTTGCCAAGACTGAGAAAATTTGAATTTGCACCAAGAAGTGAAAGAACTCTCAGCAAAGGCTATTTCTGGATTGTTCATACTTCGTGTGATGTCTGTAGGTTAATGGGAGAGTTGAACAAGCTATACACGGGATTTTTAGAGTAGTGGCACTATAGTGAATAGCACTATGTTGGTAATCATATCAATATTAATTTCTCAAACTCATAGAATTTGCACCAAGAATTAACCCTAAAGAAACTCTGGACTTGATTTAGCAAGGATGTACCAATACAGGTTCATCTAAACCTTTGATAGAGCCTGCTGAATGAGAAAGATGATATCAGTGCTGGAAAGTAGAAGATTGACAAACAATCTCTCTTCCTTCCTTTTAATTCTATCATGATCACAATACTCTTCTAAAATAAGATCTATTTTACAAAAACAATAGAATGAAAAAAATACTTGACAAGTCAGAATATAGCTTTATCTTACAAAATTGGGTTGTGAAATTAAGCCAAGTACACATATCGAAACTGTGCTTCCTTTGGAAAATAAGGCAAAATTCATCAGGCTCATTTGTGAAAGCAAACATCACAATATCAGCACTAGGGTTTGATCTTAGTTGTCATGTATGTAAAACAAGCCCCTTACAACTGAGCTGGAGTCCCAGCTTTGGAGTTGCCATATTATTCTGGCTTTTAAAAATTTCACAGTCTACAAATAAAGAGCTCAAAATATCAAAAGAGATATATTTCAATAATGTTTAAACCCTGCATTTTGTGTGCACAGAAATTTACGATATTGGATCTTTCTGAAAAATGAATGTTTCTGTGGTTTTGTTTTTAAAAGGAAGGAGGAGAATAAGAATATATTCTGGTAAATGACTCTTTTGCAGTATTTATAATTGTTTCTGGAAATTATACAACAAATATTTTTCCAACCTATTTTATCTCTTCTTGGATTCAAACAGATTTTTCTTTTACTTCATGGTGCTAAACATAAAATATCTGACTGTATTTTTTATCAGGAGACCAAGCAGATGAATTCATAGGTTTTGATATAAGTCTCAAAGTATTCAACAAGCTTTGTTGCTGTGTATATATTTACATAAGACAAGGGCTGGGAGAAGGCTCAGTGATTAAGTGATTAAAAGCATGTATTGCTCTTGCAGATGACCTGAGTTTGATTCCTAACATTAATGTTGGGTTGCTAACAAATACCTATAACCCCAGCTCTAAGCCATCTGACATTCTCTCCGGCCTTCCGTGACACTTACACGCAGGCACACATACCACACACATACTCAGATAGCTTAAATTGAAGTCTTCTTTTAAAATCATAACATAAAACATTTACAATTGATTCCGTTTCCATGTAGAATTACAAACACATTAGGCATTATGTAAAAATCCTTCAATGTAAACTATCTTAAATGATAACCTAATATTTTGATATTTAAAACCTATATATACTTACCACTGCCTGTAATGTTAAATAATAATTGAGGTTTTTTACTGCTTTTTTTTCTTTCCTTCAATTGCACTAGAACTATCTTGATGGATGATTAATTTGCCATCAGAATGCTACCATCTACTTAGCTCCTGGGTTGATATTTTTGTTAGCTAACAGAAACGTCTTCATTCCTGTGTTCTCCATCTTTGCATGTTTATGCATGTCTACCTACAGTCTATTTACCTACTTTATCTATTTATCTATTTACACATAATAATATATTATGTGTAAGTAGAAACTCTAGGTCCAGGATATTAGCAACATACTACTCTGTAATTTCTGTCTTGTGTTTTTATTTTTAGTGTTCATAAGATCAAAAACAGAAAAATTGGAAAAGTCTGAGAGTTTCATGCATAGACAATTAAGAAAGCATTTGTAAGTATGTGCAGGTCAAATCGTTATCTTTGTGATCCACATTAGAAATGTCAGACAGAGATAGACAGACATGAACTTTATTTCCCACAAAATCCATTCACACCCATACTAAATTTACAAGATCATATTGAAAAGCAATAAATATTCTGTAAGACAGGGGATAAAGGTACAATTCTAATGAGGACCAGAACTCCTGAGATAAAACAGTAGTAATTCACTTAATATGACCATATGGGCTCTTCATTGTGAACTATTTTTCAGAAATTACTGTAAGAATCATATTGTTAAATTTGTATATTCTTCAAATTCTCTTTATGTATATGCAAAACATTGATATCAGCATAGGACTTAAATATGTTACTGAGTGTCCATTTACATCTGCAGATAGGATATCTTCCCTAATTAGGAAATCTGAACATAAACCTCAAAGAGTTCATTTGAAATATGTAAATCCACACAAGAGGTTAAAGGAGGTAGTAGGAAGTTAAAATGCAGCATAATTTTATCAAAAAAAATCTTTCAACAACAAATGTCTCAGAGAAAAATGTGAAGGTTATCTTTGGTGAATCAGAGGGACAGAAAATATCTGTGCAGCCCTTCGATTGATTATAAACCTGTTTTTCCTCTAAATTACTACTTCTCAGCCCATGTTATTCTAATATCTGTCTTGCCAGCTAATTGCTTACCTGGTGTCTATTAGGAAATACTTATTAAATTCTTGTCAAAATTTGACCCCAAAATCAGTTTGTATGAGGAGAGCCATATTCACTAAAGGTAAAAATAAAATTTACCTCTCCCCTCATTTTATAAAACAACATATTTTTGATGTGAAGCATCTTTAATTTTTGTTAAACTGGTATGTAGTATCTAAGACAGAATGCATGAATTGTTGCTTTTATTAAGTGCATCAAATAATGAAAATTCAATTTTTGTAAACATGGTCCCCTTAACAGATTGTAATCAGATATTTCATGGTGTATTACTTTTGATGAACATTTGCTAAATTTTCATACTTAAAGATTGTAAGCTCCTTGCTGGCAGGTCTAGGTGAGATCCCAGTCCAGCCGGGTCTCTCTAGGGCTGAGTGGGATGGTGAGTGTCATGGCCCAAAGAAACACACCCGGCAATATGGGTCCTCTCATTTGGAAGATACACAAAGGACATATAAAGCTGAACTAAAATTCCAAATTACAATGCAGAACCTTTCTCTACAGTTGAAGTAAATGCACATATGTATGTGGTCATTTGATTCAGAATTGCCCCCCAATAAACTTATGTATTTGAATGCTAGTCACCATTTCAAAAGATTAGAAGGATTAAGAGGTATAGTCTTTTGTAGAAAGTGTGTCACCTGGAATGGGCTTTGAGGTTTCAGAGGCTAATTAAAAACCCAGAGTCTCTCTGTCTTTCTCTTCCTATGGATCAGAATATAGAAATCTCAGCTACTTCTGCAGCACTATGCTACTTATGCAACAGCCATGTACCTCACCGTGATGACAATGGACTAACCACTGAAACTATAAGCAAGCCACAATTGATTTTTTATATAAGAATTGCCTTGGTATAGCATATTTTCACAGCAATAAAACAGTGACTAAGACATACATATTTCTATGTATAGATATTTAGAGATAATAGTCTCTTGGATAAAATATAAGCATAATAAACAACATTCTATTTTCAGCTACTTTAAAGCTTCAAATTATAATCACATTTCACCAGTCTCAATTACAATTAATAGTATACTACAGCGTGTCCATTTAGAAGTTCACAAACTATGTTACTGTTATTTTGGTAAAACATATGTCCTATGTTGTTAAAAAGGTTCTATTCCATGTATTTCCTAATTTCCTTTCAGTCTATATATTATTTTCAAACTTTAATAAATTAAGTTTTCCCCTAGTTACTTTCTTCTTTTTCATTTATCTCTTTAATATCCAACTCTTAGTTTATAACCTACTATCATCTGCATATAATGATTTGGACATTCTGAGAGGTAAAAGGTTTCATTCAATAAATATATTTCAGGCATTCAATTAGATCATGCCTTAAAATCAATTTCTACCTTTCTCTGCAACCATTGCCTCTATGGATGATCTTTAAGTCTTGGCCTATGTGCTCCACTCCCTAGTCCTGTGATTGAATTTGCTGTGGTCCTGGCACATAAGCTTGTAAATTCGGGTTCTATCAGAATCTTTTTTCCGCAAGCCCATAGCACCTCCTCGCTTTTTTGGATCTTTTCTTTACTGACTTAATTGTGACAATAGCTTCTTTCTCATCAGTCTTGTTAAATACTGCCCAAATGTTTTTAGTAGATGTCTAATAAATTTCATGAACTAACACATTAATTTGTAATATATTTTCTGGTGAACCAAATTGCTATTTATGTACCTTGATATATGCAGTTTTACATAATTGTGGTTTTGTTTAATCTTGTTAATAAATTGACTTTATAATCTAGTTTTATGCAGAAAGAAGTAGAGACTCTAAATTCATAAACTCATTAGGACAACCAATTAATATATAATACAGCTAAATATTGAATTATTGCCTCTTGCTGAAATTTCAATCTTCCTTTATTGATAGTTCTAGTGACATTCTCTAGTGATTGAGATTATACAGCTTATTGTTATATACTCAAATTGCATTAAGATCAACTCCTATGTGTATAGGGATAACAACAGAACAACATGTTTTGTGCCCAGAAGCATTTGACTCTGTTTCATTTTTTGTTTTGGTTTTGTTTTGTTTTGTTTTGTTTTGTTTTGTTTTGTTTTGTTTTGTTTTGTTTTGTTTTGAGACAGGGTTTCTCAGAACAGACTGGCCTCAAACTCACAGAGAACCACTTCCCTCTGCCTCCAGAATGCTAGGATTAAAAGTGGTTTGTGCCCCACTACCTGGCAGCATTTAACTCTTATTTTCTAATCAGAAGGATATATATATATTCAGTACTGACTTAAACTGCCTTCTCTGGTTTCCCTTCAGAATCATTTTGAAGAATTATTGAAATTATTAGAATTATTTTGTTATTATCCTTAACAAAGATGTTGGGTTAAAATTCTTGTGGTAGATGAATGACCATAATGGCAGACAGAAATGAGAGGGATTATAATAATAACATGAGATGGGATGAGGACCTTAAGCAGAAGTACGGAGAACAAGATACTCACCCTGCTTCAAGATATTGGCCATGAAAAGAATACCAGTTTTCCCAGTGAGCCAGCCAGTTGAAAGTATCAGCAAGTTAAATCCAGTGATGGATGTTGATTATTTCTCTTCAGTAAAGACATAAACATCATCTAGACAAGCCAACAGCAATAACAAAAAGAAATCTTCTGAGAGATACAGAGAACAAGACAATTAGTAATAATTAGTTTGTGATCCTAATATTTGGAAGGCAGAGGCAGTCAGATTTCTGAGTTTGAGGCTGACCTGACTTAAAAAGTGAATTCCAGCACAGCTAGGTCTACACAGAGAAAGCCTATCTCAAATAAATAAATAAATAAATAAACAAATAAATGTGTATACTCCAGAGTTGTTATTCTAATAAGTAATTAAAATAATGTATGTAAAAGATAGAACCAAGTTATTTATACAATAATGTCTAGTACCACCCCCCATGCCGCCGCCAAAAAAAGTGAAAGAGACTTGGAAAGCTGCTTACAAAAGGTTCCTATTTGGACTCAAAATATAACTTGTGATGAAGATTTAAAGCACTAGATAGGAGAGATCTTAACTTGATTATGAGGAATACTGGGAAGCAAGCCATGAATTGATATCATAGCTAAAATGTAAGAGTTTTGCTTCAAACACTGGGGCCTGACAAAAGTGTGTAATGAAACCTGTCTACCAACAACCCTTGCACTGACCTCTCTTCATGAACACTGATCCTTTCTGATTATTTAAATTCCTAAGCCTATGATGCATACAAGATTTACTACCCAAGCCCTGCAACTGATAGGGGGCCCAGAGTTAATCGTCCTTTTCTGCTCAACTTTCTTATTCTCAAAATTGAAATTTCAGAATGTTAGAATTGAGATTCGAAGTGTTAGTAAATTTAAGTCATTGTTTTCCAGGATGTAATGATTATTTAGTTTAATGTCCTGTCCTGAAGACATTTGTTCTTCAGAAAGAAACCTTAAATTGGTTAAGTTTGTTAACATTCCACGTTAACATAATTTACTCATAGTCACTAGTATCACAAGCAAGTTGTGTGTGCTTTTGAGGTTCTGTTGCCTGTTATAGCATCTATAGCAAAATCAAGAAATCAAAGTATGCTCAGGTCTACTGTTCCCTTCATATTTCTGTGGGGATTATTAGCCTATCTTGGTGGGAATAAGTCAAAAGATTCAACAGGGTTCAAATAATTACTAAGTTATCTGTAACCATTAAAATTATTTAATTTTTACAATTAACTTACATATTTAACTAATTCTCAGTTTTAGATCGGGTGTGGTGACTCATATCTGTAATCTTGTTGTTAAAGAAGTAAGAGAATGAGAAACTCAAGGCCAGCCTTTGATACATAAATTCTCAAAGCCAGTTTTGACTATGTGAGACCTAGTCTCAAATTTTTAATAAAATAGTAATATTCCCAATTTTGTACAACTTAGTTATAATTTGAATACCAAAGAAAACTGTAAGTATTCTGTTGTTAATGAGGGAGAATATCAAACTGAATACTTATCTTTGTACTCACAGATCAGTGGTTAGTACAGCTGTCAGCTGTCATCAGCGAAGCTTCTGTCTACAGTGGACAGAGGTTAATATAGAGACCCACAATTGGTAAAGTTCAGATAACTAGAGACTGTGCAGTGCTCAGACTTAAACGGCACATCTATACCATACCCCTCCTAAAGTGCAGTGAAAGGGGAGGTAGAGAGAGTGCAAGGGCAGAAGACAGTGAGTACTGCTACAATGCAGAGTCCTCTGGACATGATGGGCTCATTGACTTATACACTAAGAGCAGTTATGTCTTTCTACACAAGATCTGAGCAAGATCCAGACAGTCAGTATGGTATAGTTTGGGTGGAACTGCTGGCAGTTAATAGAGGCAGCACTAATTGAAATCAGTGAAATCATTTTATAAAGGGTGTGGATGACATGAAGTTAGGAGTAAGATGTGTCAGAAAGGGCCTTAGAGGATTAGGGGTGAAGAAGTGACTGATAGACATGGTGAAAATACATTTGCATACATATATGAACATCTCAAACAAAAAACTGCAGAAATATACGTAGACAGTAAAAGGTGGGAGTTAAAATTGTGTTATAATACAGAAATATCTTTTTTCAAAGCTACAGGAAACTAACCAGAAACATGCTAAAGTGTTATAAATAAATAATATAATATTTGTCAAACTTTGAAGGGCAATGTTTTAAAGACAATATTTTAAACTTCACTCATTTAAAATTATTGAAAATATACTTTGGCTGCCAACATGTTGATGTTGTTCACGACAAGCTATAACACGGTGGACAGGAACAAAAGTATTCCCAGGACAAAAAGGACTAGAATGATCAAACTATATATGCCATTCTTGAAGCTGGACCAAAATAAAAATATTGACCACAGGCCAGGGGTAATTTTATCAGCAGTACCTGCCGTTAACAACTCTCAGAAGAGCAGCATTCTTTAAATTCATAAGCTCACTATGCAAAGTTAAAACATCCAGAGAGGTGTTAGAATTATGTCAAGTACACTGAAAGTGTCTTTAAACTTTTTCCTAATTATAATGACTACCATTGTAAATTTAGAACTAACATGAATCCAATGGCATTTAGCATGACTCTCATGATGGCTCCTTACTCTTAAACTCTGAACCTCCTTCCAATAATTTGAATAGGATAAAGAGCATCAATCTGTTGTTCCAAATGCCTATCTAAATCCTCTTGTATATTCAACACATTAGTAACAATTTTTGCTAAATGATTAACAAAAGTAACTGTCTTAACTTCTTATGTCAAAGCAATGATGCTAGCAATTAATGTAATTAAAGCTGTTATGCCAGCAATAATCAAGTCCACTACCCTCTTGCTTCTGTTTAAAAGCCTGAAAATGGGCCCCCAGACAGAGTTATTAAATTAACAGGCTGGCAAGACAAGGGCGAGTAAGTTTCTGCAAACTAAGACAGAAATGCATTGCTTTTGATAATGCATATTCCATGATGGGTAAGGAGGGCATTCCTGTCAGAATGACCTAAGACTGTCTCAGTCTTGTTTATGAAATTGAAGGGGAAAAAAAAGAAAAAAGAAAAAAGAGGAGAGGTGGAGAGCTTTTGGTGCTACCTGGCAAGAATCTGACATGGGCCAAGGACAAGGAAATGGGCTGCTTGGCAGGAATATGACATTGGCCAAGGAAAAGAAAGTGGACTTCAGGCAGGAATCTGACATTAGACTAGAACAAAGAAGTAATTTCAGGAAGGAATCTAAATCTAGGCTAGAACAGGGAAGTAGGCTTCAGTCATGAAAATGACGTTGGTCTAGGACAAGGAAGTTGGCTCAGATATTTTTTTCATTCTGATAAGCCCTTAGAGTGATCATGGGTGTGTTCACGGAATTTTGTTTATTGCCTTGCTTGTCCTTTGACTATTTGTATTTATTGTCTTGCTTGTTCCTTGACTATATGCATCTACTGTATTGCTAGTTCCTCAACTTAGAACTGACCTTAATACTTGCATGCAATTAAAATGGTATAAAAGCAAAAGGAGGAGGAGGGATGGAATAGGTGGTTTCTAGGGAGGGGAGCTGGGGAATGGGGATAGCAACTGAAATATAAATAAATAAAATATCCAATAAAAATATTCAAAATTAATGTTAAGTAAAATGTAAGCAGTCCAAGAAAACTAGATGCAGTGGGCATTATGGTTTTATACAGTATTTTCTTGTAAGAAAGAAAACAGCTAAGAACAATCAACAGCATACAGTATAGAAGGAAAACCATTCACTTTCTATAACTTAAACTGCAAAAATTGGTTTAAATTTAGCAATAATAATATGGTGCAAGAATCTCTTTATTGACATCAGACATACTGTACATATAAGGTAGAATTAGACAGGGGATATTAGGTCTATATTTTCAGAACTTATTCCATTGCTGAATGAATATAGTAGATGATTTAAACATTCTCATTGTCTTTCTTTTTCTTTTCTTTCATTTGCATCCAAATGTCCCTGAGGATCAGCATTATGTGTCCTGAGTATGTAAACTTTCCTGCCCAAATCAGCCTGAATATCTTGGCCTATTATGACTGTGCAAAGCCCATGAAGGCATCTATCATTTGCTTGTAACTGTCAATTGAAAGGGCACCTTGTGGTCACACACAAGGGCACAAGTCACCCATCGCAAAGAACTAAAAGTAGATGAGATATGTCTGAGTCCTGTCAGCATTAAAGAGAAAGATTTCTGTGTTTTTTCTTATGAAATTAAATACAGAACTTCCCAGCAGAATGAAAAGAAGCCATACATTTAAAAATGAAATCATGCACAGGGGAAAGGTATTACTCCTGTGTAGTAGATGTTATCATTTATAAACAAGTTCATACTTTCTGCAATTCTGTTGTACAAGTCTTCTTTTGCAGGAATGTAACAGTTCTATTATGGAAACAGTCTCTTCACTTAAAAGAGAGATGACACTAGCACTATTACTACAAACAGGCAAGAGTATCTGTGGGGAGAAAAAGTAAAGTGTTTTTGTTTTAGTCCCACAATTAGTAAATACATTAGACACATCTATATATGAGTGAAGTATACAAAAGCTGAGCTTCAGTGGGTTGAACACAGTATGCCACTCCTAGGAGTATCTGACATCAAGGTCTTGCCTTGTCCTCCCAAACAAGCTTCATGGGATTACCTTTCTCCATATTGCTCTTACATTACATTTTTTCCACATTTAACATTCCATAAAAAGGTAAGTTTCATAAATATGGTATCTCTTCCTAATTGTGACCTCGACATAGCAAAAATTCTAAGTCTAATGCCAATCGTGAAAATAAAACTCAATTACATTTTAGATGCTACTTGTGAGTATTTTATTAAAATCAAGAATCTATAAATGCAATGCTTACAAACTCAACAGATTATAGTATTTAGATTAAATTTATTTTGTATAATATTTTTCTTTTATATTTGCACTGTGTTGATTCTTAGAGGAATCCTCAAAATCAGAGTTTTATTAAAAGTAGTATTCATCCAATCTACCTATAATTACAATCTATCTATAATTATTCAAACAATCATAATTAACTATCACTGTTACAAGAATGTCTAATTCAGAGAAGCTATTTTGACATAGAATATTTGTCTCTTATTAAACTTGTGCAGCATTTATAAATACACATAGCTTTTATAAATTCATACAGTTGTGCTGAGTCTATAGTCTAGAGACTATGTTATCATAATCTGGATATATAATGATAATATATAATAATGGTAGTATGCCTCCCACTTTCATTGGTCTTATCCTTACTAGACACATCTATTCTTTGCTAAGACCAATAGCCAAAGCCAGCAAGCTTCAGCCAGACTTATTTTCTTCTTATTTCCTCTCTACAGGAGGACAGTCAAGGGTTGCTTTGCCTCTCCCTGAAAGGATGTGCTTTCATCCCTATGGATTTGAAGAGAAGGACAGTTTGTTAAGTGACTGTTAGGGAAGCAGTTGTCAATTTTAACAATATCTACAAGTTTCTTTTTCTTTATTTCTCATAAGAACTAAGCCTTCTTGCTATTTTTCACTTCCACTTCCAAGTTGCGAATTATTGAACTGGTTTATTCATGGGCAACATTCCAAAGAGGTTCCTCCTCCTTATCCTTCAAGGTTAAATTCAGGAAGATATCCTTGCTACCCTGAGGGACATTATGATAATTGAGAGTCTTCAGGCAAAGTAAACAGACACTACTACCTGACTCTACATGATGTATATGGTACCTTAGTTCATTGAGGGAGGCAGGATGGTGATAGTTGTTGAGAGGCTACAGGGAAGGAGAAACAGCTGCTTTTTGGAGGGGATATGCAGCTATGCAGGACAAAAGAATAGAAGAGACCTAAAGAACTGCCTCCCCAGCAAATGCCCATTGAGGAGGAAATCACACCTTAAGTGGGTTTTACAATGATGACCTGTGTGTGTGTGTGTGTGTGTGTGTGTGTGTGAGAGAGAGAGAGAGAGAGAGAGAGAGAGAGAGAGAGAGAGAGAGAG
>JANHMN010000012.1:65913252-65930752 GCA_030674055.1 Rhabdomys pumilio
GAGAGAGAGAGAGAGAGAGAGAGAGAGAGAGAGAGAGAGAGAGAGAGAGGAGACAGAAGAGAGAGAGAATAAGGGAGAGAGGGGAATGGGAAGAAGGGAGGAAGAGAAGGAGGAGGGTGGGAGGGATGATGAGTTTAGGCAAATAGCAAAAAATGTATGTTTGATATACTTCTCATTTGTTTTCACTAAAGCTCTTTTTTATAAATGCCACTACAAAGAAATCTTCAAAACTTATCAGAGTTAAACCCAGCCACAAAACCTTTGACCTCCAATTCAACCAGACATTAATAAAATAGTCCTCACAGAAACCAGGGAATCTTCATTCAGCTGATGAAGCAGATGCAGATGGGAGCAGATGCAGATGGGAGCAGATGCAGAGACATACCGCCAAACATTTGGCTAAGCTCAGGGAGTCTTTCTTTTATTTTTTCAAATTAGATATTTTCTTTATTTACATTTCAAACGTTATCCCCCTTCTCATTTTCTTCTCCGGAAACCCCCTCTCCCATCTCCCCTTCCCTGCTTCTATGCTTCCTCCACCCACCCACTCCTGCCTCCCTGTCCTGGCCTTCCCCTACACTGAGGTATGGAGCCTTCACAGGACCAAGGGCCTCTCCTCCCATTGATGCCTGACAAGGCCATCCTCTGCTATATATCCAGCTGAAGCCATGGGTTCTTCCATATGTAGTCTTTGTTTGGTGGTTTAGTCCCTGGGAGCTCTGTAGGGGTCTGGTTAGTCGATACTGTGTTGTTCTTCTTATGGGGTTACAAACCCCTTCATCTCCTTCACTCTTTTTTTCTGATTCCTCCATTGGGAACCTCGTGCTTAGTCCAGTGTTTGGCTGTGAGCATCAGCCTCTGTATTTGTCAGGCTCTGACAGAGCCTCTCAGAAGACAGCTATATCAGGCTCCTGTCAGCAAGCATTTCTAGGCATCTGCAACAGTGTCTGGGGTTGGTGACTGTATATGGGATGGATCCACAGGTGAGGCAGTCTCTAGATGGCCTTTCCTTCAGTCTCTGCTGAGAAGAAGGAGGAAGGATTGGAGGAACCAGAGGGGTCAGGAACACATGAGAACTCAGGCCACAGAATTCTCTGACTTGGACTCATGGGTACTTGCTGAGATCAGGGAGCCAGTATAGGGGTCTGACCTAAGTTCTTCTCATATATGATATGGCTGAGTAGTTTGGTGTTCTTGTAGGAATCCTAACAGTGGGAGCAAGGACTATCCTGAGTCTTTTGCCTACTTGTGGGACACTTTTCCTCCTACTGGATTGCCTTATCCAATCTTGATGTGATAGTATGTGCCTCATCTAAAAAAACTTGTTATGCCATGTTTGGTTGATGTTCCTGGCAGATCTGCTCTTTTCTAAGAGGAGATGGTGGAGGAGATCTGGGGAAGAGAGGAAAGGTAGGAGAGACTGAAGGGAGGAGAGAAGGGGAAACTTCAGTCCAGATGTAATATATGAGAGAATCTGACACTTTTATCCACACTGTCCCAATTTGTCAGCTGCAGTCTGTTAGAGAATTTAATTCCTGAAGTACTTGGGGCACACAGTAATTCATTTAAGACTATTTCAGTAACGTGCATTTACACAATACCAGTACTGAGCACCTGATTGAACTCTTAAGCTATAAAATGCAAAGATAATCAAACCAAGGAATGAGTATCTTAAAGGATCTCTGACTCTCGCATTTCCCAGATTTCAAATCTAGTTACATAACGCCCTCATCTTTATCCACACATTTATTTCTCATATTAAGTGGAAGCATGTAAATTGGTATATGGAGTTGAAAAGAAAACAGTGTGTGTGCGTCCTGAATTCAAATGATAATACCATAGGCAGTTTTGATCACTAACAGGAGAGCAGCAAAGAATGCTATGTTATGAGCTGGAAATAGCAAGTGCTGCCATGTTGGGTTCTGCATGCTGTCCTTTCTTATGGCAGGTAGACAAGACCTCCATAGGTAAGACTTTGCAACTGTGACTGCTCATAATCTAAGTTCTTAGTCAAGGAATATCTTCCCCTATCTTATAAAATAAAAAAGAATAGCTGTTTGATTCGTGCAAATGAAGATTAAGAAAGCCAGGGGTAGGGACTTTAATATGGGCAATATTAAATATGCAGGCAGTCTTTTAAAGATTATTTCTTTATCACAGAATAAGAATATAAGTGTTTTAAAAGATCTTTGACTCTACACTGTAGATTTATTGTGACTCCTCAAACCTCCTCACAATTGGAAGTTTAACTTTGAAACATTATAAAGTATATTTCTTAATGTGATGTGATTATGTCACTGGATGTTATTTTAAAGTATTTATCAAAATTTAACTATACCGATAAAATGATTTTTAACCAAACAAATGTTGCAAAAATAAGAGCAACATAGTTGGTATGCTTTAAAATAGATATGTATGTTTCAGTACCTATCAAACATTTAATAAAAGTTGACTCTTGGTGCAATTTGCAAACAGAGGATTCATTTAGATATACGTCAGTATAAATCAGGAAGTTCACCAGTTTCCTAAACAACTGTGTCATAATTTTTGCTAGCTCTGTTTTCATGAGGCCATCATAAATTCAGCACATTGTCCTGTCTTTTTTCGATATAGTCAGAGATCCAGATCCTGGAAAGTATTGTGAACTGCACATACAAAGGAGTCCATCTTCCTAGTCAACTGAAAATCTTCATCACCTGTGATAAATACCTCATTTTTAACCAGAACTTAATAGCAACACATTCATCACACACAAGGGCTCTTTATCATGGTGCTTTGTTGGGAACCACATTGCATATTAGTCTACACACATGAATATAAGAATAGGTGTTCCTTCACCTGTGTGTACATATGTAGTTTGCATACAATGTCTATTAAGCTAGCCAGTCTGAATGTACATCTAGATTCAAATGAAAAAGAATTTTTTTCTCAATTTGTCATTGCTGATGCGTAATTTGATTCTACCTAAACTTGCTAACATCATTTAAATGGAAGGAACAATTGAAATTCCTTATTTAAGATTTATCTTCATCACTAAAGGTGTCTGCTAAAAGGAAACCAAAATAAATTATTAAAAATATTTAATCTTAAGTGTTCAGACTTAAAATGACACATTAAAAACAGAAAAAAAATGTAAACCTTTCCTTTTTCTGGAATTATACTTTATAGCTGTGTATTTATTGAATGCATTCATAGGCTCCCTTAGGATGTGAAATGTATGGAAATATATGTGCATTACTAAAGAAAGAGCTAAATTTATTCTTTCCCCACATCATGCTCCTCTTTGCAGTAGAGGTTTTTAATTCAATACAGAGCTAGAATGAGATGGAGTCAATTTCCTGGTCTATATGTGTGACAAATGCTGAAAGTGGCACAAGATTAACAAATTAGCTGAAGTATAGATTTTAAAAGATGTTCTTCTGTGTCTCTAAATCAAAATTCATACTTTATTTAAAATGAAGCCTTCTTTAGAATTCAATAATAAATAAGAAGATTTTACTTCCCTGCATTTAAAATGAAAAGATATTAGAAATTTTAAATGAATATTTTTATTGAAGGAAAGCTTGCAATGATGATATATTTACAGTCTTAAATTATTATAATTATTATGTACTGTATTGGGATAATAATCCTGATATGTGGTTTGCTAAAGCTGAAAGTAGTGTTTTCTAAATAACAAGCTACTCCAAAAATAAAAGCACAAAATGAAAACTTGATACCATACGTACATGGGTAAAGGTATGTTCAAAAGGACGGGTACCAGGCAAACACATGTGCCTTTCTAATCACATGAATATATATACATATATATATTCATATATATATATATATATATATATATATATATATATATGTGTGTGTATATATATTCATATATATTCATATATTCATATATATATATTCATGTATATATATATGCTTTGTATATTATCTGCCCAATGAATTGTACATTTGATGTAACCCATGTAGTTAGCACCAGACACTTGAAACATCTGTGACAATAAAAGCATGCAGCAGATATAGAATTATTTGACTTGAAAGAAGTGATTATCTTTAATATTCTTGTGTACATGAATTTATTCCTACTTTCTGTTGAGTAATTTACATTTTGTGAATGGTTTTATTAAGAAGTGAGCTTATGATATTAAACAGCTTCAAGAAGAAGACAGTCTAAAGTACCTGCTTTGAAATCGGCTCCCTCATACATTTTAGGAACATTTCTGTGGTCCATCTGAATTGTTTAAACTAACATTTAATAGATATAATAGCACTTAAAGCAAGCACAGTCTTACTTCTCATATGCAAACATGCTAACATGCTTGAAATCTGAGACGATCATATACAGTTTGTACCAGAGTCATCCAGGCTCCTAACTCTATCGATGTCATAGAACAGTCACAGAAAGATCAGCACTGAAGAACAGACTTTCATCACCTGACAGCAAGGGCAAAGGTGAATTTTAGTATTAAATTAGTAAAAATATACCATCAGCTTACTTCCTATTAGTTTACTGTCTTTTTAAAATACAATGCCTGCTATAACTACAAATGTGTATAGAAGCATCCAGGTTTGTTTACATGTTTAGTATCAACCTCAGAATAATAACATATTTTCATATATATATATATATATATATATATATATATATATATATACATGTTATGCTATTTTACATATCTGGAAGCTACTTTGGAAATTCTTAATGAGGGACATAAAAGAGCAGAAATCAACTGACCACCAAAACAGAAAGTGCTCTTTAAACTGCCGATAAAGTTAGGTGCCTTTTCCATAGAACATCCGGTTTAGTGTTTGGATTTCTGTGGAGATTTAACAATGCCTGTAAAAAAAGGACGCCTTTTGCAGCCTGCAGCATCATCTGCTCCTTACACTTCAATCTCATCCCTGTTTGGATGCCCTACAAGACATGCACTTCTCTTTTGTCTATTATCCCAGAGTGCTATTCCCAAATATTGACATCATCTACTTTTATCAGCATTAACTGCTCTGCAGCTTTCCAGGCTCATGCTCAGCTCTATTTCTTCCTATTGATTATCTTCCTCACTCCAGCAGGTAGCTAGCCGGCAAGGCTGTCCCGAGAAATAGCTTCCAATGACTTTATACGCACAATTTACACGGAATTGTTTAAAGAAGATATTAGCCTCAATACAAATCAGTGAAGCCCACTTGGTCAATACTGCACGATTCTGCCGTTGGCCCCGTCACATGTTACTCCTTACAGTCGGCTGCCGAACCCAATCTGCACATTAGCCATAGTGTTTGGTTTCATATTAAAACGAAGGCAAGCTTTTTTCGCTTTTGCTTTTCTGTTTGAAATCTTTTCAGTGTATTTTTACATCACCTCACGAAGCCATGTGATAGTAATATATTTTGAAATATAAAAACCTGAGATTAAATGTTTGATTCTTGACAGTGTTCTTAAATATAATAAATTCAAAAGGAAATACTGTTAAGTTAAAATGGAGTGTTTTTCATTAAGTCCAATCAAATGGTAGACAACAAAGGATCTTTTATTTGAGAATATGAAGTGAAAATGAAAACCAGAAAACCTTTACTAAGAAAAGGTCCAGTCAAATTAGGTTGGAAGGAGGTCTCCAGATTGAGCCTGGGTATTTCTTTTGCTAAAAGTGAATTAAACTAAGATATGCTAAGAAAAAAAAATATTTAACAATGAAGCAAAATGTAATGCTTTTTGGAGATGAAAATAAGGGCTAAGAACAATTTTCTTTGAAAATAATTCTAAAGAGAGATCACATATGAAAAATATTGCCACAGCATCCAATCTTTTCTTATAATCATAACAGAAAAATGTTCGGGGTAAAGTAACCCCAGCCCCTCTTCCTCTCTGCTGGCAATGTTGTAAAATCAAGAAGCAGAGTTTACATTTCACAGTAGCCCCCACCTTAAACTACTAGTTTATGCCAGCTAATAAGATGATATCCAAATGTTGAAAGCAGGAAAGTTCAAACTAAAATCTAAGTGTGAAATTTAATATAATGAAATAACTAAGCAATATAATACTACTCTGAGTGTTTTGTGCAAATATTGCAAAATGAACTGCAAATACATTAAAATTCTTCAGGAACTGTGTAATACTTAAATGAAGGTTTACATCCCAAGGCTAAGGTATGAAATTAGGAATCTCTATCTATATAGTTCTAGCTTACATTTTTTTTTACTTGAAAATGGCGCTAAACATCAAAAAATGCAGGTGTGTGTACATTAAATCTGCTGGTAAATTTCTTTGCAAACTGAAAGATGCAAAAAGGAGAGAAAGAAACATTATGATTAAAATAGTCCATTTTTAATATAATGCACCTTAGAACTCTGCTGGCTGAATTAGCAGAAAGCTTTGGGGATAGGAATATCAGAAAACATTCGAATCTTGGCTTTGAAGACTTTTAAGGGCTGCACAAATAAAACTGAACACTTTAAATAAGAACTTATGTGAAATAATGACACCTTAAAATTAATTTAGAAAACCAATTAAGATTAAATTACATGACAAATAATTGTATGAATTTCAAGATTTTTGTATTCCTGACTATAAAAGATTAAAGATGATTTTTGTGTGACCTTTGCTTTCTTTTCTTTTTTACTCCAAATATCACTTCATGGTAGCTGGAACTCTGAATCCTAGGTAGGAAAGACATTATAAAAGATGGCCAGTCTATCCTGATTGTCCATCTTCTCACACATTTACTGTGGACTGACACTCACATAACAGCCTTTTTTATCACAAAGATTCAACAAAGAACAATTCAGGTACCAAGGGGAAATCATACACAAGGAGAGCGAGAAATGCTTTGGCTGCATATTCAGGCAGCGTCAGTGCAGGCATGGCCATCAGAACCAGAATATGTGTGTGGAGCAGCACTTTGGAAAAAGCCAACAGTATTTTGTGTATGTATCCAGACACGCACACATTGTATACAATGCAAAATACAAATTCCATCTCTCACACGCTGAAATGCTGAAAACTTAAGCTTACACATTTTAAAACAGTCTCAGGTTAATATGTACTGATATAAAGAAGTAAGTCCCACAAGCTGAAAGGACTTTCTGCTAGTCTGTTTGTTATATTCTTCTTAAATAAAATCACTTATTTATATGGAAAACTCTGAAGAAGAAAATGTTAGCATAAATCATGACAATGAATTTACATGAAATTCAGAAATCAACAGGAAAGAAGAATCCAAACACCAGGTAAATAAAAATAAGTATTTCTCCAAAAAGATCCTTATAATAGCAACAATATTTTAAGTAGAAGAGTGGCAACTTCAAATTATGTCAAATCATAAAATTCTTTTTAAAAATTACACTTTATAGTAAAATATAAATGAGAACATTTTTCATTATATTTAATATATGAGAAAGATATTTTTGTTTCTCAACTTATTAAGATCCATTTATAGTTGGAGAGGATTATGAGCCTCAAGTGGTTACAAACCTTGTGAATATTCACGTTTATGACGTACGTTAAGGTGTGATAATAGCAGTCTACAATGACCATAGAAACATAGGTGACTCCAAAAGATGATCACTTGACTATATTAAGAATTGCACCACAAGTCTAAACCTTTCCAGTGTCTCTCTTTGGTAAAATGTTGATAATTAGTCAGAAAGAAAACTTTACACCAAAATTAACTTCGTTAACTTCAAATGAAGTATGAGATGTTGTCTTTTTTAGAAATAAGAACTTTGTGTATCCACATAAACACACACACACATGCACAAACACATACAAGCATACTCACACACAAGCATACTCACAAGCTCACACAGCATTTTTTAGGAGACTTTTGGTTTTTATTGCTTAACTGAAAATGAACAAATGAACACACTAGTGTGATTATTCCATGGCTACTATGTCATTACATAAGCTCTTAAACTATGTAAATATTCTAATTAATCTTACATATTTACTCATACATGTGTTTTTATTGTTTTACATAGTAGGAATATTTTAAGATATGAACTAAAAAGGCACCTATTCAAATTGAAAGACATATTTATTTCAAAATACATAAACAAGAACACTAGTTGAAATTTATTTCAAATATTTTAGTTATTCTACTTCTACATAATGAAAATGAGTGTAAGTTGAGTGCAATATTAAATAATAGCCAATATTGGCCCACTTGTACATAAAATAACTTTATTCATCTATAACCATACATAAAAAGACACATATCACATATACATATATACATGTACTCTCAGTGTAGAATAAACAATAAAACAGCTTGTATTGTCTGTGTGTGTGTAGAATAAACAATAAAACAGCTTGTATTGTCTGTGTGTGTGTGTGTGTGTGTGTGTGTGTGTGTGTGTGTGTAGAGAATTGAAACAAAATATCACTATCCTTTCACAAAGGTATAAACAGTCAGAAATTAACTTCGTTGCAATGAATATGAAATTGTATAAAATTTGATAATTTTCATACATCTCTAGGTCTCTCTCTCTTGTTCTTTCTTTCAATCTGTATAGAAGTGCCTATAACTACCTTAAGAAAATGAATATTTGATGAAAAAATATTCATGATATAGATATTTTATATGATCTTTTGATCAAAATTAAGCTAAAATTTAAATCATTTAAGTTTAATTAATTATAAAGTAACATATTTACAACATGTGCGGGAAAATTACACCTTTAATATTTTCTATAAAAATCCTATATAAACACATACATTATGATACCTCATTATATTATAAAGAAATAAGCCTGAAACTGTGATGTCTGTATCATAATGAAGAGTCTAAGCAAAAACAAAGGTGCTCGTCATTTGAGTCAGATGCAACCAGGAAACCTCTAATTTAATTTTTTCTGTGTATCTACTTGGTTTTCAGATGTGTCATTTCATTTAAGGAATAAAATGATGCCAGATTACATGTCAAGAAATTAGTTACACAGCTACAGAGTACGGTGTATCTTGGTCACTTAGGAGACATTGGATCTGAATAGTAAGAGACTTGCTAATGTCCTTCCTATGTTGCTCAAGTGGTGACATTAAGTGCCTTCCACAGGAAGAAGCAGTTCAGACTATCATTTTCACTGTCTGACAGCCTAGATTGCAGAATGCACTAATTACATGCAGTCCACAGTACATATACACACACATATACATGCATACAGATACACACACACACACACACACACACACGCACACACACACACACACACACACATGGATATTTATGCATTCACACATATTTAGTTATACAAAGAAGCATATATAAACTCTGAGGACAAAAGTGGTGCTTCCATGAAGTTCAGAAGTTCTAGACAAAAACTTCTCTGCACCTCTCAACTAGATCTATCTGCTTCCTAATCCTTAATTCTTAATTTACAAGAAAACACTGACTACCTTATAATCATAAACTATGACTCAATCTACTTAAAGCAGCTATGGGAGGAAGGGGGAAAGAGGCTAGGAGAAGACTAACCTTTTCTAGGCCACTAAGGGTCAAGAGCCTAATTATTTTTAAGTATAATCCAACCAACCTCTTCTCATGCTTAGCTGCACTGAGTGACACTATTTGTGATGCCCAGTGTGCTGAAACTGAGCAGCTTGCTGTCAGTTTAAAAATGACTATAATAAAAGTGACCATGAAGATGGATCTTGTGATTTTGCGTTTCTAATCAGTCATCTGTGAAGAACACTTTTGCTTTGATTCAGCAGACTGGTGACAGCTATGATTGATAGTGCATGAGGATGAATAAAGGTTATTAACTGTCTCCCTATTAAGCGCAATGTATTACTCCTCTAGGTGTGTCTCATACGTTAAGTTAAAGTACTTACTTAGGTAAGGTCAAGAATGGACTCTATAGACATAGTATCCATCCAGATGAAAATGACTGATGTGTTCATGCATTAGTTTTTTAGTGTAGCATATAAAACTGTATTTAATTCCTTGGTTATTCATTAGTATAGCGTATGTACTGCAAATACTAAGGAAACAGGAAACTCCACTAAGTATAAAGATCTGCATTTAGAGGTAACTATATAGCATTCATCTATATATATATATGTATATATACATATATATACATACATATATATGTATGTATATATATATATAGAACTCCTAAGCATCCATATTTTGTATGAAATATAAGAGTGTTGTTTTAAAGGAGATAGTAAAATTGTATGACTACAAATAACTGCTTTATATATGCAAGGTTCTTTAAATTTGCATCATTCATAAATGAAAAGTTTGTAATAAAAAAGCATTTAATGTTAATACATCAAAAATTCAAAGTGACTGCTAAATTCCTAGGTATTTCAGTTTAAAAGTGTTAAGTGATTAATTTTATCACTTTAAATTTTCTAGCGCACAAATGATGTACATATAAATGAACATTTTAGTGACAATGCAATACAAGCCATTCCCTCGAATACTGTGTACCAATATGCAAATATAGATCCTAAGGTATTTAAAGTTTTCTAGTCACTTCAATATAGCACTAAACAAAACAATGAAATCTTAACATTTAGTATATATTCTGTGTGCATTTACTCTTATGTGTTCAGATTCCAAAATACATTGAAATATTTTGAACATTCCACTTATTTTTACATGCATACTGTTTACACTCCACTTAAGTGATTTTATGTAAACTTTTAGAATTAATACAAAGTTTCCTTAATGAGACACATGAGATTTATTATTAAATGGATTCTCTATTATACCCAACTTCAACAGGAAAACTTTTAAAAATAGTGACAAAGTTAGAGATCCTTGGGGGACAGATACCCAATGACAACCTTATAGATTCTTTTTATTTTATTTTATTTTATTGGATATTTTATTTATTTACATTTCAGATGACATCATCCCCTTTCCCCATTTCCCCTCCCTAGAAACCCCCTATCACATCGCCCCTCCTCCTTTTTGCTTTTATACCATTTTAATTACATGTTTATAGATTCTTATACAAGTCGTTGCCAAAGATTTCTGGGGAAAAAGTTTAAATTAAAAAGAACATCTTGTTTATTTCTATGAATAAATAGAAAAAAGAAAAAGAAAAAAAGCCAGTCTTAGTTTACAGATTGTCAGTGAACAATGCAGTTCCCACCTGACCCATAGCAGACAGTGCTCTTCAGTGCTAGTAAAACGTTTTCTTTCCGTTTGGTTAATTAATACTTTTTTAAGAAAAGGGGAGAAGTACAAAGAACAGGTAGGGCTGGGGAAAGCATTTTATTTTTGGCTCCTCTGCCTTTTCCCTTTATGGAAACGAGATCTAGAACTCATGCTACGGAACAACACACAATATATGAAAAGTAAAAGACAGTTTAAAGTGAAGTTTAGGGCGTTCCCAAGTCTTAGTGCTTTGTCACCTCTCACACAACACTGGCAGATAATAGTAATTTCTTAACATAACATTGCTATCCTTTTGGACCTGCAGAACAAAATGCTTCATTAGTGTTGCTTAAGCAAATGACAGACCTGGCAAAGAAACCTTAGGCTTTGGGGCAAGTCATAAACATCTCTGAAGCTACTGGGATTTCGTTTGTGGACTACTGGAGCTGAAAGCAGACAGCTTTGGTTTATAATTTACAGAACTGGGACTCCTTTAAGCTACACATATCTCTATTTCTCCTCAACCCTCTTCCAGAACTATTAAGTCGTATGATAGGGCAATAAACAGATGTGCACACATGTAGTCTGACTTGGAGGCCACAGTGGCTGTCAACTGCTAGCCCGTGTACGTGAATGCAGTGGCCACTCTGCTCTTCTGCACATTCTTGCCTGCCGCTGTTGCTGCTGTCATGTCAGCCGGTGATTTGATAGGCTTGTCGGGTTGCCATGGTGTTGACTTCTTGCCTCCAAGGAGCTGCCCAATGACTGGAGGTCTGGGATTAAAGCGGGAAGAGGCAGCGGCCACAGCGATTTTCTGAGGCAGCTGCATCAGCTAGAAGAAAAGGGAAGAGGTCTTTAGCCTGCTCTCCCTCTTGCTCGCGGGGTTCACAGTGAGGGAAAGAATAGAAAGAGTGGCCTGGTGAAACAGTGACCTTCGCAAGCCAGAAGACACAAGGGAGGGTGGGAGAATGCTAAGGGAATAACTTAGACGCACACTGCACGTGCCAAGAAGGAAAATAATCCAGAATTCGTTATTCACACAGAACGTCACCGGGTGGGGGAGCGGGGTTGGGGTGGGGTGGAGGGATTCAGAATAGGAGAAAGATGTTTTAAAAGGTTCTGTTGCCTGTCCCCCTTCATCCAAGCCTTCATTCCCGCAGTGCAGTCAGTTAACAAATAAAGAAACGCTTTTCAGAGAACTTTAAATCTCAGACAGGTACTCATTCCAAGAACAAAAAGTGCAGTTAGTTGGCCATCGGGTGCAAGGGCACAGTCGCCGCTCGCTTCGGAGTCAGGAGCAGAGACGGGGAAGCCAGGATCGCTCGGTGCACAATCCCCAGACGGAAACTGTAAACGGCGGGCTGCAGAGGAAAGAGCCCGCTTCTGTTATAAATTAGGAGTTAGGTGAAGGTTACGAAAAGAAGAAAAGGGAAAGTAAAGCTGTTAAAAGAATAGAGTAAAACCCCTGGGAGTTCAACTTGAAATCCCCCCCTCTCACTCTCCAACCCAAGGGAAGGAGGAGGAAGAGGAGGAGAGCACATTCTGGTGTGATGAGAACTCTCTGGAATGTCTGGAGGAGAGGTTTGAAGTGAGAGGGTAAGAAGACCCGGGTTGCCAAATAAATGGCAGAAGAGAGGTGGGGGAGGGGAGGAATAGTGGAAGCTTGTCCAGATTCACCAAAGGGACTCAGAGATTAGCTAGCGTGAGTGGCATTCCAGTAGAATGGAAACAGAAGTTTAGTTTAGGCTCCGAGCGAGCATACTGAGGGAAAAAGCCACTTGCCGTGAGTAGGAACTATGGCGAAGGTGCAAGCAGCTGAAGGCTAGGATGAAAAGGCAGCCTAGATCAACTGGAAGGACTCCAGGCAGATGCCACAGTCCATACACTGGACGCCATGGTCAAAAGATGAAAGTGACAGTGAATGGGTCAGAGCTCCGGGGAAGGATCAGAAGAACTCAAGCCAGGTGTCCTAGCCCGGCACCCCGCTCCCAGCGACTCCGGGGACTTTCCGGGAACGACCAGCTTACCGAGGGTCTCCAAAGTCGCAAGTCCCAAACATAAGCCTCACTAACTACTTTACGGCCACTTTCATTGATCTTTAACAAACAAACACAATGCCTGTTACAGCAACATTTGCCCTGCCCGCAACTAGAATGTCCTAAGCTCTTAGGGACAGCAGATTTGACATTTCCAAATAAATCGTTTTTTCCTTCATGCTAGGTTTAGGGACTTTAGTCTTTGTCTTCCTATATAATCTGGGATTCACATTTTAAAATGCGTAGACAACAACTCCAGCCTCAACTTTGTAAACCCAGTAGGGTTCACTCTTATTTGCATATTAATTTTTGCTAATCAGAAGTAACTCAATTTGGAAGGAGAATGCCGGCAAAGAAACCCGACTGGTCTTCATCTACGGGGGGAAAAAAAATACTAGTCTGGCAGGCACCATTAAGCAAGACCCCTTGAGTTGTCTCTGAAATCGTCCTTTAAAAATAAGGAAAGTATGTATTTTAAAGTAGTCCTCCTTCAAACGCCGTTTCTGCCCGAGGTTCTTCCACACATGTCAAAGGGTTGTTGAATTATTCATTATTGTAATTGCTATCATCATTGTCATTACCCCTTCCATGTGGAAATAATTCTATTATCGTAATTTGATATCTGAAGAATTTCCTGTTAGTCGTTTGATAATCATTTTTTCTACTGAAAAGAAAAGTTTTGTTTATAAATGAGATAGAGAAAATGTTCTAAATGCTTTGATGTTTGCTATAGATTTCCGTTTATCTAATCGATCGGAATGCCAATAAAATCGATTAAAGGTTTAGTGTTTTACAAACAACCATTTTGTGCTTTTTGATTTACGTTCAGAATGATTTTAATAAAGCTAATGTTTTCGTTTAACAGTCTCTCTTTAAAAAAATAAAGCTTCATCGTTTTCCCTTTTATTGTAAGAAGTTCCCACTTGAGGTTCACCAAATAAAAAAAATATATACACAAAAAAATAAGCAATGGTTTAAATTTCATTCCCTTTTTGCCCGAGGTATTTAAATAGAGCCCTTTAAAATCTTGGTGAATTACACGCGATCATCCAGTGATTGTGGAATATTAAATTAAACTTAGATAAATCCGCATTGAAGGAGGCAGCACCCAATCCTGAATTTATTTCCCATTTTCTCTAACAGCATCACTGCGCTCCTCTCCTTGCAATGACAATGTGCCAAATCTGGGCATTTTGAAAACACTTTCCATATGCTTTAGCCGGGGACTGATAGACGAAGAGGAGAATGGGATGATCTTTTTGGTCTGAGGTATTTCATTTAACCTTTTCTCTTAGACATTCACTGATAATTCTTTTAAAGCAGAAGTTTGAAAATAATTTAATGCACCATGCCTTTTCCACTTTGCTGTTTATCCCTAAAATGCAGTTTTGCTTATAATGTAATCTGAAGCTATCATTTGTATACCCTGACAACATTTTGTTTAAAAATATTTAATTAATTTAGTTTCTGCTGGGTGTCTTTGTAATTAAATGTGGATTTAATTATATATTTGGGAACTTAGATCAGGTGCACTGTTTGTGATAGGATTCAACGGGGCTCTTGTGCCTCGCATTTGAGGACATTACCTACAGTGGTGCTAGCTTTTCCTTAACCAGTATATCTGGACTATTGTCTTAAAGTGAATGGTTAGATGAATGTAGTGTCCTGTTTTTAAATGCTTTTATTTGGTGGCCAGCTCTGAATATCATTTCTATAGAAGTTTGTTGACTAGATATAGGTAAACTTTCTCTTCTATGCCAGGATCAGTTATTTCTTTCTCTCCATTTTTTTTAACTTCTCTATCTTTTCACATCTGGATTACCCCTTGGAGTTTTCCCCCAGACTGATAGCTCCATCTGTTTGAAGAGGATGGGCTTGTGGTCTAGGGTTTGTGTGGCTTGTGGGTGGTAGTGGTGATAAGGGGTCCTCCTTAATTGCAGTAAGAGATGTTGAAGTGCTTCTGAAGTTAGGTAACTGCTATTGTTTGGAAAGAGTCCCCGTCTGATTTTGTTTATAAACACTGGGCTTGTTGCCCAGAGGGAAGAGAGGTCACTGTACTATCTGAGCTCTGACCTCAAGAGGCCAGAAGGCTCTGACTTCTCCCCCTCCCTTTTTTTTCTTCTCTCCCTTAATTCTTCTCCCTCCCAGGGCACACTGTGTAGCTCCTCCCTCCTTTCCATTCTTAACTTTAGCTGTGTCTGAGTTTACATAATGAGCTTTCCCACCCCAAAGGTCAGAGCCTCCAGATAAAAGGGCTAAAGTAGACTGCCTCTGAAATAAAAGCCTAAAGTGGACTCCACGAAGAGAAAAATGTATATAGATTTAGAAGAACAGAAACCTTGGAGCAGGAGTGTTATTTTAAGATAAATAAGTAAGTAAGTAAATAAATAAATAATACTATAAAGGAGGTAAGAGCCAGGCTAGAGGAAATCAGAAAGGGATTCAAATGGCCACAAATACTACACACATACAGAGAGGCTTAGCATGCTCTCTCCCTTTTGAATGTTTACCTCTCACATCAAAGAGGGTGTGTTGCTTCTCCAAGTTAAGTCATATTGTAACACATACAGGCACCACACACACACACACACACACACACACACCCCTTTGTTACTTCTCCAGGAAACACACTTTTGTTCATAATATGGTTTGGACAGACACACACACCTTTTGAATTATCTCACTGTAAATACGAGCTTGTGACACCTTCCCAAACAAGCCCTGCACTTTTCCGTTCATTTTCAGTGTCCCATGTCCTCCTGACCTATGCAAATCCTCATCATATTCTTACACACACACACACACACACACACACACACACACACACGAGAGAGAGAGAGAGAGAGAGAGAGAGAGAGAGAGAGAGAGAGAGAGAGAGAGCAGTCTTTGTTATCAAGTTTTAAGTGGGCTAGAAAGAGCTGCTGAGTTAAACAAAAATGTTAGTTAACAGACTGCCTTTGTTAAATAGCCCCTGGATGGAGAAGATCCAACAAAAAGAGGAAAGGGGGTGGGGGTAAGGATCTGAAAGTATCTGCGTCTCTCTAAAGGAATCCTAATACTGAAATCTTGTAATACCTTGTTTCAAACAGAGCTTATCTATAGAGCCCGGAAACCCGGTCAAAAGACTGGGAATCCTACCCTTGGGCTCGAGTTGTTCTTGAACTGGAGGATGCCTGGGAGAGGGAGGTGGGGCATTATTAGGGACTTGGTGAGAGGAAGGCAGAGGAATGAAAGAAAGGACAGCTGGCGGTTCATTATCCCCTTTGGAAAGCCCAGAGTGTCCTCAGCGTGGATTTGTGAAATAAACTGCTCCAAGGAAAGACGTCTAAAAGTAGAAGTTACCTTTTGTCTCAATGTTAATTGTCCCTCGTCTCTAACACTCAACACCTAACCACTTGGTGTAGTCTTGGAGCTCGCCAACAGTTAAGGACTCTGGCAAGGTGCTAGTGGTAGGAGAGGCTTGAACTCCTCTAGGGTAAGTAGCGAAAGTTCTCTCTGCAGGAGGAAAGCCTTCTTCTCCTTTCACTTTGAAAACTAAAGTAGGTAGCGCTCCTTTAGGGTGGCGGCAGGTTGGCAGAGTTTAAGTACCTTGAGACACTGCTAGAGAGTGGATTTAGAATCAGGGTCCAAGGTGCACAGGCAGGGCTCTGCAGAGACCTGAGGGCACCAGCTCAGGCGATCCGCCTAGAATGAAATCGTGGGGAGCCGCGGCTCCTTGGCCCAGGCAAGAGGCTGTGTTCCTCCGGTGCCCCGAAGCAGCCCGCAGGCTGGGCTTGGGCTCGCCCTGGTCGCCGCGCCCCTGCTGGCGACCCACCCCGCGCAGACCAACCGAGGCTCCTGCCAGCAGCTCTTCTAGCGCCGGCAGCGGGCTCTGAGGCCAAGCCCTGGAGGAGACGCTTGACTCTGTGCTAGTGCTCTCTGCCCCTTCCCCTGAGCCCATTAACCCCCGACCTCATCCCCAGCCTCTCTTCTTAGGAAAGAGGTGAAAGAAGAACAGGGAGAGATGATTAAAAACAAAATACACACAAGCTTTTGGAGGGCAACAGTCCTCACACAGAAGGGATTGAAAAAGTGGGCAAAGGCTCTCAATCAGCTCTGCTTTTGTTTTCTTACTTAGAAGTCAATAACCGTCCTCTTTACCCAACACACACACCACACACACACACACACACACACACACACACACACACACACACAGAGAGAGAGAGAGAGAGAGAGAGAGAGAGAGAGAGAGAGAGCACTATAGTTTACAAGAAAGACAGGAGGGGTATGGTGTTGGGATAACTAGCCACAAAAATGTTTAAACGTTAAATAATTTTCTTGACATTTGCTGTTTTTGACATTAATGGCATTAATATT
>JANHMN010000012.1:65935036-65977411 GCA_030674055.1 Rhabdomys pumilio
GGGGGGCGAGAGAAGAGAGAGGAAGAGAGGGAGAGGAGAGAGACAGCAGACAGAAGGCTTTTTTCGTTTTTTTTTTCTTTTTTCCTTTTCTTTCTTTCTTCTTTTTTTTTTTTATTGTGTTCTCCTGGATTTTCAGTGGCTTGATCCCTATAAACGTGGAGTGGTTAAAGCTCATATGTAGTATTATATTTTTAGTTGGGTGGATGGATGGAAGAGTCAGGGAGAGGCTGCGGCTGCCGCTGCCTTTTCGGTTGGTGCTTAGATTAAGGCTGAGACTTGGCTGCGATTGGGACGCGACAGTGACACGGGCATCGATCGCTTCCATTGAGAGCAATGCAAAAACACAGCCCGGGTATGTAACACTCGCCGCCATCCACACTTGCCTCACCTTATATTTACTGACAAAACTGATGGAGCACGCTCAGACTTTCTTTCTCTCTCTCTTTCTTTCTTTCTTTTTTTCTTCCTTTCTTTCTTTCTTTCTTTCTTTCTTTCTCTTTTTGCTATTTTCTCTTTTCTAATTGAAGAATAAAAAGAATGATGTATATAACATTTGTTGGAAAGGAAGGGTTTTAATAAAGCAGTAAGGAAATTTGGGGATTATTTCACTTCATCTGTGACTGTGTTTTAGAATTTTTCTTCTCCACTGAGAATCTTATTAAAGAAGTAGAAGATTTTCTTTCGTCATTTTTTAAAAAAATAAAATACAAAGTAAATCCTTAAGGGAATGTTTGATATTGTTCAAAGGCTGTGGTTTCAAGCAGCAGGAAGGAACCAAAAAATAAAAGATGGCTAGCCAGCTGTTTTAACCTCTTGCACCTGGCTTCAGTGTATGGATCATAAGGGTCAAACAGTTGTTTTTAATGGTTTTAATATTTATGGCATAAACTGCAGAGAGCATCGCTGTGTGTTTATTCAATATCTAGCTGCTCATGTATTTAAAAAGTAAACTCTTATTGGAGTGTTTTCCTTTTTTATAGCAATGGAGATAGGGTCAATGAAATATGAGGGTAGCACCATAAATCTGAAAAGTGAAATGTACCCAAGGAACAAAGAAAGGTCAGGTAAACCAGCTGTACAAGTCATAGCAGCAACACCCACTGTGGGATAAGGCAGAGACAGTGGCTCTGGATGTGGGAAGTGAAAGTTGCCACTTAAGTTAAAAACAAGGCAACCACGTTCGGCTCTATAGCAGTGTTTTGCAGCTTTTGGCAGGAGTAGTGCAACTCTTCATTAATTGTAAGCTAGTTGGATTATTTTAAAGGTGATGCAACAGCAAGGGGAAACAGAAAGGAGACTGAGAAAATTGCTGTTTAATATTGAAGAATTTACTGCTTCCATTCTGACCATGAGCCTAAATTTACACAATGAAATCTGATTATCTCTAATAACAATATTAGATCCTGCATTGGATGGATGAGAATTGAGGTGGTTTTGTTGATTGCAAGGGTTTAATGTTGCATTTCAGAATCTGATGTGGTTTGGCCTCCCTTCCATTAACTGGAAAACCCCTGAGGTTTTACAATTATTTCTTTAAAGATAATACATTTAAGATTGCATTGGTAGGCTGAAGAAAAGTCATAAAGGCAAGGAGGGAAGCCCTTAATAACTCTTGAGGTTCAGACATGTTCAGCAGTTAGATTGGCTCTGACTTCACCAAGGGTCGACAATGTGTCATTTCCACGAAGCCAAATTGCCCTCTGCCTATATGATATTAATGTGCAAATCAATATTTCAGGGATTAAATTTCCCTTCTTCATTTTTTATGGTTTCTACCTCAATAAGTCTCAAGTCTATTAGAAGAGGCTGGATGATTTAAAATCTTTCACTGCAGAATGGCTTGTCCTAGTCTTGTTTCACAGAGCATTTTAGGGTTTTCGTTATAAAGAGTAAAGGTGCCCTACAGAAGTTGTGAGGCAGTGTGGAGCCAGGGTCAGTAGTGTAAAGCTTCCGTTTGATTAAGAGCTGAGATGTATTGGGAATATAATATATGTGTTTGGGCATGATATATTCATTCTGCTGCTTTAAAAATATTATGTTAATCACCTATTGATTTATTTCAAAATCAATTGATGTCCCTTTCTTAGTAGTGATTTGTTCAGCATTCTTGAGGACTGTGTTAATTTTCTAAAACACTATGCATGAATTAGCTTGGTGTGAAAGTATTTGGAAGAAGAGAGTTTTCATGTAGCAACATTTTCCCAAGAAGTACTTTTAGAAATCATTGTGTCTGACAGTAATAATCAAGTGTTGTCATTTGCATGCACTGATCTCAATGAGGTTTCTTGCCAATTGATTAGCTGGTTTCTACTAACTGGGGTCTCCTTCCATTCTGATATATATATGTTTAGTTTCTAGCACTTAGTAGGAGTAATGTGTTTCTTTGGAGAAACACAAGTACATCCAAAAATATGTGAACTGACTGGAAAATACAAGTAGAAATGAGGGGAAGATTGAAATAAAAAACTGTCTTTATCATATAATCTTTAGAAGGCCTACTGCCTATCATTTGGTCCTGTTTTATAGTCTTAAACCATCTGGACAAAGTTCCACACAGCTGCAAGAATTTCATATGTGATAGAACATTTTTTCCATTCAATGTGAAATGTTCCTTTCTAAAAAACGTATACCAGACTTGCTTAATTTAGTCTGTTAAAAGGAATGCATATGAAAATGGACAAAAGACTCTTTAATCTTTGCAAGCTGTTTTTCTTAAAAACTCCTGTGTATTTGGGTTTGAAAAGTCATATTTATTGACGAGATGATTCTGAGGTGTGACACTAAAATAACCTATGACTCTTGAACTGGTAGCCATGCTTCTGACCAATTGGCAGAACTACTTTTTATGCCTGTCAAAACAAAGAGTTAATCTATTCTTATTTACAATTAATCTCAATAAAATTAATCTTAACTATGCTTTATTCAGTGGCTTAAAATATCTAATTATATTCAATTAACTGCTGTTATAGTAATTAACATTGCTTAATTGCCTCTGCATATATTTATGTAAAGCTCATTAGTTGCTGCTGTCTCCTTTTCCCTTCTAGTTGCTATTTTTGCTGTTGTCAAACCATTTTTATCTCCCAAGGTTTGACAGTGGTAATAGCACAGAATCTTCCTTAACATTTTATTGAAATGAATGTGATTGTTCTCCTGTATCACACTCTTGTTAGAGCTTTTAACAACTACTCTAACTGCTACCCTTGTCTTCATCTTATCCTGGATTGCTAGTATACTCACAAAATATTTTCTGTCATTGTTGCTAGAAATATGAAAAGCCAGGTTAGGCTTTGTATTTATAAATGGAGAGCTTCTCTGTGTCTGTCTAGGGGCTATCCCCATAGGCAGTGTGGGGCTTTTTGGTTTTTGTTTTGTAGTTTTTCCCCTCACTAAAAATATTCTAAGGGTTAAAGACTTGGCCATGGTTCAAACTGAGAAGCGCCCAGGGAAAGTGCGTGTGAATATGTACAAGTTTCATGTAATTAGTGCTTAATTATATTAACATATGCAAATTGTCAACTTAGGAGCTTGTTGAGCTGGCAAAGATCAGCTAGGCACAATTGCTATATTGTTCTGAAACAATAATGGATTTCAAGTTAGATTGTGGAAACACATAACTAGCTATCTAATTTAACTCATACCATGGTGAAATTTCATTAGTTTCCATGGAGACTGGTTTAATTGTGCTGACTAATGTTCTGGACTGCAGAATGTCCTAAAAAGAAATCCTTGTCTGCCTAATCCACCTGACAATGACACTTGTTTGTACATGTTTCCCTTGTGTGAGAATTTGCATATGCAAATAAATAGTTTCTCTGCCCCATTTGTCATGGCTGTTCATTACCCATTGTTACTGAGCTGTTACTGAGTCTCCCAAGACTGGATAGTGTCAACCAGTCCAGCTACATTCTTTCATAATTTGTTTCTGATTAATAGACCAGAGTGAGTTTTATTCTCTTTGGGCATCTGCAAGGCAAGGTCAGTTCTTTTTCCAAAAAACAAAATAACACAACAACAACAAAAGAGTTTCTGCAGTAACTGAAGGACTTTTCTCTTGCTCAACCTTCTCCTTTTCCCACACACTGGCTAACAGAATGATATTTAAAATAATGTGGTTTTGTTCAAAGAATGCCTCAACTGATAACTACTAGTTTCCTAAAGCAAAAAGACAGGCAAAGAAAGCAGATTCTGTTATTTGAATATTAATCCTGTTTTTGACAGGAAGGTAAACTGATATAATTGCTTTTCAGTTGAAGGCATGGGGGTTTATACAAGTGTGAAGACATCGGAAAAGGATTAGCATTTTTTTGCATAATGAAAAGCTCTGTTGAATAGGGATCCAAATGGTTGACTGAATGACTAAGATGAAAGGAAGATGAAAATGCAGACTTCTTCTTTATGTCTGTGTTCTGCTCTCTCCAAAGTTATGTTTTCTAAGACAAGAGCAAACAAGCAGTGGCTCAGATTTCAGCCACTTTCCAAAATGTCCTGAGTTTTTAACCTGGTCAGGAAGATATGGATGAAGATGGTATAAACAAGTAGTGATCACCGGAGGCTTTTATGTCGGAGGCTTTAAGCAATGTGCCAGCCTAGCCAAATATTGACTACTGAGTATCAAGAATTCCTGGCACTTCGTTACCAAAAATTGTTATTTTAAGAGAAGGCATGAATATTCAGTTCATTTAATTATTGACCTTATAGTGTACTCCCTTGCATTGATCAGAAATAACTACCTCAATTGACAGAACACTTTGTTAGAGGCATAGCTGTGTATTCTGACTTTTGGTAATATTAAGTGTTTTAAATGGCTTATCAGCTTTTGTAAATACGAAGAGCTAGATGAAAATGCATAGTTGTCTTCTTAGGCTTTAATTCATAAGCTCAGAATGCAGTCTTCTGGTTAGTTTGTGGGTGTGTTTTACAGTTATTTTTAAGTAGACCTTTCGAAAGATGTCTAGGAGCTGTTTGGGTTTTTCCTTGTCACTAGTTAGAGCTGTAATTGGTTATCAGTTGATAATGTAAACACGTCTCTTGATGAAGTTTTTTTCAGCCATAATGAGGACAATGAAAATACTATGTGCTGAGACACCTTCAAAGGTGAGAACTGGTTCTTTTGCATATATGTAAATCAGTACCAGTATAGATCATTATTTGCATACATGTTATGTCAATGTATATATTTTACAGAAACTAGTTCTAATTTGGGGTCCCCACAAATGATCTAAAGAAGGATGCCCCAGAGCAGGGCTGAAGGATTCCACTAGATATCATTCTAACCATTTTGAGGCTAGGCAGCAGAATGTCCATTTGTCTCATAGCTTTAGGGTTCAGTTGTTAGGGTTCTGTTAGGAAAGTTATATGGAAACTTGAGAAATCACAAGTGTTTTTCTATAAATGCAAGTGTGCAGGTTGCCTCTTGAGTACAGTGTATTGTAAAGGAAAAGTGTTTGATCTTTGTTATAAAGTCACCCAACTTCTTTACAGGAGTCCTTTTTAAAATTTGTCAAGAAACTCTGGGTTGTTTCAGAAACTTTGATGACTAACTTTATGATATGCATGGAATAAAAAAGTCTTAAAAGAACAAAAAAGAAATCCACATGGAGGTTATTTTTTATACGAATAAGGACTCATTAAAGTATATCCATAAGAAAAATGTGTTAATTTAAAAAATAAATTCATTTATATTTTAAGACATTGTTAAGCAGGCACCATGTGTTGTAACTGGCAGCATTCCAGCCACCATGGATGTGGATCACACATGGGTTAATAGTAGCTTATGTGATGTCTGCATTCTTAGGGAATGGGCAAAAGCCCAAGGTATTCTTATAATAAGATTGCAAGAATCAGACAGAGCAGAATATATGTTTATATGTGAACAGATGGACACATGTGAGAACTGAAAGTGCACAATTTCTCTTGGCATTTGTTTTACTTATCCCTGACAACGTTACCAAGATCTTAGTTCACTCCTGGTCTTTAGTGGCTCAGGACAGAATGGGCTTTTAATGAGGACTCGGTGGCATTGTTTTCTTGCACGAGGATTGTGTTCCTTGGGATCTTGCTGGAGTTGATATTGTGTTAATTCCCTCATTTCAGAGGTTCACAAGCTGCCTTGGAAATTTGATATGGTTTCCCATTTGACATACAATCCTCAGGTCAGGAATGGCTGATCTCCACTCCCCTACTCAAAGTATTTTGAGTGAAATGAAATACTTGCCACTGAGGAATTTTTGGTTTGTATGCATGACATGTAAAAATAGCTTTGACACTAAAGTCAGATTTGGCAAGAGGCATCACTAATATAATTATCCACTTTAACATTCTATACATTTAAAAACATTAAATATACAAATATTAAGAGTTGGAATATACTGAGTTAGTGCATATGTCAGAATGCCCTAATGGTCCACGGAGTTTTGGTGAGCCAGGAGGCTGGGATAGTAGCATGTTTATGTGTGGGGAACATGATGCTTATGTGTGCTGCTTGTCTGGCCAGGGGACATGCTCATTGTTAGATGATGGTAACTAGGTGGCATATATTCTATAACACGCTCTAAAAACAAGGTTTATGTGTCCCATTTTGCTCTTACTACAAACCCATACTTATATCTAAACCAGGGAAAATTGACTTTTAAGTTAAAAATATACATATTTAACTGTCCATAAAGTTTTTTGTTTTTACTATTAAGAAGAAAGGAAACTCATAGCTATAATAATATTAATATACCAAAACATACACTCTGTTGTGTGTAACCTGGTTGTCTTCTTAAAATAATTACCAAATAAAATTTTGAACAGAAATATCTTAGAGAATCTTAAAATTTGGCTAATCAGAAGAATAACATGAAGAAGCCTAAATATTGATAGGTTCATCTTTCCTCATAGGATACCTTCATGAAACCTGTGTTACTTCTCTAAGTTTCAGTTTGTAGCACTTAAAAAAAATCACATAAATTTAGGAATGATGTAATTCATACTTAAGGCTTATGAGCCCATTAGATGACTTAGTTTGTTTTGTTTTAGTAAATATATTTGTGTTCCATCTTTGATCATATGCCCATTCAGAGTGCATGTACTCATATTAACACACACACACACACACCTGTCCTATACCTAAATGAGTAATTCACTTTGCTCCCTTAGATACTGTGAGATTTTCCTGCCACAAAGCTAAATTTCCTTCATTTTATATGAATTGACGAAAATAAGCTCTATCGAAAAAAGGTCAAGTTAGTTCTTGAGACCACTAAGAACACTAAAGAAGCAAAAGTCAGGAAACAGGCTTCTGTCTATTCAGTTCAGCTAGCTCCTTTGGAAAATTGGAACTAAATCCGGAAGTCATCAACACAGCCAGTATGCTAGGAAAGTGTGCTGAGAAGAGCTGAATTTCACCATTCAGGGGCGTGTTCTTATTCTTATATGTTCAGGAAAGGAATTGTGGCATGAATGAAAGTCAAGGCTGTGGGTATTGCAAAGGGGAGCAAAGAAAAATCTGTGAGGGGAGTCCAACAGGGATGTTTTCTCTGAGAAAATGTACTTTCTGCTTCAGAAAGGGGCAAATCAGAATCTGGGCAGCCTCCCAGCTCTGTGACTCTTACACATACTTCTGTGTTATGTAACAGGTTAGTCTAGGTGCTCTAAATGGCCAAGAAGAATCTATGATTCATAAAAAATACTGATGACCTCAGTGACTTGAAATGCATTTTTAATAATCATGAACATGGTGTGAACAAGCAGGAACCTTCCGTTCTGTGTAAGGTAAATGAGGACAAGGCTGTGAAGCTTTCGAGGCAGCATAGTGTACAGAAAGAACGTACATAATTCAAGCCAGTCTGCCCTTTTGTTCTGTTTACTTTGGGCTTGTTTTCCTTTTAAGTATGTTTGTTTACTTTCAGTTAAATTTTATACGAGAGTCTACTTAATTTCTTAGCAACATAATGACTGGTACAGATCTTGTGAGTTATAAGCTACCTGGATTAATTTAGGTGGTGACCTTGTCCAAGCGTTTAAGTCCTCAGAAGCTTTGGTTTCCCATTCTGTGTCTCCACATTTGCTGAATATAAGTGTTCTGAACTATAAAATATATCATTTTGAAATGACATTCTATGTGGTCACCGAGGCTCTTGGTTGAATATGACATTAAGATGATGGGTGTTTGATGAAGTATATCTATGAGAATGTATGTAGAGCGACCCATTTGCTGTGATGAGATGAGATAGGACTAGGCAGCAGGTATGTGTAGGATGTAGGGAAGGAGACAGCAGCCTTTCCCATCCTCTCCTTAGCAGGTCTCTGGATGACATCTAGCTTGGCGGGTGTCTTTCACTCTGTCATCGCCACTTGTTTAGCTATGAGGGCTCCTAGATATTTAATGCATTTCTGTGTTTTCATTTTTCAATGAAGCAAATTAGGACAGAAACAGTTTTTAAATAATTCAGACCTTGGCCAATTCCCATGAACTCCAGAGTCCTGGCGGTCCATTAAATACAATAATAGAAGCGACCACAATGCTTGCTTCAGTCTTGCAGTGAACTCAATCTGCTTGAGAGCCTGTGAATTAGAGTACTTCCAAAACTGGCATACATGCCATGGAAACACTTTTCTATATATTTGTTATTACGAGATTTTTGATATGTCATGAAATAAATATAAGTCATACTATTACATTTAACCAAAATTCCTATAAGCCTGGAAGGGAAAAAAAATCCAGTTTCATGTATAAATATATATAAATATCTACAGAATCATTAAGTCATCTTTGAAAGTTTTCGAGATAAGTTATTAGCGTCCACTTGGATTAATTCTTAGGGCAAATCACAGAATTTTGCATTTTTTACAATAATGCATTACTTAATGGAGGACTATCCAGTTCCACATATGACAGTTTGCCTAAAAGTTAATAAATACATAAATGCAATCTCTTGAACCATCTAGAAATTGAAATCTATTTTCGAGACAATTGCAAAAATAATTTAATTCATAATAATATTCTACTCTACTCTGATACATGTTTATAAACAAAATTATTGTTTGTATTTTTATGGAAATATAAGTGGCCTTGGATTGTATGTGCTTGACAGATATTCAGATAAATTTCAGCCTCTATGAAGGCAGTGGTCATATCCATTTAACTACTGTATCCATACTGATAGGTATATTATGGGCAATTTCTTGGTACCCAAGCTGCTGAGTGACTTACTAATGATTCTTAAAAGCACACATAGAAATCTTCAGTTTATTATACTAATAGATTCTGCTTGCTGTCTCACCGACATGCATAAAAGAAGTACACAAATTCAAATTGGCTGTTTCTTTTCTGGAAAATTCCTTAGGAAAAAAAAATCTTTTAGAGCAATGTGAATATCTTTTTGGTTTAGATGTCCAGATTGTTGTCTTCAGAAAGGCACACTTCCCCATTCAACTGAGGAGGAAACTGGAGCCCATAGAAATTCCTGAGAAAGAACACATAATTTAGAGTAGATAGGTGGTCTAGAGTGTGTACGCGTGAGGGATATAAGAATGTGATCCCTGCACTGCATTTTCATTTTGAGGGGCTTAGCTCTCTTCTATCCAAAACTTCTGTGCTCTGAATATGAGAATCATTTGCAATTCTTTCTTTCTCCATATAGTGTGTGTGTGTGTGTGTGTGTGTGTGTGTGTGTGTGTGTGTGTGTTTTCTAGTTTAAAATGGTTGGTTGGTTAGACGGTTTGATCTGCACACTACAAAACATGGGTTTGAAGGTATGCCAGTCTCATAATAACTCTTGTAATGAACTGGAATAGGTGAATAAAGCAAAGCAAGTAGAGATAGGACCCCAATAGTCTAAAAGGCAAAAAGTTGCAAAAAAAAAAAAGTGGAGTGGAACATTTCCTTGTTGAAATGAAGCAAGGTGTAAATCCATTAGGAATCATTCTGATTTGCCAGAAGTGGTTTTGTCACAGAAGGATATTCAAGTATTCACTGTCAACAAAGAAATCATGGACAGCACTTGAAGTGGCTCACCTCTAATTTATTCATAAAGCTCACATGAGCACTTGGCTTTGTTCTCATTCTAAGAAGGGGACAAATGCCAATAAGAACAAGAATAAGAGTCCCTTGCATGGTCCAAGAGACATCCACACTTTACCTCAAAGCACAACCTACTTTCTTGTAATCTGTTAGGGAAGCATTGTATATGATTAGCTGTGTGTTCTCAGAGGATTTGAGAAAAGAAGTTAGAATAAGAACCTGCCCCTATGTACTTCATAGTGTATACATCAAGAACTTGCACCTGGAACTTGGGATCTTAGCCTGTCGCTAGAGGGATGGAGGTGGTTATGCTAAATCAAAGGTTTGACATTCAATTATCCTAAAGTTTCACATTGATAATATTTGGAAAAATTATTTAAAATTTTAATTGAAAAATATGACAATGTCATAATAAAACTGGGTTTGACAGTCCCTTCCCCTACTGAAGTAAGCAGAGAATTCATACCAGAAAGAAGGTAAGAATGAACAAGGCTCGGCATGGAGTAGGCCTGAAGAACAAGGCTTTTCTACCCACTGATTAGCCATCTTTATTTGAGGATCTTCGTTTATATTTCTTCATAAATGATGCCCTACTCCAGCTGTTCATGTGAGAGTACAGAAAAGACATTTAAAAGACAGTCGCTTGTCTGGTATTCACTGACCAGAGGTTTAGTGGTGACTTAAAGTTTACTCTAGAGTTTCCCAACAACAAATTCAGTTCACACTCACTTCCCTTTTCTCCTTTGATAGATTTAGTTTCTTATTACATATGGAGCACATATTTACACACACACACACACACACACAATTTTTCCCCAATTTTTTTTTAAATATATTGCAGGAACATAGAAGAGCTGTATTAAGGATGATGATGAGAGTTAATGATGTATCTGTAGATAAAGCTATGCATGCAGTCACATCAGAGCCATTAGCTTGTTTGTCATGACTGGAGTGAAGATGTCAGGATCAATGAGTGTATGAGCACAGAAGGGACAAAAGGGCTTTGGAGATACACATTTTTTTTTTTTATACTGAGAGCCAGCAATAGCTTAGATTTATCTCCAGGGAAAGACTGGGATTAGACAACACTGTGTACAAATTCTTGGCAATACAAAATGAGTTGGTGAAATGGGGAGAATAGGAAATATAAGAATGGACACATTTCTCGACATGCACTATAGACTGCAGCTAAGAAACTATGGAACTTCCAAGGTATACGTTGTGTGTGGAGTTAATGATGTAAGCCACACTGAAGCTATAGGTTTGAGGTAGTATCAATTAGAAGTTTTGTTTGTCGTATGGTAAACATATGTACATATACTAAACATGAATCCATATGCCCAACACCTGGACATTAATTTTAGCTGCATTAAAAGAGTTTCAGTTTTTGCTTCTATCTAAAACCTATGTAGAGAAACAGTATTTGTCTGTTACAGAGGTAAATTTAGGTCTGAAATGATTTTCACATTATAGTGGAAGTCAGCACTTAATTTTACTAACAATTCCGACAATGGCATACTTGTGACATTGTTGAACTTACACAAAACCAAAAAGCTAAACTTCCTTTACAAAGATTTTATTCTGAAACATTAATTGAAAAGTAACAGATTTTCTTTCCTTACCTGAGTTCTTATCTTTGATAGGCCAATATTAGCAGGCTCATTCCATTTTGGATCCACCTAACTGTTCTCTTTTAGCTAATATACCCAGACAACTCTTTCTTGTTTCATTCTATTGATTTACAGTGTTAAAGTGAAATAATTGGATACCTGTTTCCTGCCCTTTGAGTATTTGTCTTCACGGAGGCTGATTACTTTCTCTCCTAGCTCTTTAGCTGTTTTAAATGTATAATTATCATTGCATGTCATTTGATAGCCACACTAATTGCTGCCAACTATTGTCTGTTTGCACTTAATGCTGAAACCTGATCAACATCCTGCTTTGGTTGATGTTTTATGGTAAACTTTAATTAACTCTTATTGCATTGAAGAAGAGTTCAGGCTTGGTGCTAACTAATCATTTACCTTCATTATGTCCTGACAGCTCCACTTGTCCTTGGTCCTAATAGATACACCAGTCATGTCTTGTAGTTGTTCCATGCTAATACTTTTCTACTTAAAGTATAAAATAATTGGGGCCGGATAATTGTTTAGTTAGTTTTATATCTCTAGTTCTTCGGACACTAATCTTAAATTGCTTCTTTTATGCAGGACAATTTTATTTTAATAGAAACTGTAGATTTGAGATAACATTATTTCCTCAACATGGTCCTGGGAACATGCATCTTTTAAATCAATACCATTAAGCTTGTCTCCTGTTGGAATTCTTGTAATTATTTTTCCTGAAATACTTTTCCTGTAATGATATTGAAGTTAAAGTAATCAGGTTACCAGCAGATCATGTAAAATTCAACTCAAAATTGCTGGTTGCTTGATTTTAATTTGTCTGACATCAAGTTTGTTTGAAAAGGGATAATATGTGGGTAAACGAAGGAGCTTATAATTATGGTTGACATTTGTTTGTTTATAATGGAATCTAATTAAACTTCATAGATTTAAAACACAAAAGTTAATTACTGAATTGCTCACTTCACTGATGGGCAGTAGTCAGATTAACTTTTGGGGAAAGAAAGAGGGAGAGATGGAGAAAGAGATCGAGATCACAGACAAAAGATTCTTCATAATAGAAATAAAATCACCTACTACTTTTAGTGATCAAACATAAATTTGCCAAGATTTCAACACTTGCCGTCCCACTTATGTTCCCTATTATGTTAGTCTAAATGTGGTTTTTTAAATATAAATTAATTTAAATATTTACATAGAATATAAAAACAGTTGTATTTGGTAGAATCTACGAATACTATACAGAGTCACTTGGTAGTGATTCTTTGTGTATCTTTCTTTGTTCAAACTATGAGAAATCATGTAAAAACATTAAAGTCATTGCTCAGGGAACAGGAATGTTTGCTGGAATACCTGACATGTGATTAGTTTTATAAAGGTAATTATAGTAGGTTTAACCTGCAAGGAATGACTTTATAATATACTTAACACTGGTGTTTCAGTTATTAGTACCTCAGATTTTTTTTTTTATGTGACCGGATAAGGAAGAAAAATCACAGACCTTTCCTTAGAAAAAATTGTTACCATACTGTGTTTGTGATCACACATGTGAAAGGAGGAGAATCACAGACATGCATTAGAACATATGTCATCTTACCATGGGTGTGATAATGTGTGTGATGGTTGTTGCTAAGACAGTAAATCTCTTGACACCAAATGTTTTATATTCAAACATACATTACATGTGCCAATTAGGATTAATTTTAAATATTCCTGTGATTATTAGTATTGGTACCATCTAGATATTTAGATTGTTTTAAGTGAGAACTGTTAGTCAATCACATTTTAAAGATGGACAATATAGGTGCAGGAAAGACACGGCAACTTTGTCTTTTACATTTCTAAGACATGATTGAATAGTCCATGTTTTCCCCCAAGGAAGCAGAAAGGATTTCATGTTATAGCGTCACAGATAAGTGCTATGCACTTGAACTTTCAAATGTGATAGAAACATCCAGGAGGGACCCAAGAAGGAAGACTAATTGGTCCCTCATTATGATGCCTTGAAATTTAAAGTGATTTACACAATCTTGCAGAACTTCCCGGGAATACATTTGAATGTATTTTAATGCAGCCCATGCTGAGTTTTAGACTTACATATTATTTAGGGAAGAGATATCTAGCAGATCATGTAAGGCTAACCTTACATTTTGATGGGAAGAAAAGGAGAAGACGATGACCACATAAGTATGACTGGGTCCCTGCCATTATTGGATACTTTTATTCTCTGTAGATGATGAAAACAATATGTGTAGTCTGATTATTGGCAAACAATAGCTTTCTAGTAATACTTTAGCTGATTAGGCCCCCTTACCCTTTAATGAAGCAATCACCTCAAAGTCTGAGTGTCAGCTGTAATACTAGCAAAAGAGTATCAAAGAGGAAACCAGAAAAAGGCACACAACATAATTGCAGTTTGTTGGAACATAATGGTTCTTGCCTCACACCAATGCAAAGTATTCATTTTCAATTAGAATGAATAAGAAAATTAGAAATCAACTCTATTGGTAGAAATTATCCAAGTTTGTTTCCAGAGGTAACTAAAGTGTTGGATCCATCTTGCCCACTGATTATGAAATTTTCCTGAAGCAAACAAATAAAATGAGTCATATAATAGGATAATTTGGTTAAAGAGAGACTATTGATTCCTCTGTAAGCAAAGTAGCTGCAGTTTGATTAAAGTTGTAAAGAAAACTGAGTAAAATTCCCATTTCCCACAACTAATCTAATTAAGAACTATTGGACTTAGTGGAAAAGTATGCCTCTCCTCATTTGCTCCACAGCACATATGTTTAATGCTATGTAATTGTCACATAACTTCCATGTGATCTAAGAGAGAAGGAGAAAAGAGACTGTGAGAGCAGGGAAGGGAAAAAAAGAATCAAAGATGGAAAAGACGATGCTTCAACCACAAGAGTGCTATTTATAGGGAGGAAAACCAATCTGCCCTGAATCGCTAATTTAGATTTTAATGAGAAAAATGAGAGGCAAACAAGGAAAAAAGACTTAGTTGACTCACACACACATACTTGCCTTTTTAAACTTTCCCTTCTTAAAAATGTGCTTGCTCTAAATGCTGAATATATTTGGTTACATCCTTCTATTCAAACTTAATTACCTTCTCCCCTTTGTCATGACATGGGTGGAAAGTTTTTGCAGTGTCAGGAGAGGTCGTCACACATTCTTTTGCAGTTCGCTTCATTAATTCTTTCTTGCAGAAGCATTCTCTCTCGTGCTGGGAAGGTAGAAGGGTGTAACAGAAGAGCCCTGGAACATCAGCAGGAAGCTCTAAGCTGGTTAATGCAGTATAATTGTCTGGACATAGACTGGTCTTTGTTTGTGTGGTTCACTCCGAATCAGCTGTAATTAACTCCAGAGTGTTTCCAGGTTGCCAGCAAAGACAAATTACAGCTTTTCTGTTTTAAATTGTAAAGCTCACAGACATTAACTATGGAGATTGCCTTTACTTTGATATATTTCTGTCCTGTAAGGAAAAATAAAAGCTTACTTGAATCCCCCACCCCAACTCTAAAAAATGTGCTTTTATTAAGTTCCTTGATTTAGTGTCTGCTGGAACATAATGGGCCTTAATAGTTGGGTTTGAAACCTTTTTACTTAGCATTTTCAATCTTTGGTCATCCTCATTGCTAACATTTTTAATACTGAAAATTATGCAATTTTTTTTCTATGAAATACTAAATGCCCGATTAAAATAAACAAGTTGTAGTAAATTCCCTTGAAGAGAAGCATCTTCAAGGCTTGAGGTCAAATGTGTCTTCTGATAGAATTGGGGCTCCCACCCTGTTATGTCAACTGCGTCTTGATATATCAAAATGAGGCTATGAGCAAAGAACCATTTGACTAACTTCTTCCTGTGGTCAGTGAGCCACACCCTGTTCCATGCTCCAGTACAGTAGTTTGTAATTATGAATTCCAGCATGGATAGAAATGAGGTAGCGGTGTGAACTAATACAGCCCAGCACACAAAAGATCTGTCAGCAACTGATGCAAAAAAAAAAAAAATCCAGCCAAAAATCTTTTTTTTTCTTTCTTCTGAATTCAACAATAAGGAATTTAAGCCTCAATGTGGCTTTAGCAAGCAAAGAAAAGAAGCTCTTGGTGTCTGCATAATACCACTTTGATGGATTTTTTTTTCATCAGTTCTCTGTACGTGGCAACAAATAAACAAGTATAATTATACTTGTGAAGGCCTATTCATTGCTTTGTCAGGATTAGATATATGTGCCGTTTGCACACTGCGCCTCTCTTTTGTCTTTGCCTAACTCACTATGACATATTGATAGAGGATTTGGAATGGGGAAAAGGCCACAGCAGAGACAGTGATGACCTTTTGGAAACTTGATATAATTCAAGAATTTTTATTTATTTTCCTTCTTTCTTTCTTTCTTTCTCTCTCTCTTTCTTTCTTTTTTTTCTTGTAAACTTCTTACCAAATTCGCTTATAAGCAGACAACTTTTTAACACATTTCAGATAGAGTAAATACTCAGAGTTTTAGAAGAGAGCAGAGGGTAAAGGAGAATAAAAACAATAGAGGAGGGAGCGCCCTGGTCTTCTTTCCCAGCACTTAGCAGAGTGGCCAACCTAGCATTCTTTTCCCATTATTCTGGCCTCTTGATCAGATCACGTTCTTTTTAATCATTTCACAAACACTGTCTCACTGGACCGTAGAAGAGGGCTGGGGCAGCATCAATTAAAAAGCAGAAGCAAAACTGGCCTCTGATTTTGGGTTCTAATGGGAACTCTGAGTGCTGAATACAAAAGCATTCTTCTATTGTGCAGAAAACACCCCCCTTTATTAGACGGGCTCCTCTTAGGTGGTTTTGCCCATTTAGCAGAGCAGAGTTTAGGCAGCAGTGACTGAAGACGAAAGCAAAGCAGAAGCTGAGGGGGAAAATAGTTCTTTTCTGCATATTGTCTGCTGCTTCCGAAAAAGGGATTTGACAGGATCAAAGTCACTGATCTTGCAAATTCCTGAGAATACCAAAAAATGTGTACACACACTCTAAGCAGACCAGCAGGTATGTATTGCTCTGAATTTAGCATAAAAGTTAGAGCAGGTTTCTCTAAGGAATTTCCTGAAGGCTTTGTAATTTTTAAAAATGGAATATTTGGCAGTAGACACTAAAAATTGGTGATGATTAAATAGAAGCCAGCTTTGATGGTGAAGCAACTTTTCTAGTGAATTAATGTGTTATGAAGTCATTTAGGAATGATTCTGTGGTTGAAGTTAAATAGTCGTCATACTGGGGTTTTTACAAAGCTAGTACAAGCTTCCTACATGAGTCCAATCAGTAAAAGAAAAACTGCATTTGGCAATGATGAGAGTGAGTCGCTTGGCATCATATTTAGTGCCACGAAAAATACTAATTTAAGTAGCTTTTTAACCACACAGAAGACAGTGTCCCATTAGAATACACTGCCAAACATTGCTATGGTTAAAGTCCATAGCTACATAAAAATATTAAAATGAGGTAATATGTTGCTATCTATGTCATTTTAGATAGTTTTGTTGGTGGTGATTTTTGAGTGAAATGTAACTGTAATTGTACTGAAGACTTACATGTTTGACCTGGTTTCTGATGAATGTGTGTCTTAATGAGATAAAATCGATAGGCACTTTGATGTAAAATTACACAGAAGTTTTTCACGAAGTATATCCTACCACATTTCTAATATGAATTCCTTTAACAGAGTTTCCATAAATTTTACTTCTGCCTCTTTTAATATAAAATGAAAATAATAGGATCTATGCTATGTAGAGAAATATTGAAATGAAATACTGTAGAAATAGTCAATACTGTAAGGATAAAATAAAAGTGATAGTAATAATATTTTATTATTAATATAATAAATGATATGATTATTATGATAGCTCAGAAATTCATGTCTGATCTATACTTAATGGCTTTTCCTACTCTTTGGAGTACAGAAGGCTTTTCCTACTCTTTGGAGTACAGAACATTAGTTTCTCTCTCTCTCTCTCTCTCTCTCTCTCTCTCTCTCTCTCTCTCTATATATATATATATATATATATATATATATATATTGAGTCTGATCGTTGACGGAAAGTATGATCCATGTTCCTACAGCTTCCTGTTTAATGTATTAATCTAATTGTTTTCATCCCAAATATCTAGCCTCTGCCTCCCTTCCACCTGTTTTTCAGATCAGTTTAGCAATGTATTGTATTTTAGGCATTTTGATTGCCTTCTAAATGTATATATTATGCAGAGTCAGTACATGTAAAAGTAAACATTAATGTTTGTGGACTAATTAGAAAATTATTAGCTTCTTATGCTTATTGTGAACAAATTATTTCACAGTTTAAAAAGCAGTATGCATGCCACAAAGATAATTAACCTGCAGCTCATCCATGATTAAAATTATACACTAAGCTTTGTGTTGTTTGCCCCATAGGCAATTAGAATGTCATATTAACTGTCTCAGATACCAAAATGAATTTTGATTTTGTCATCAATCTATGATGATCTTTTGGTATATTATAAACTGATCATTTCCTCTCTGATTTGGCGAACAAAATTCGATTTGATTTCAGTAAGAGCATTACTGACATGGTCTTAATACTTAGCATGCCTGTGACCTTCAATGATGTCTACCTTTTAAACAAACTTCTTAAAAGGAGTTACTATGATACGCCATAATATAGGTGAACCCAGCCCTTTTTTTTTTCTTCGTAGCTCTCAGACACTGTGAAGGCTGTATCAGTATGCAGAGGTGGAAGAAGTGTCAGGGGCAGATATTCAGAATATCTATAATAACAGCTGTAATTTGCAGTATAATGTAGAATACCCAGTGTTTTTTTTTTTTCTTGTCCTGAAACTGTCATGATATGTAAAAACATGGATTCTTTTAAAATAAGAGTCTGTTAGCCTTGAAGTTATGGATCGCTTCCTTTTTAAGATTTAAGAGAGATTTGCATACCTGTTTCATAAAAGCAAGACAGTGTTTATGTCATAGGCTGAAAATAAACAACAAAGTTTCATGCCACTCAGCTGTTGTGTACACTGCAGAGACTAAGAGAGGCTCAGCTGAAATCAGACTGCATTAACAGTCTGGAGTTTGCATATGAACACACCCACTTGCAGGTACATGTACAGGCACATCAAGAACACACATTAACTTGCAAATGCTTAACTTTCTCTTGGTGCTATACCTTTACATTAGAAATGGATCAAGCTTTGATTGGGTGACTCTAATCTGAAACAAAGCAAGTATGTGATCTAAGTTTTAAAAATATTGAAGTATATTCATCTAGAGTGCTTGCATAAAATTCACTAAGCCAGGGGAGATGTTGGCCAGGCACTAAGGAGACAACTCACCAGGACTGACAAAATCTAATGGTATTTGAAATGGTGTTCATTACACATTGCAGTTAAAAACAAAATGAGTGAATGTGGTTGTCCCCTAGGATGATAGGAATGGCCACAGTAAATATTAATTTCTGCTCTCCAGTGAGGTGCCTGAAGTGTGGGGAAGAATGACGATTGGTGCTCAGTCAGGGCCAGGCAGGTACCTGCTGAGACCCTTTGCACAGGGAAGATTTGGAGTAAGCTGATTTACTGGCCAAATGAAAACCAGAGAAGAGTCTGGCCTGCATGACCTGGGACTTTAATATTTTCCATACTAAGGCTCTTTTATTTGTTCTTCTCTCTCTCATGCCCATCCCCCTTTCTAGTCCCTGCCTGATAGAGAAAAGGAAAAGTAAAAACAAACAAAAAAAACCAAATAACAGTCATTTGCATTGTATATCCATTACTGCTGTTTCTTTCATATGACAATTCTTTACATACTACTAGGATAAACTGGATTTAAAGGCCTTTATATCTAGTGCATACCTTTTTTGAAAACAGGATGAAAAAATACCTGGATTTCTGTGACAAATTTGGGTTTCATGTGAGGCTCAGAGTGATTTCAAAACCACCTAAGCAATGTAAGTAGGAGTGCCTGTGATAGCTATCTAAGTTGTTTGTTACGTTTATACAAAGTCTGGCTGTAATAGATAGGTGTGATGGTTTTAAGTTCCCCCTCAACTTTTTAGATAGTCAAGTTTACAGCAGCTGTGAATTAGTGATGGGCTATTAGTGAGCTGTGTCATTATTTAATAAAAATGGCTTCTCTCACCCTATTTTTTATCCAGGTCCCTGACAGGCTGGATGAAATGAGATCCCCATGTAGCAATTGCCATGGAAACCTGTGACTCTCCTCCTATCTCAAGGCAGGAAAATGGGCAGAGCACATCAAAGCTATGTGGAAAGACACAACTTGATAATGAGGTGCCAGAGAAAGTTGCAGGGATGGAGCCTGACAGGGAAAACAGCTCCTCACATGACAACCTGAAAAGGGATGAGCGCAAAAGTGAAGTCTTGCTGGGTTTCAGCATTGAGAATGCAGCTGCCACTCAGGTCACCTCAGCAAAGGAGATACCCTGCAACGAATGTGCCACTTCTTTTCCCAGTTTACAGAAATACATGGAACACCACTGCCCTAATGCCCGCCTTCCTGTCCTGAAGGATGAGAGTGAGACCAGCGAGTTAGAGGACAGTGACGTGGAAAACTTAACAGGGGAGATAGTTTACCAGCCTGATGGGTCAGCTTATATAATTGAGGACTCCAAAGAAAGTGGACAGAATGCACAGACTGGGGCAAACAGCAAACTCTTTTCAACAGCAATGTTTCTGGACTCCCTGGCATCTGCAGGAGAGAAGAGTGATCAGTCTGCTTCAGCCCCTGTGTCATTCTACCCACAGATCATCAACACTTTTCATATCGCTTCATCCCTCGGGAAACCATTTACAGCCGATCCGGCTTTCCCAAATACCTCAGCATTAGCAGGAGTTGGTCCTGTGTTGCACAGTTTCCGTGTCTATGATCTCCGACACAAGAGAGAGAAAGACTATCTAACCAGTGATGGCTCAGCCAAAAACTCCTGTGTGTCCAAAGATGTCCCTAACAATGTGGACTTGTCCAAATTCGATGGTTGTGTTAGTGATGGGAAGAGGAAACCTGTTTTAATGTGTTTCTTGTGCAAATTGTCTTTTGGTTATATCAGGTCTTTTGTAACCCATGCCGTGCATGATCATCGGATGACTCTCAATGATGAGGAGCAGAGGCTCCTCAGTAATAAATGCGTCTCCGCCATAATACAGGGGATTGGCAAAGACAAAGAACCTCTTATAAGCTTTCTGGAACCAAAAAAATCCACTTCTGTTTATCCCCATTTTTCTACTACAAACCTCATAGGACCTGATCCAACCTTCCGCGGGTTATGGAGTGCTTTTCATGTTGAAAACGGTGACTCTTTGCCGGCTGGCTTTGCCTTCTTGAAGGGAAGCACGAGCCCTTCCAGCTCAGCAGAACAGCCGCTGGGGATCACCCAAATGCCAAAGGCTGAAGTGAACCTGGGGGGGCTGTCTAGTTTAGTAGTGAACACCCCAATTACCTCTGTCTCCCTCAGCCACTCATCATCTGAGTCTAGCAAGATGTCAGAGAGCAAAGACCAAGAGAACAACTGTGAAAGGCCAAAAGAAAGTACAGTCTTACACCCGAATGGGGAGTGCCCTGTCAAAAGTGAACCCACTGAACCAGGAGATGAGGATGAAGAGGATGCATATTCCAATGAACTCGATGACGAGGAAGTGTTAGGTGAACTCACCGATAGTATTGGTAATAAAGACTTCCCTCTCTTAAACCAAAGCATTTCTCCTTTATCATCCAGTGTGCTAAAATTTATTGAAAAAGGTACCTCGTCCTCCTCGGGGACTATTGTTGATGACACCGAGAAGAAAAAACAGACTGCTGCCGGAAGGAGCAGTGGCAATGTCACTAATAGCTATGGCATTGGTAGCAAGGACTTTGCAGATGGAAGTGTCAGTAAAGATGGCACCACAGCAGCTAATCCCAGTGAAACGACCCGGGGAGACGATGAGAGTTCAACGACTCTGCACCAGCATGGCTTCACCCCGAGCACACCTGGTACACCAGGTCCTGGAGGAGATGGCTCCCCAGGAAATGGCATTGAGTGTCCAAAGTGTGACACCGTTTTGGGGTCTTCAAGGTCTCTTGGTGGTCACATGACTATGATGCACTCGAGGAACTCATGTAAAACCCTGAAATGTCCCAAATGTAACTGGCACTACAAATATCAGCAGACTCTGGAGGCCCATATGAAGGAGAAGCACCCCGAGCCAGGTGGCTCTTGTGTTTATTGTAAGACTGGACAGCCTCATCCCAGGCTTGCCCGGGGAGAGAGTTACACGTGTGGCTATAAACCCTTCCGTTGTGAGGTTTGTAACTACTCTACCACTACCAAAGGCAACCTCAGTATTCATATGCAGTCTGACAAGCACCTGAACAATGTTCAGAATCTTCAAAATGGCAATGGCGAGCAGGTGTTTGGCCACTCTGCCCCAACCCCCAACGCTAGCCTCAGTGGCTGTGGAACACCCTCCCCATCCAAACCCAAACAGAAACCCACCTGGCGGTGTGAGGTTTGTGACTATGAAACCAACGTGGCGAGGAACCTCCGGATTCACATGACCAGCGAAAAACACATGCACAATATGATGCTTCTGCAGCAGAACATGAAACAGATCCAGCACAATCTGCACCTGGGCCTCGCCCCAGCCGAGGCCGAGCTCTACCAGTACTACCTGGCTCAGAACATCGGCCTAACTGGAATGAAGCTGGAAAATCCTGCAGATCCTCAGCTCCTGATTAACCCTTTCCAGCTCGACTCAGCCACAGCAGCGGCTCTGGCACCAGGACTTGGTTAGTACTTCTTATTCTCTACTATGCTCAGTTTTGAATCATATTTTCACCTGTTCTCTTGTGAGGGAGCACTGACAAACTGGGGACTGTTCACTGAAAAGGGCTTTCTCTTAAATTGCGTAGACAAACTGCAAAAAGGCCCATTACTTTAAAGCTAAATTAAATCCGGAGAGTAAAGAGTTGAGAAATCAGTGACAGCATATAAGAAGTTAGCAAATTTTGTCCACGTTTGATAGGTCCATTAAAAAATGCTAATATACAGACCTGTTTACTATCATTATCCATAAATTTGACAGAATTTGCAGGTTTACTTTGGGTGATTATTCCCCAAGACATCAAACATAAGCCATCATGATTTTAATTAAATATTTTTGAGAAATATTTGAATGGCTGTAATTGCTCATAATTAATCCTACAATAATCCCATTACCTTATCCAGGTATTTGGGAGGATATTATAGGCAACAAGTGCAGAAGCAGGCAAATCTCATCAAGCTTTAAGACAAATTGGTTAATAACAATTACTGTTTATGTAAGTCTATCGAGGCTCTTAAATCACAAACATGTGACTGTTTGGTTATGGTATTGATCAACTTTATTATACTGGAAAATACAAATTTCAGGATGACATCATGCCCAGTAGGAGTAATTAAAGCTATCTGATGAGGGAATTTAGAAGTTGAAAGGGATGATTGTAATCGACCCTGATCCAATCCTATTACCGCTTTTTATAGTTTAAGCTTTAGAGAAAGCACATTCCTTGTGAAGACATTTTTTTTTACATTCTTTCATGTGTGCTGTGTTTTCTAGTCTCTATTTTTCCTTTTAATTTTTCCCCTGTAGTAAATAATGAGCTGCCGCCTGAAATCCGGCTTGCCAGTGGTCAGCTAATGGGTGATGACCTGTCCCTCCTTACTGCAGGAGAGCTGTCACCTTATATCAGTGACCCGACGCTGAAGCTATTCCAGTGTGCTGTTTGCAACAAATTCACCTCTGACAGCCTGGAGGCTCTAAGTGTGCATGTGAACAGCGAGCGCTCTCTCCCTGAAGAGGAATGGAGAGCTGTAATTGGAGATATCTACCAGTGCAAGCTCTGCAACTACAACACACAGCTCAAAGCCAACTTCCAGCTCCACTGCAAGACTGATAAGCATATGCAGAAGTACCAGCTGGTGGCTCACATCAAGGAAGGGGGCAAAAGCAATGAGTGGAGGCTGAAATGCATTGCCATTGGCAACCCCGTTCACCTAAAGTGCAACGCCTGTGACTACTACACCAACAGTGTGGATAAATTACGTCTGCATACTACCAATCACAGGCACGAGGCGGCCCTGAAACTCTACAAGGTAAGCCATGCCATCCACTTTCATTGGCGTAGAGTAGACAAGGGCGTTAACAATTTCAGAGTTTGGAGTATGTAAGAGAGCAGGTGCAAGGATCAAAATGCACAGTTTTTATTACCATTCCTAAAGGTATATGATACATGCCAGTGGAAACTCGGGACTTGCCTCTTGCCCTTTTTCCACCTCTCTCAGAGGCATAAATTGCTTCACAGGCTTCCGACAACAACAACAATAACAACAACAAAACATTTTCTGGATATTGTCATTAGGAAAATGGTACTTTAAGGTTATGTTTTATTTATTGTTTTAGAAAACAAAAACAGAATACTACTAAGTGTTAATGGGTACAGGGAACAGAGGACACAGAAAGTACCTACTCTGTAAATGTATCATTTGTTTGGTAATACACAAGAATGAGCCAAACGGGACATTTGTGTATGTGTACTTTTGGTGACATAGAATAAACACACTCCTACTTAGCATCAGTTGGAAGTCTCTTCAAGGAAGCTTGGTTGTTCTGTTACACGATTGTTTTCCCGACTAGCAATGTTTTCTCTCCTCCCCAAAGGGTGTAGCCTACATAAATATGCTCTTAAGATGACAAGTGCTCTTTCATCTTTAGTGAGAAAAACTATGCAGACATTATTCATACACGAAAGTAATAAACAGCATGCATTGCACAACTTGTCTTGATATTTTCTGAACCCTAACACTTGACGAATTTATTTTTTGTGGTTAGTTCACTGGATTGCTGCGATGGTCTTGGTTCCTGTACAACTGTAGCACATTCATTTCTATGATGAATAACTTTGTTACTTATTAAAAAAAAACTTCTTTTGTCTAGAGGATATTAAAATTCAGAAAATATTGCAAACCATTAGTCATTGTAACAAGCTCTAAATATGATTACAAAATCCATTTTGCAAGTGTTATCTATTGATTTATACTAGAAATCAGTGGTAACTATACTATCAGGAGTCAACCAACAATTATAGTACCTATAACTTTTCTAATTCTATTTAAAATTGCAAGCACAACTGCAAAAGCAGATGTAGCCATTTGGATTAGGCTCAGGAATTATTTATTTGCCTTGGTCTGGTGCTGTGCCCTTCAGTTGCTCCTGTTTAAATTTTAGATAGATGTACTATGCACAAAAACCAGTCTTGATGTGAGAATTTGTAACATTGTTCCTACTATATTGGCACTGTGTGGATCGATAATGAAAGCATTAGATTTGGGCTGCTCTGTTTGTGAGGAGTGCAGACCCTAATGTAAGATGGAGTGCTTCTACCTCAGTGCTATTGAAAGTATAATATAAAGGATTAATTGTATTATAATTCATGGGTTTTACAGCAACAGTTGACAACTGTTCAATTGCCTACATTTTTTTTCTGTTGATACCTGACTTATTAAAAGTTTTAGAATACCTAGGAGAAAAAAAAACCCAAACATTAAATTTGTATAAATAATAGATTTAGGCCCTGGGAGCTATATAGAATATTCATGAACTATGTTTATATTCATGCAGTTACTCTAACACTTTAAATTAACATGTTGTGCATAAGAGATATAAATGTACAGATTTTTCTATTTTATTACTCTCAGGTAGAAATCTAGTGAAAGGGAGAGAGTGTTGTTTATTTTCTTAGAATAGGTTATTTAATCAAACTGTCTGACAATTCTCCATATGTGTATAGGGGTGTGTGTGTGTGTGTGTGTGTGTGTATGTGTGTGTGTGTATACATGTGCTGGTGTGTGTGTATAAATTCATGCAATTCTTTTCATAAGCATGTCTTGGCCACCTTATTCCTGTAGGGCCATTTATAAAGTTCCAGGCTTCATCTTGAATCTCCTTTAGAGGTACAATTGGACAATGACTTCAAATTGATAAAGACCCATTATGATAAACACTTGATCCTAAAGAAGGCTGTAATGCCAAAGCACGTTAGATCCCACGAGCAGAAGATGAATACCTATCTTAGCGATCCTATAAAACACACAATGTGCCTTTTGATTGTTTACCCCTTAATTAACAAAGTATACCTAATATTGTGCTTTGATATCAGCAGACAAAAGTTACTATGAAAAAGTTACACGAAATTCAAAGAACACCAAAAATACTTGAGTACTAAAACCTGAAACCTGTTATTTGACAATTCATCTATTTTTGTATAGTTCTAGAATAGAAAAACTAAAACTAAGTAGCTGTGTATTAAACATAACATTTCCGAATTCAATTCAGAGTCTATTTGATTCAGACATAGAGTATTTCAATCACAGTGATGAGGAGACTAGCTTGGCTAGCTTGTTTCAGCAAAATAAAATTGGTTCATAAGTAACATTAATTGCTTTTAAATGAGAACCTAACAAATTGGCTCCAGTCTGAAAAAAAAATCATAGTTTATCATATGGCTTAAATATTAAAATTAGACTTAAAATAGTTTCATAACTAATGACTAGACAATAATCTTCTCTATAAAATTTATTTTTTATTAAGGGTTTAATTTGCACCATTTCGAATGGTGAATTATTTAGGCAGTAGAGGAACGTGGCAAGCTGCATTTGTAAGACAGATACAGAGCTGGAAGCAAACAGCTTTGCTCATTATTGACAACATATTGATTCATAACACTCTAAATGTGGCGACATGTCAATTCAATTGGAATAAAACACTCTACTTATTGTGCTGTCAAGCTGAAGAAGCATCGCCTAAAAGAACTATGTGCCTTTACTCTGTTCAAGGAGGGTAAAGGTTAAAGGTTAAGGGTTAGCATAAAAGCATCGTCTCCAGAGCTGCTTACCTTTAAACTGATCAATTTAATGAAAATCTGTTTTACAGATGTCGTTTTAATGTATTTGGCAGGATTTAGGCAGATTTAACATTAGATGCGAGGTAGTAAAAATTATTTCTTTTATTTGAGCAGAACAACACCTCTCCTTTTATGTTTAAGGTAGACAGCTTGCTGGCTATGGTATATTGGCAAAGAACCCAGAGGCAGAAGTGTTGATGGTCTTTCCATATGGGGAATAAATAAATAAATAAATAAATAAATAAATAAATAAATAAAGTTATGTCTATTGCTAACAATGGAAAAAAATAACATTATGTCAATTTCTAAAGTTGACTGGGAAACAAAACAGAGTTGTGTTCACTTTTGGCAGTGTTACTTTCCTAAGATTTTTTTTTTCTAAAACCCAACTCTGTCATTGTTTAAAAATCTTCCTCATTTTTTTTCCAGTGAAGTTCTCTGAAGTTCTAAAACAATCTTACCTTGGCATATGTTCTTCTCCAGAAACATTAATGATGAAAGAAAATTAGTCAAGAAAAATGAAACAGAAAAGAAAATTTTTCATTATCCTTAATCTTCTCTTTTAAAGTCTGGATGAGTATTTAAAGTGAGGCTAATAAATGCTTAGTGTGCAGACAGTTAAAATTGGTCTTGCAAGTTAATAACCATAGACATACATATGTAAATAGGTAACCGTGGTTTTTAAGGTAGTCAATTTACTAGACTAAATTATAATTTTTTAAATTTTGTGCTTTTATAGTCTCTTAAAAGTTTTAGTGAGTTGGTTTTCACGTACTGGGTCCCTACTAAGTGTTTGTATGATGTCAGAAACTAATGAGGCCCCTGAGGAGTGGCTGAAGGACCTCCTTCACTTTCTCTCAGCCTTCATCTTAAAAATGCATTGTAATTTGTTCTGCTTCTGTAATGAGCCCTGGTGGAAAGTTGTAATGACAGCTACTTAGCATTAGACGTGAAAGTTGGGACAATGAAGGCAGGTTTGGGCAGTATTCCAGACTAACCTGGAGAAAATTCTTGGCTTTGCGAGGCTGGCTTTTCTGACCCGCCTATTGACTTAACTATCGCCCTGTGTGGAGCAGGCCCATGCTTAGCTGTCCATGCCCACTGACAGTCCTCCTACTGTGTGAGCAGTCCTCCTACTGTGTGAATGTGTGAGTGTTCAAAACTTCCCTGGTTCAAAGTCAAAAGCTTAACTGCATGAGCAGTTTTCCTCCCTGCCTGTGCTCAGAGTGAGGCAAAGAAGGCCATCTGAGTTTCTCAATGCCGTTTTGCTATTTGGATGTCACACAGGCTGAAAGCATTGAAGCACTAGCCTGTCGACATGATGAGGTCTTACACACACATGAAGCTTAGTCCTAGGTACTTACAGGGTAACACTGATTCAAGGAACAGTTTTCAATGTTTCTCATTATTTATGATATAGATTAAAGAAAGGATCCAGGTTAAGACCTAAAAGTCAAGGGGAAGAGAGGACAGACACAGAAGATAATGAAAGATGCACAGTGAGGAATGTGTGCATAGGACTAAAAACCAACCACAGAATAATTGGCATTGCCTACTCCTTTGCTATATTTACTAGTAGAAAATACTGAATGATTTGAAGGTATTGATGGGCCATTGGAATTTCCCAACTATATGCTCAAGTCCAACTTTGCAATTTAAAATCTAATAAACCAGACATGTAGCATTTTAGTCACTGGTGTTGTTGTGTGATGGTGAAAGTTCATAGGAGATGGTGTTGTAGACATTTGCATGAAGGTCACTGTGTAAAAAGAAATTGCAATACTCGGATGCTGTGGGAAGTCTAAGCAGGTTATTCTTAATCTTACTCTAGACATTTGTTTAGATGAAGAAAGCTGTTTTAAGAGGTAAAATTTGTTCTTTTCCCTGACTAAACATTAACCCGAGTATAGAAATATCTTTGTTCTTTTTTGTATTAGTTTCACATTAATGTTCATCTCAAGGTTGAAAAGCAGTGTGAAATTTAATAACAGTTGTAGGATTATTTTGTAAGTAATCACAATTCAAATTCTTCCATTGTATTCTCATATTAAAGACAGGCAGAGGCTGAAAAAGGCATTTCTACGGTGGAACAATTCATGCTTGCATAATATTTAGAACTAATAAATACACAGATCAAACAAAGAGAAACTGGGTAGCTAATAAAAACTAATAAATCATGGGAGTTTTCAGATCACACTATGATTGGTTGGCCCTCCTGACTACATAGTCTTCTGTTTCTAAGCATGATATTTCCCAAACCGTAGCCATTTGCAAACCAGGCCACTTCAGTACATATGTAGACTTCTGCAACTGTACTCATGTGGCAAGTACTAAGATATACTGTGAGATGAGAATCTTTTTTTTTCACCCCCAAGGTGAGAAAAATAACCCCAAAGTTGTTAAATATAAACAGATGTTAATCCCCAGGGATGATTAATTTTAGTCAAGCTTACATCCATGCCAGCGTAAATAAAATAACAATGTGAAATTGTTATCAAACCTAGGCAGAATCTTTCTAAAAAAAAAAAAAAAAAAAAAAAGAAAATGTGGCATAAGATGGCTCCTGTCTTTGTTTGCTATATGATTGTCCTTAACTTGTGCTTCTGTCTACCTGTATGTGTTATGATGCCACTCTGCTTTTCACCTGGGTCTTCTACACCATGTTGCAAGCTTAGCTAACTTCCTAAGCAGTTCTAAGTAAGCTTTCCTTTAATTAAGGGAAACAGAAGCATCTGCAGTTGTAAATGCTTTTCTAGTCTTTTTCAGGATGAGCTGTTGTTAATGTATTTTCTTGTTCTTGAAAATTTTCTGTTAGGATGAGAGAAGATGGGTCAGTGCTCAGGGAATCAGTTGAGAGTCAGGACCACATACAGCACTCCCCTTTCCTAGACTTTCTTTCACTTGCTGCTTCTGAATCCACACACAATCACTACCGCTGTCACCACAGAAACCCACCTCAGAAATGTAGTCAACAGCTTGACAATACTGTTCTCTCCAGGACCGCAGGAACTACTCAACTTCTACTTTTCAATTCATTACCCATCTGTATTTTATGCTCATTCTATCTAACCTGGAATGTTGGCACACTTTGTTTTATTTATTTATTTATTTTTTGGATACAGAAGTATCAAATGGCTTATCTGTGACCTGCCCTGAGGTCTTTTAGGCAAAATGACGGATGTGTTATCACATAATTCTGGACTTTCATGAGAATTTCCTTGGCTTAATCTGTCCCTTTCCCATAGAGCTGGTACGCAGTTGCTGAAGTACTCAAAGACCTGGCACACAGCAATGCAACCACAGTCATATGTTCAGCAGACCTCATACTGCTGAAAGGGTCTTGGCCTGGGGTGGAGTGAGGAGGAGCTGGCATGTGCATAATGACCACAGTTCTGCTTCCAGAACATCTGGCCTCTCCAAGCCCTACTGCAGATGCTTTAGCAAGTCTGCTTTGAGTCTAGCCCGTGCTAAGGTGGAGTTCACACAGACATGGAGATGCATTCATTCAGACAACCCAAGCATTAGAGGTGATTTCTCCTCCCATTGTTGGGAGCTTTCATCCTGAGAAGACGTGATTTATTAAGAGTGAACCGAAACATGGGGGGATAGCAACTCCTTACCATCAAGAAATGTTTGCATGGACTCTATAACCTAGATGTATTGATTGTTTCTGACACAGGGTCATAGGTTTATTTGAAGAAGACCTAGATGATATGCTGCTCTCTCTCTCAAATAACCAGAGAAGCATTTATTGAGCACTTACTGTGTATCAGGCTCTGGATATAACTGCATGGTTAGTCTGTCCATTAAGGTAGTGGATAGTAAGATGATTCCTAAGTGTTGTGAAGAGACAGAGTTTTCTGAGGTTGTATTTTCAAACATAACTCTTTACAACTGCACATAAATTTTGGACTCAGGGACATTCATAAAAATTACAAGTTCAATTCTGGCTATGCTATGTTTCCCTGCTTTTTTCAACTACACTTAGTAAAAAGTCTGAATATTCTGGGTATCTTGAATTGTCCATAGATACACAATAATCCTGTTTGTGTATCTTATCATACTCTACTCTATTGCATAGTAACAATTTATAGATCAGTTTAAGATGAGAATTTTGTTTATAAGTTTAATGCAAGAAAGAGCTTTCATTGGTTGACACAGTCATAGTTATTCTTCAAATACAAGCATGCTGTTCTGTGTTGTTAAAAAAAATGAAGAAAACCCAGTAAGAATATTCAATCACAACCCGAGTCAACCCCTCTACAGAACCAGGATGACTGGAGTCCTGGAAAACAGACACAAAAACAATTTACAATGCAGGGAGAGTTCCATCCAAAGGAACATCAGCATGTTGACTCATTATACAGTTATTACCACAGATAACAGTTATGCAGAGCCATACTTTGTGTACATTTGCTTATGCAATATTTAATTTATAACCCAATGTCTTATGAGCTGTGGTGACACATACTTATAATGTCAGGACTTTCAGTACTGAGGTAGGAAAGACATGAGCCCAGCCTGGCTCACAGTGAGATCCGGTTATGAGAAAGGACATGAGAGAAAACAAATCTTTTTTCTACCTATGAGGAAAAATTCTTTTGTAACATATATATATTATATAATGTATATAGGTATAATGTACATATAAAACATAGATTCACCTAAATTCTTTTTATCAGTTGAAGTATTTGATATCATAAAACATATATTGGCCTCTCATCTTGAGAAAGAAGTAACTTGAGATAAGTGTGTGTGTGTGTGTGTGTGTGTGTGTGTGTGTGTGTGTGATGTGATATTGTCTGTGTTGTGTGCATGTTGTTGTATGTACTTGTCAATGTAGACATGAACATGACATGCATGTAAAAATATTTACACAAATGTATCTACAAATATTGATAGAGGCCAGAGGTATGCATCAGGAGTTTGACCTTGTTGCTCTCACTTTTATGTGTTGAAATAGAGTCTTTCACTGAACCTGACACTCATGGATTCAGATAAGCTGGCTGGTAATGAGCTTCATGGGTTCTCCTGTTTCAACCCTCGCCATTCTCTGGTGCTGGGGTTACATGCACATACCAGCATGCTAGGCTCTTTCTGTGGACATGGGGAACTTAAACTCAGGTCCACTTGCTTGAGTAGCAGGCATTTTGGTGACTGAACTGTGTTTTCAGACCCAGTTAAGCAATTTTAAGGAGTAGCACAGAGGAAGCTTGGGGTTGAAGGAATATATACCCAGATATTTGGTGATGGAAAGTATGGTTGAAAATGCAAAGATAGACTCAAGTGCATGGTAACACCCATTTTGCAGAACACCTTTGACACTTTTGCAGTATTGATTATTGTCTTTTGTAACTATGTATTCTGTTCTAAAAGATCTTCATTTATCGATGGAATGAGTAACTGATTAACGGTGTGCTGGGGAGACTCTAAAAGTATTCCTTTTTATGATGCCAGATAACCTATTGACAGTGGAACCATATTGTGAAATTATTCTTCTATTTTTTGCCTTTTACAACTGCATTACTGTGTGAAGAAAGAACATATACTAACCAAAATTGGAAGTTAAATGTTACATTACATTGTCTCATCAGTCTTCCAAGGACTTATATACAATCATTTAAGCCTGCGAAGAGACCAAGATTCAGGGGTTTTGAAGGTCCTCATAGAAAATAAGATCCTGGTCTTGATTTGCCCTGTACCTCTTCCATCAATAAGAAAACCTTTTTATGTTTGAGGACAGCAAAAGCAGGGTGCAGGAAAGTAGAGAGGCTGGCACCTGATGAACTTCAGTACTTGGTCTTCAGCACCATCATGCTGAAGTATCATTTTCAGATCTTCAAACCAGTAGGTTTCCTAAAGTGCAGGCAGGAAGAGTGGGACCAGACCAGTGGGTCTGTGTACACAAATGACATGCAATGACATGACAGTCTTAAACTAGCCATTTATTGGCCAGAGTAGAAACTGATAGGTAAGCAGACACCTGACAACTTCTTGTAGCAGTGGAATTCTGCTTTTAGCAATGTCCTTGTATTGGCATGTTTGGGTGTTTGGTATATTAACCAGGATTGACTGATAGAGTATTTATCACTTTTAGTGCTGGTGCTTGCAACTTTAAGCCCCTTTTGGAGGCTGCATTAATTCACTTAGGTCACCAGGCAGTGATGTACTAGTCTCCAATTGACATGATGAAGGAGATGGTAGAATGCAGCTGGTGCTGTCCAGAACAGCTAGAACGGTCGCTGTCTCAAAGAGTGGGCCACTTCTCTTTTTCCTAGCACTTTAGAACTGTGGGAGTCTTAATTACCTGTAACCTGTCAGAGTTGTTTAAAACAGCTTGTTGCTTTGAGTTATTATTATTTTTTTTATTTTATACTTTATTTCTTATTTTAAACCATTCTATATTTTTGTGACCCAGAGCCTCATTTATCCCAACCTACCATCTATACTTTCTCTCTCTTCTCTTCCCTTTTTTTAAACCTTGAATTCAGTCTTTATTTTTTTATTTTTATTTTTTGATTCATTTCAAAATTCCCAGGGTTACACCTCTAGCGTATGTTTGTGGGCCCCCTTCCTACATGTTCCCTTTAAATATGTGTCAAAAATTTCAATGTGAAACTCAATCTCCTTATGTTGTCTGTTCATAGAGGTGTTTGAGAAAACTTGAACCTTCTTTAGCCTGTAGATTTATTTGGTTGTTTACCTATATGTTGATAACACTTATTGATACAATGGTCTTTTATTGAAAAGTGAATTGTCTGAGTTTTGGAAGTCTGTAGCTGGTGTGGGTAAAGAAGTTTAGGACATTTGTTATCTCTGTTGGGTATAGTTTTCCAAGACTACTGCTGTTTCTAACTGCTCATTTGGCAAGCCTAGGAAGAATACTATCTTATTGAAGACATAAATCCTCAGAGACTAAAACTATCCAGTGTTCCCTTGTGAGATACTGGGTACCAAACCTTCTTGCATGACGTGTGCAGACCATTTGTAAGTCATCTTTGTCAACGTGATTTCAGCCCTCACCAGAGCTTTTCTACAGAATTAATTGTGGTGCCTTTAAAGCAAGATTCACAACCTAAAGAAGAATTACGCAAATATCGGAATTAGTCATTTAGAATTTACTCTGTTGTTTTATTATGTTGTATAGCAGTCAAAAGGCCGAAACCCTTTTTGTTTACAGTGTAATTTTAAAATTACTATATTTTAATAAGAAGCAGTTCAATATCTTTTGAGAAATAATTGGAAAGATCAACTTCTGTCATCATAATTATGTCACCACCACCACCACCACCACCACCACCAGCATCATCGTCACTATGCAGTAATAATTAATCCTAGAGTGGGAAGAGATTCAAGGAAAGAATACTGTCTCATTATTGGATTTTTGTTTGTTTATATTTTTGTCAGAAAAATCAAATAACTAAAAGCAATATTTGTGACGAAGCATCACATTTTTCAGTGATGACTATTCCTTAAGGATCTTCTTTCGATCTCATAAACAAATTATTTAAAAGCAGATGCAAGGATTCTGTTATTTGAATCTGCTGTCCCATGTTCTGAATTTTTTTTCACAGCTGATGGTACCTTGTTAGGAAAGATTGGGAGGTGAATGTGGGAGATGTATTATTCTTGACCTCTTCCTGCTTCTCTCTTTGCTTCCTGACCTACCCTGACGTGAACTCAGCTTCCCCATCATGCCTTTTTTACCATTGATGGAGTAGGATCCCATAGCTCTTTGAGATAAAATAAGTATTTCCCCTCAAGCTGTTTTTGTCATGCATTTTGATTGTAACATACAAAATTAAGTAATACAAAAGGAAATTTATAAATAGCCTTTCTTTGGAGTAATTCAGTCTTTTATTCTTTTATTTTATTTTTGTAAGCGTTGGGAAACCCAAAGTGATCTTTCTGAAGACCTATTTTGATTTAGAACAATTTTAATATTTAGCTGGATATACTTCTGCCTTTTAGTCATACATCTTCAAGGGAGTTCGTTTCCTAACTGACCAAGTTTTTCTGTATTTATTTAGATGTGAGATTCAGAATAGATTAGCAAGTATCATGATTTTCTGCGAGCACTTGTACTATGTACTGGGCCACTTTATTCCTTCCTTTTGGGACTATGACCCTTAGTGATAGCAACTTGATAATCTTAAAACAATGGACATAGAAGCTGTTTGTGAAAATTAGACACACACACACACACACACACACACACACACAGACTTTTCTCCAAATGAGCAATTTAATTCTTTCAGTGAATGAAGAAAATGTGCATCTGCTTAGGGTCACGTGTTTAAGGTATTTAAAAAAAAGATGAAAATAAGCTGAGCAGTGGTGGCGCACGCCTTTAATCCCAGCACTTGGGAGGCAGAGGCAGGCAGATTTCTGAGTTCAAAGCCAGCCTGGTCTACAGAGTGAGTTCCAGGACAGCCAGGACTACACAGAGAAACCCTGTCTCAAAAACAACAACAACAAACAAACAAACAAACAAGCAAAAAAAGATGAAAATACATTTTATTTGGTATATTCTATGTAGCTCTACTTGTAAGTACATTATTCAAATCATGAAATAAATTTTGTACGTTTGTATGTGGGGATGACAAGGTAGAAAGAAAGGAGACAGACAGAGAGAGGTTGGGGAGATTGCTCTATATCTGAAAATGTATTAAAATCATGAGTTAATGAGTAATACTTATTTTGTTTTAAAGTAGATTTTAGGAACTTCTTCCTGTACAATGTGGTTTTGGTCTTTAGAGCTAATAAGCCTTTGATGACATTGTACAAGAGTCAGCAGCAAGTACTAAATAGTTCTGAATGAACACATGACTAATCAAAGGTTCAAGGAACAAGATAGTATTCGGTAAATGTGATAGGTTTTCCAAAAAGTAAATGTCTTCACTAATAGCACATGGAGCCTTTTGCCACAAGTGAGGCAGATCTGAGCCCAGCCTCAGAAAAGGCAGCTTTTCTTAAACACTTTTGCACTGTCTATTAAGAATTTCTTTTATTTATTTTTTCTTTTAAAGTAAAGTCGTTCTCAAATTCCTGCCTACCCAGTTAGTACCCTATTCTTTCTTAGGTCTTAAAATAACAATAAATACCACAGGAATCTCAGAGGGATTGAAGCACAGGCATTCAGGCAATAACTAAAGAAGGCAGGAATTTCAATGTTTAATCTAAGCATCCAATTATTGAGGAAACAGTGACAAATGATGACTGAAAGTTGTTATAAGTTAGAGCAGAAAGAAACATAATTTATATATCATAAATATTAGTATGTTTAACTTCTGAAGAACATATATATATGGACTTGATTGAGATACAGATCATATTCTAAATATTTTATTGACTTAAAATGCAATTGCAGAGTATTTAAAATATTCACAAAATTATGTAACCATCATTATAATTGACTTTGGAGTATTTTCCTCAGCTGAAAAGGAAACCTTGTAATAATTTAGTTGCCCACAACCATCCTGAACTCTCACTCCCATGGCTCTGGGCAACAGCTAATTGCCTTCTGTCTCTATAGATTTGATTATTATGGTCATTGATATAGATGCAACCACAGCGTATGGGGTTCTTTGTGAGGCTTCTTTCACTTAGCATAATGCTTTCAAAATTCATCAAAGCTTTTACATGTTTTAATACCGAATTCTTTTATTAAAATGCAAGCCATCTGTGAATAGTATCTTTTATTTATGTTACCTCCAAAAGATATTTGGTTGTTTTCATGTTATGTTTATTATGTATAATTATGTTGTGTACACATGTATATAAGCTTTATTTTCATTTCTCTGAGTTAGGTACTCTGTAGTGTGTTTCCAAGAAGAGCAATTACTAATATTAAGTAGATTTTTTTATTTTTATTATTGTCAGTGATTTCTTATTTATGTGTGGTTAACTAACTGCCAGTTGTATTTAAAAAAAATACTTCAAAGCAATCCTACATGCCTAACATGTAGGAGGCCTTGAGTTTGTTCACTAGCTGAACACACACATAAACACACACACACACACACACACACACAGAGAGAGATAGATAGATAGAGAGAGAGAGAGAGAGAGAGAGAGAGAGATCTGTGAGAGATCTGTTCCCACCTGGCCACATGGCTTAATGAAGAAATTTCTTAGTAACGTTTATTGACATGTATTCAGTGGTGACAAAATAACACCCTATGTTTTTCATGTTGCTTTTTTTTAAGACTTAAAAACTAAATTTCTAATTATATGCATGTGTGTATTTCTGTGTTAAATATGCAAATATGAATGCAAATGCTAGTGGAGGCCAGAAGACTGTATCAGATTCCTGAGCCAGAGTAACAGGTAGTTGTAAGCTGTCATGTGGGTGCTGGGAATCAAACTCCAGTCCTCTGAACCATTTCTCTATTCCCAGTAAGATGTTAAATATATCAAATTATTGGTGCATCAAAACTTTTCTTATATGTATGTACAGCTATTAGGAAAGTTAGAAGATGAAATAAATATAAATGAAATTTTAATTGATTGTCTAAGCTGACATAGCAGGTAGCACTGAGGACTAAATTGGATTTGAATTCAGTCTGACTCTAGGCCCTCCATCATTAATCAGGAAATTCATCACAGTAAAGACACTGCATTACAATAGTACTTAGCCAGGAAAGTTCAGTTTATGGCATAAAGAAATGGAAGTATTGAAGTGATTGCCTTAGGTGTTCCTGGTAGGGGTATACCCCTTAAGAAGAAGAAAAGTAATAACGAGATAGATTGCATTGTAGAGATGGCAAGTTAGCAAAGCTTTGCATAGTAAAATGCATGCTTCACCTTTAGAAAATCTGAGTGTTAACTTTTTCATTCATAGTATATTTTTTCACTAGAAATTAACCATTTATTTTGGTCATAATAGAGTTTTGAAAAATATTCACCAATTGAATTTCATGTGATATTGAAAATTAATATATTTTAAGATCCCTTATATCTACTAAAATATATTCCTGTTACATTAATGCTTTAATAATGCACAGACATTTATTTATCACATTAGTAAACAAACACTTTGCTGAGTTCTAAAGACAAATAGACAGTCATAGAGGGAATACAATGGACTTCCTGCCCTCAGTAAACCCACCTCAGTAAACTCACTGTTTTAGAAGGAACTGTAAGACTCCATCAAGCCTTAGCTTACTGAGAACACCCTGAGTAAACCATGTGGAGCCGAGATTTGATGTAATAAGCAACAGAAATTTAATGTTCTAACTAATTGGGGTCGTCCTACACAGAGGGTGAAGTGGCGACCCCGGGCAGCCCGTTTTGTCAGTTTTTATACAGTTTTTAGAGGTAGACTAGAGAAACAGAACTAGACACAATTTGATTGGCAGAATTATGTAACTTTTAAACTGATTGGTCCTAGGGAATGAGGGGACAAGGACTTCCCTTGACTGTGGATGGCCAATGGTCCATCCTGTGGAATGTGTCTGGACCCCTAGGTTGGTTCCCCCTGTTGTCTGAGGAATGTAAATTAGCCTCTCTCTTCCAGAAGGACAAGTGTTCCGAAGTTCCTGAGCTGACTTCTTTACAACTGTACCTTTTCTTTGTGTTTTCCCCCCTATGGGCTATCTGCATTCAACTTCCTGAGTTCCAGTTTGAAGCAATGACTTCGGCAATTTATATAATACATTTAGCATGGTTTGTGCCATCATGACTTTAGGAAATGCTAGGTTTATGCAGATATAAATTTTTAAAACTCTTTTATAGAAACATCAAAAATACTTAGTATCAGGAATTCAGTATTTTGGCTCCTTTGCCTCTACCTCTATGTTGTCTACAGAACATTGTTTTTGTATTTCACAATAGAAAAGATGTAAACAAACACGTATTTTTCAGAGTATTACTTGCAACATGAGAGTTATTTTTCTCTTTTATAGGTATGAAAAATAAAAAAATGTTTTCTATATTTAATATAATAATCAGAGTAAAGCATCATTAGTATTTTATTTGTAGCTATTCTAGATACAATCTTATTTGATTAAAATAATTACTCATTTTCCTTGAGTTTTTCAAATTTCAGAGACCTCATCTTCATAAGGGTTGTTGACGTGGCCACATGGCAGTCAGGGGTTAGGCCACAGTATTCCTAAGGACCTTGCCATAGCATAATTCTGTTTACCATGCAAATAATTGAAAAAAATGTTCTGCATGAAATCATGGTAATTTTACATATTACTTTATGATAAAAGATTCTCCAAACTGCTTTGCGATTTGGAAATAGGAAAACTGAACCATAATCGGATGAGGTCAGCAGCTTAAGATTGGACAAGGGTAGACTTTTGTTGTCTCCCTATTATTAATTAATTAAGGGTGAATTCTGAATAGAGCATGCCAGGTGATAACCTAGTCAATGAAAGCCACTCATAGCCCTGCAGTTTTCTGTGCAGTAAACAACAAAATTTAAAAGAAAATTTCTGTCTTCCATTGTCAAGTTGTCAAATTTCTCTTCATTATGTAGTCTTTTTGTTTTTTTTCCTATTATTTTTGTGCCTTAGTTAATATATTAGTAGTGGAGCGAAACCTCCCCCCACCCTCCGGCCCTAAATGAGTTCCATAGATCATAATTAAGGTACAAAAATAGCTCTGAAAATGTACTCCATGATGAAAACTTTTCTTACATGTGTGGAATGTCATCTTTAGCACATCTTTGCTACCGGCATAGATTTCTGTATTGAAGATAACTTCTTTATTGATATTTGCAAGACAGTTTTATTTTCGTTTTCTGTAAGTACTGCTGTACCCGCAAGTTGACCTGAAAAGTCATACTTACCTTTATCTCCATCATTGGCCTTTGGATTGAGTTGGCTTTGAAGGGGAATGCAGCTATATTCTTCAACTTAAAAAGGGATGACCTGCCGGGCGGTGGTGGCGCACCACCCAGCACTTGGGAGGCAGAGGCAGGTGGATTTCTGAGTTCGAGGCCAGCCTGGTCTACAGAGTGAGTTCCAGGACAGCCAGGGCTACACAGAGAAACCCGTTTGTGGGGAGGGGAGAGCGGGAAGGGGGGAGATGACCTACAGCTCATAGAAAATAATGGTTTGTGTTTCTTTTAATGTGTTTCCCCTTCAATATCCATCCTTTCTAAGAAGTTTGCCTACAGAAAGGGAACCATGCATGACACTTTAAATTTTACTTTTCAAGGCTGCCAAGTAAGAATTTGCAAATGAATAGTTAGGAAGTGAAGCTCACAGTTGGACATGGAACTTCTGAAACCTTCCAGGCTGATGGGGATGTTCCAGCCTTTACCCTATCTATGCTATGGGTTCTGAGTTACAAATAGATTTTGAAAAGAAGTATTAACTTAATAGTCTTTGAAATAAACATAGTCACATCTGGGTCTTCAATCCTCAACTTATGTCCAGCTTTAACAAATATCTTAAATTACAAATGTACTTATACATTACTTTGCTATTTTTGCTTTTTTAAAAATTCAGGTGTGTATTTTCAGATAGTTTTTTTATAAATATGAAGACATGCTAATTTTTTTATACAGAGAGATCGCTAAACTACCCATTATAAACACCTTAGATTGTTCACTCTTTTAGTTATTTGATCATTGAAAGCCTGTACTGCCAGGACCTAGTAGGCAATAAGGATCTAGCACCATGCAACAGAGATAAAGGTCTCTCTTTGGCAGAGCAGATGGATGCTTTTGGTTTGGAATGCACACCTATGTCATCAGTAACTTGCCATTCACACAAGTTGACTTCTTCAAATCTTAGGAGAAAGTGAAGACTCTAGGACACTATTAAGGAAGGTGGGAGCAGAAATAAGGTGGTTTCTTTCAATATTGATAATATAAAATGTATTTGACACTACTACTACCACCACCACCACCACCACCACCACCACCACCACCACTACCACTACTACTATTACTATTATCACAGGAATTATTACAGTATTAGAACAAGTGCATGTATGCCACAAAGAATAATGTCAGCTACAATTCCTCAAGTACTGTCTACTGTGTTTATTAAGACAGAGTTTCTCAATGTCCTAGAACTCAGGGATCCCACCTCTGCTTCTCCAGAAAGAATATTGCAAATATACCATTTTCGACATGTCCAGCTCTTGGTCCATGGATTCCAAGGAATTGAACTCAGTTCCTCATACTTAAGGTGAATCCTCAACTGACTGATTTCAGCCAAGTCTAGACATAGAAACATTTAAAAATCACTATTGTCGGAGAGCAAATATTTTCAAACTTTTAGAGTACTGAGATGTCATGTAAAAATGTGCTCTAAAAATATCTTTACCTACAGCTGGCCGGTTTGAACAGAATATTATACAGTGTGTCAGATGAAATGAAACGTACTAGTAGACTCCTGGTTGAACTTTTGAGAATATACTGACTCCATGGTCTCAACTTCTGCCAATGTACTCTAGAAAATTCTATTTAAAGATGCAGTTGTGGTAGTCAGCCCAATCTGGGTGCTCTAGAGGACTGTATAGCTTCCTCTCAGAGTGGCTGTGGTGGCAAGACTCACTGAAACAAGCATTTACTCAGCACAGTTCCAGAATCCGCACCTGGTACTCTTCTCTGTAGAATCCCCTTTCAGGGATGTGGCTCTTGTTAGGGCTGGTTTCACGAAGCTATACCACGCATTGTCTCTGCCTGGTGCCTCATTTTGTGTAAAAGGACTGGAGTCTGACATGCTTTTTTTTTTTTATTATTAACATCCCACTTCGGTGGGATAAAATGACAAGTCTTTTGATGGGCATGGTATTGCACACCTTTTAATTTCAACACTCAGAAGGCAGAGACAAGTAGATCTCTGTAAATTTTAAGCCAGCCTGGTCTACAGGGCAAGGTCTAAAATAACAAAGCTAAGTAAATAGACACTGCCTCAAAACAAACAAACAAAACTGTACTGATAAAATAGCTCCTTTGTTACTGTTGTTGAAGTTTTGTGACTTAGGTTAGCTGTTGAGACAAGAAACCATTTTCTAAGTCCTGAAGTAGGAACATGCATGCGCATGTGCATACGCACGCGCGCATACACACACACACACACACACACACACACACACACACACACACACACGCACACACACACGCGCGCGCACACACACACACCAGAGAGAGAGAGAGAGAGAGAGAGAGAGAGAGAGAGAGAGAGAGAGGCGTGTACACACAAACACCCAAACAAGATGGCAATCATGTTGGATTGAATTTTGTAGGAATGTCTTTTTAGGGAAATATTTTTAGGATAGTGCTTTACCTGATTGAAGTTGCAGAAATCCACTTACCCTGTACAGGAACATATCCCCAGGCCATAGATATATATTCTGTTTTCTGAACAGGAATCTTATGGGTCTCAGGAGAGCAGACTTCCACGGGCCTGCCAGGGTGTGTGCTCATTTGTAACCTTCTGTAATGATTCTGCAAATCTTGTGTCATCTTGCTATTTTAGGAAGACAGATTCTGAGGCTTGGTTTTAGACTTTTATTCCAGAAAAGTAAATAGAGATATAAATGTGTGTAGAGGTGGATGGTGTGTGTGTGTGCGTGTGTGTGTGTGTGTCTGTGTGTGTGTGTGTGTGTGTGTGTGTGTGTGTGTTTGTGTGTGTGTATTTGCTAGGCACTTTATTTATGAAAGAAAATGATACATTTGCTGTTATCTAAGATGGATTTTGTGGGAGCCACATTAGCAGACAGTCATAAAAGAATACAACAGCAGCAATAAAACCACACATACATACACACACACACACACACACACACACACACACACACACACACACACA
>JANHMN010000012.1:65977421-65990602 GCA_030674055.1 Rhabdomys pumilio
CACACACACACACACACACACACACACACACACACACACACACACACCTAAACAGATGTGTAACAGGATCCACACTAAAATGATGTGTTGCTTTGGGAAAGTCACTGCAGTGAGTGTAGATTTTGATTTTTGTGTTTCTTAAAGCAATGCCTATTTTGTATGTCAACCACAAGCAATCTGTCAGCTCTGTACTAGATAGAAGAACTGTGCTTTAAATATGCGTCGGTAGTAAAACACCAGTTCTGAACTGTTTGGTGATCTCACTGACAATGTGATCTTTATTTTTAAATAGATCCCAACAAAATACCCACCTTTCCACAGACAGAATGGTTAAAACTGATTCAGCAATTTAGGTTCAAAAAATTAAATTAATTATTTCCGATCTTTGAGAACACTTTAATGGCCTTGATGACTTATTAATCATGACTGCTGATGCATCAGACCAGTGAAGGATAAAGCTACTGGTCCTCCTGGAGTATTGCTTCAGCACTTGGGTTAATGTAAGGTAATGGACAGCATGTATACCAGGGGACTACAAACATCTTGTGCTAAGATGAAAGATGTAATATATCATTGTATTATAATGTTACATAAGCATTTTGTCCTACTGTGATACATTTATCAGCCACCTGTGGAAGTACAAATTCAAGAACATTTCATAGTCACATTCCGTTAATAATAGTTAACACTGCTACAAATTAAACCAATAGTAGATTTGTGTAGCTTGAGGAAGCCACTGATACATAGCATCAAGGCAAGTGGAGGAACTTATTATTTCGTGGTTTATTTTTGAGGTTGTGTTTCCATAGTAATAACAATGACAAGAAAAGGTTTTCTGGGATGCAAATATTTACATTTTCTTTGTTTATGTACTTTTAGGTTAATAATGATTTTAAAAATGCATTTTTACCAGAAATAGCATAGTGACACATTCTATATCAGATATATTGGCTACCTTATTAATTTTGATGCTGCTTATGTGCACATAATCATGAAGAGACCTGGAACTTGGAGCCAAGGAAATTATAGTACCAGTTCTAAAAGGAATTTTAGATTAAACCCCCCTTTTAGCTTTAGTGATAGTTTAAGGTAACCATATAGCTATGATGTTAACTAATTTGACTTTTCCTGTGTTTAATGTTTGTTTATTCCATTTATTAATGAGTTTATTATTTTATTTATTTATTTATTCATTCATTCATTCATTCATTCATTTAGACAAAGTCTTTTTATGTAGCCCTGGTTGTTTTAAAATTCTCAATAAAGATCAGGGCTAAGCTCAAAGATTAAACTGCTGGATGGCATATGTCAGTATTCTTCCCCATTTCATCTTCTTTTTATTCCCATTCTCTTCTTCTTGCTCCAGCTCCGGCTCACTCCAGGCCCTGCTCACACCAGCCCCTGCTCACTCCGGCCCCTGCTCGGTCTTTTATAACCTTTTTTATTTCTTCTTTTATAAGTTATGTTACAGAAATGTTCTGAGGAAGCTGTAAAGATTAACAATTATAGAGATCGAGAATTCATAGTTAAAATCATAAGCATGTTGATTACAATGAGAATATTAAAAATGTTCCATCCCACTTGTAAGGTATCTTTCTTGACTATGAAAAGCTATATTTTTTTCAATTGGATTACTTTATAAAAACCTTTATAAAGCAAAGAGTTCAAAATTAGTTCAAAGTCTGAACATTGATCAGTTGAATATACAAAAGTCCTAAGCAAATGTCTTTAAATCGCGTTTGTGGAGCAGGAAAAAGAGATTGTTTCTTTTTATTCCTACTCATGTCCAGATGAACAGTTTAATTCTCAGCATTCTGATGCTTCTGGTTGACAGGGAGTTCCTACTTGCGGGATTTCTAGCTCACTTCTCCATTGTGTGGAAGGTTACATTTGACTGTCCCAATATTAATAACCAGATTTGGCCTTAGGCCTATTCAAGGTCAAGCAGACTGGCCAGGTCAGCCTGTTTGTCTGTGTGCATGCACTGTGACACCTACTCAGAGTGACAGGTAGAGGATGGGGGTGGGGAGGTGAGACAAAGTGCTAACCATCAGCTCACTAAAAGAAGCCTTTTCCTGCTGACAGCAAAGAGTCAGGGACTTTCATCTACCTTTGCTTTTCCCTCCCCACTCCTTGGTGTTTTCAGTGTTCATACTATTTTCCAAGAAGATGTTATGCTATTGGAGGAATGCATTTTGAGTAGATGTAAAAAATCATTTGGATAAAAATGCAGTGATATGCATTAGCATTTTGTTCAGAATGTTCATCTAGCTTTAATAACATTTTTTGAGGGTTGACTTTGGCTGCTGACTCCACTGCCAATCTTAAAGTATTGTATCACCAGTCCTGAAAGGCACCCTGATTCTGCAATTGCATACATACCTCAGCGGCTCTAGAGCACTTAAGACATATTTTTAAAAGCTGTTAAAATAACTTTTGACAACCCAAAGTTCCTAGTATGTTACCATAAAACACATCAAATATTTTTTTTTTTAGACTTACATCTTTCTGAGTAAAAATTCCTAAGAAGCGATTTGGTTCCTAATTGATTTTCTACGTCAGTTGTTCATTGAATAGATAAGTAGTGCCTGTGGTATTTGATTACAGAGCAAGGCACCCATTTAACCTTCTGTTCTTTCCTGGTCAGGATTTCAAATACAAAAGAATGTTCCTCCCCGAGGCCCAGCAGGATTATACAGCTAGCGGTAATCCTTGATAGGCTGAAATAGACCTGATAGAACTTCACCTCACTTGTTCAAGATTATACTCATGAATTTCAGCTCACCCAGAAACATTAACCCTTTGGGAACCTGGTCTGAGCACTTAATTCTAAAATAAAACAAAACAAAACAATATATAAGCAGAAACCTATTAGTTAATTTTTATTTTTTAAGCCAAAACATATCAGGAAATTTGATGCAAGAACAGACATGTGATTCAACTTGTTTGAAGCAAAGTTTGAATCTCCAATATATTGACCCCAAGCTTTACATATACTTATCTCCTAAAATATAATTTTGTTTAGGAACTTTATGAAAAGTTCTGGTCTGTGTAATAGCTTTCCCTTCCTCGTCACAGTTAAATTATATTGTGGAGGTGGAGGATAAATGATTTCATATAAAGTAGGCCCTCTATATTGTAGGTTAACTGGAACCAAAGCAAGTATGAAAATCCCCAAACCTCATTTCAGCCAGGGGTTTCCAATCTCTTCCCATTCCTTTCATTAGAGTAAATTCCATAGGTTTGAGTTTAATTTTCTCTCTTTCCCCTCTAGGGGATATGAAAATGAACTAAGAAATGGCCAAGAGGCAGGAAATCAGTGGGAGCAAAGAACTAGTAAAAGGTATAGTTAATCCACAAATTGGAAAGTCAGCCCCATGTTAATCAAAACATGAAAGGAAGGGCACACACCCTTTCAGTGTAGGTGGCAGCACTGGGCTTTATCATGACTTTAATAATTTAAATATTGAAGTATGGGCTTGACACTATTAGGCCATCAAAACAAGGTCCTTGCAAAGTCACAGGTTTGAAATGGGGTATTAATGACAACTAACACACTCTGGGGGGATACCCCCAATCGTTGTGGAAGTGATTGCCTGTAATCCTCTAGGCTTTTTGAGTTGACTCTTTAAATATTTATATTCACAAGTAGTTTTATTAATTATTGAAATAAGTGTTCTTCTTTGGGTGATTAGAGGACTTCCTGTCATGTTCATGGGTTATTAGGGGACAAAAGTAAGTTTATTTGAGAGACTTTATCTTCTGGAAATCATGTGAGGATCAGTATGTCTGCTTTGCTTATGGTAATATTTCTAGGATGTAGATAAAGTTAGCATCCGAACAACAGCCTCCCTTCTGCAATTGCTTTTGTTAGTGGGTCGTTGATTCAGCAGGAACATTTCTTAAAAACTTAATGGAGCAAAAATGAAATCACAATATAAAACGTATATCTGCAGAATTTGTGAGATTAGTTGTTCTTTTCACGATCCCCTTCCCATAGAGACATATCAGCGTAGGTTCAGAATGTCAGATAAGAGAGAGATGCTTGCTTGCCTGCTGTGTGGAATCTCAGATTGCTGGTATTGGGTTGAAAAGGTTCTGTGTTGTATGAGTATCTGTTTTCCGTTGGGTAGAGGTGGAGATGAGCTCTCAGAGTAGGGAATTATAACTTAAAAATCAGTCTGCTATGTCTTTAATTAACAAGCCTGCTTTTACTTACATTTGTGCTAATTTTTATGTCTAATTTTCATGGTTTTAGAGGCAGAGATGATTTTTGTTGTTCCATTTAGGTGACATATTATTCCAATTAATTAGAAAAGTACTCCCTTGAGATGTATGGCTGGAGAATGGGGCTACTTAGACTCTGGCTCTTACAGTGGTCCTGGGATTTGCCCCTTTCTCCTGATACGATTTTACATATGCCGTCAGTGAGATGCCAGTTCTTTGTTGTCTGTTATAAAATTCTATTGCATCAGCATGAACAAAATGGAAATATTATACATGTGAACCTTTCACCCCAAAAGACACATAACAGATTGAAAAGCTCCAGACCAGGGTAATAAGAATGCTCAAAGCCAGCATGGACAGGCTTACAGATGACTAAAAAGCTGGTTTTAATAAATCTCAAAAGGAGAAGAATAGGAGCAGAAATTTACTGGAGTCTATGAAATAATAGAGGGATGCATTGCTAGACCATGTGCATCTTTGTACTGTGTGTTAGATTTCAAGATCCTTCTGTGTGAGGGAGAGAAGCAGATTTGAGAATAACAAAGGAAAACTTGGTGTTCATTTGTTTGTTTGTTTTTACTATTCATTAAGAAAGAGCAATTTACCTCTGGGATAATTAAGTTAGAAGATTCTGTAAACAGTAATTCATCTTGAAGTCATAAGGACAAAAGATTCTTGAGGATTCTCTTCTATAATAAATGGGCAAAATTTAAATCATCCTCAAAGGCAACCATTTATAGTACTTTAGAGAGGGAATAGGCTTAGGAATAGGCAATGGAATGCTGTATGACCATGTGAAGAAAGAGATAATGACTGAGTTGAAAATTCTGAAACAAATCTATTGATTCTGCAAATATTATTCATATACTGTTGAAACATGTTATAAGAGATTTTAAAAAGCATTTTCCCCCAAACAGAATGCTTTTAAATTACTTTTTAAAGAAGATTTAGAACATTTAAATTTAATTAACACTTGGCTCTTGATTTGGGACACCTAATAATTAGCATATATATATATATGTTATATATGTTTATACATATGTTATATATATATATATATATATATATATATATATATATATATATACAGATGTGTGTATGTATGTCACCTGTATTTAATCACATCATAACTAATTATATGGTTATTGTCTTATTTGAACTTCTCAATAGTCTACTGACACACATAGGACTATTCAAGTTAGAAAATGGGACATAAAAAGGTCAGGTAGCTTACTCAGGGATGTATGTCTATGTTCAGGTCTGGCTTTCAAACTTAGACTTGCCAACCTGGAGGCTATGCATTTACTCTTTTTTATAGCAAATTTCTGGTGTTCCCAGCCTAGATCCCTTGAACACCTATAATAGTCACAGGAAATTTCAGAAAGATATGGAGGAGAACACATTCATTTTGAGGTATCTGTCTGAGAAGTAAAATTCTCAGACTCCATCAACTTCAGAACTGTCTGGAAAGTAATCAGGTTTCAAGTGGATGAGATTTCACATGTGGAGTGGAATATGACACAGAACAGGAGGGTGGTCATGGTGGAGCTGAGCCTGGCAGGGTTTGGGTAGGGAGATGTTATGTTGGGAGATGCAGTGGGCTTAGGGTGAGAAATTGATGTTTTGAGTCACTAGAGAAGGTTCTTCCCTCCCAGATGAGTCAATATGGCCCTAGGCATTTATTTGCCTTTTAGCACTTGAAGACTGTCATCCAGACATTGAGAAAAGCAACACATTGCCAGGAGTCATTGTGTTTGCTGGAACCATCACTCCTGTCTTCAGTTCAATCTCAGATCTGTGAAGAAGAGCAAATATTGCCTTACAAATATAGACAAAGTCATTTCAGACTCAAAAATAAGCCGTAATTTCAGTATCAGTAGGGGAGATAAATACTCTATCAATCAGTATATAACAAAAGTAATCTCAACATAAACTTCCATGTTAAAGGTTGAGTGCTGACCACATAAAATTTGTCAGAGCCTTTATGATTCTGTTTTGTTAAGGTATAAAATATATGATAATGTTTTTTAGTTAATTCAAGTGCTTTTCATGAGTAATATTTTCTTTTGAGTTCACTTTCACCATCATTTCATTTCCAGTGTATAATTATTTATATTATGTTTATTAAAGAGCTAATGATAGAGGCATATTGAGGTGAAGTGACTTTAATTTCAAAATAACTTTACATTTTAGAAGAGTAATCTGTGTTATGGGGTATTTCAGAGTGTATGTCTAGTGGAGCATTAATTGGTAAATTACTAGTATTCACAACATTTTGTGCATTTACAATCCAGTTAAAAGTAATGAAATAACTATGCCATCATTCCTATGTATATTTTATTTATTCAAAAAATTTTAAGCCCTAATTAAATATTGGTTTGAAATTTTCATTTGTTTGTTTGTTAAATTAGATCTTAAAGACAGCCTTGAAATTGACCACAATGGGAAAAATCCAAGAGAATAAAACAATGAAAACACCTTAAAATGCTTTCATTGATCAATATTGAAACTGAAAGGTGCATTTCAAATATGCATTATTTTTGAAATATGGCTTCATAAGATAAAAAGCAATCACAAAAGAAGGGAGGACTTTTTATATCTATGGTTTTCCTGGACAGGAGACCATTGGAAAATTCTATATTGGCTAATTTCTATAGCTGGATTTTGAATAATGGAGCTGTCATCTTCATCATTCTTTCCTTTCAAAATGTGGGTGGGAGAAATTAAAATACTATTCAAAGCAGTCACAGTTACACTGAGTGGGCCCTGGTGGTGTGCAAGCTGCTCCCCTGATACAGTATATTTCAGTTTCTAGTACAGTTGAGAGTTAAACATTCAATCCAACTCAGACTCATTAGACAGAGGGCTTGAGCCAGGCAGCACAGAGGACCGTCATCATAGTAATCATATGTCTTTCTCTATGTCTACCTCCTGAAATAACTAATACAATTGTCTTTTGTTTGCTTGTTTTTTAATTGCATAATGCAACCTGAACTTCCAGGGATTGTCTTGCACAATGTTCTAACATTAAAATGAAAGTGAAACAAGACTAGAAAAAGCAGAAAAGGAGAAAGGGACATCTGCTTTGCTCCTTGCCAATGAAAGACCACAGTGTTGCTAGTTGACTTTTTTGTATCCTTTGGGTCACCTCAGTAGAGAAGCCAAGACCTAGGAAATATAGAAGTTGAGCCATTGTTTGTCTCTCCTGGCTGAACCATTCTGGGCTGGGGAGACACAGAGTAAATCAGTGGATGACTAGAGTCTGGGAAAGGTCAGAATCATTCCTCTCATTTAAAGGGGAAAACTTTAATAACAGACACTAAAGAACTATTTTAAAACAGATCCTCATTAAGATTGGTGCCATGAATAACAGTGTAAAGAAAACACATTTACTTTAGAAAATCTTTCTTTTACACACTGTTACATAATTCATATGCTATTTCTTGTGTTGGGATTTTTTTAAATCATCATTTCCAGATCAGAATTTCTCTTCCATAAATGGCTCTGAAAAAACTCAATCTTCTAAGTATTTTACAGCATCATGGTTCCCAATCCTCAGCAGGGAAGGCCAAGCTAATATGAGACACATGCTAATAAGTCACTGATTTTCCATTTTTACTGTCTTATGTGATAGCAGATGATGCATCCAGCTAACCACTTTAACCTTCCAGAAAAGGGTTGAGAATAGATGTCATTGTTGAATGTCCTCATGCATGCTCCTTTGAAATAAATGATCACCTATCAGAGGATAGAGACAAAACACATTTACTTGAATGAAATGTTTAATAAAGTACATCAGGACTTGTTTTTATTGGTACTAGTCTATGAATACTTTCATAGACTTAGGGCTTAAGAGTACTTAGTCATCCCAGTGTTCCAGTCTCAAAAAGGCATGTACCTTATTACTATAAATGCCAACCTTTACTGTTTAGAACATATTTATAAAACATTCTTGTCCTCTCCTTAAAATTGAAAACATCTGGTACAGATTTTCTGTTAAAACGTTATAGATGTGAGAATAGAGTAAGGAGGCAGGCTGCCATTTTGGATGGGCGTTAAGCTGACTGCGCCTTCTGCACCAGTCAGGCTGTGAAAACAAACAGACAAGAGGCAAAGGCTACGTTGAATTTAGTAACTGTAATGTGTTGTTCATTAAAAGAAATTCCCATACAGGCATTCTTAATTTTAATAAAGTGTAAGGACTCTTTTTCTCTATAAATCTGGCCTAATAATTTTTTTGTCCTGTAGCATAATTTACACTGACATTTGATGGGCAGCTGATTGGAGCAGGGTGACTTCCTTAGAATGAAAATTAATTATAATTTTTGCCGCCTTCATTAGTCTGTTTTTGTAACCACTGTGACTAAGCAGCAGGGAACTGTGCTGAACTGCCTTGCATCACTGGATCATTTGCTGTGGATTCTCCCTTTTAAGATCATTGGACTCTTTGTATTCTCCATGACTACATAAAATGAGGATTTGTGATAAAAAGAAATTTTCTTGTGCTTTGAAATGCACTTGAATATGTATTTACACTGGCAATGACAGCATCATACTAATTTAGCAACACACTGAGTGATCTTTGAAACGTATTTAAGTACTCAGACCCATTTTAGTCCTCAGCTTTCTAAAATACTTAATGTTACCTGAACTTTTACAAATTGTTACATATTCACATGGATTTTTAACAATGGGGAATTTATTGTTCAGAGATGCAAAATTTGTTTGTGATCCATTTTAAAGCAGTGTGCATGATACCATACTACAGTACCGACTGATGAGAGCCCAGATTTGTAAAGAAACCAAGCCCAGTGCAAGAGTGATGGTCTGATGGATGTACAGAATGTGATTTCAGAAAATACTTCCTAAAGGAACTGCATACACAGAAGACTGCAGTACCTAAAGCAAAAGGTGACTGCTTGCCAGAATATACTGTTTAGACTTTCTGCTTGTGGCTTTGTTGTATACAGAACACAGATATTGGCGTGTTTTCTAACAGAAGGTAAAACACCAAGAGGATTCTGAGCCACTAGATGAATTTGTAAGTTGGTTTTATTCTCCTTTGGAAATTCATTGCATGAGACTTGAGATTTCAGAAAATGGTGAAGAATACATAGGAAATAAAAACTTGCCAATAAGGTTTGTGTTAACCATTAAAAAAAGCCCGTGTTTCCTATTTTTCCTCTGTGTTTGAATTTTATAGCATTAGCAGTATTTTGTTAGATTATGTAGGATTTTAATTAAATATTCCATAGATACTTTTGCAGCCACTATTTTTTTATAGCCACAGTTCTGAATTTTCATAACTAACTATCCAGGAAATGGTTTTGAGACTGTAAAGAAAGTCTCCTGTTTTATAACACAATTCCTGTTTCTGTGGAATATGAACAAGACAGTGTTTATTGTAGTCAGAAAAATAGTTGGCGTGATTCTGCATAAGCGAAGACTCTCTGGGTTGTCTCAAAGTGTTAGCTGCCCATTTGCAGACAAACAACCTTTTAGTGTGCAATTTAGGTCAGTGGATTGAGGGGAGAAGATGTGTTTAGGCGACAGATTTTAAATCACTATAATATAAATATGCTTCCTTTTTTATCCGGAATTTGCTTTCTTTCAAGGTAATTTAGTGCTGCAGACATGCACTCACGCCTGTCTTTGTGATTTTAGGGATTAGGATAGTGAGGATTAAATGGTGACCCTTAATCTTCAATATCAACTTTAACAGCAAAATATAATATGCAAATGGAACATATTCATTTTGTGTTTATGTATTTTAATCTCTATAATTTAGTTGTAAGAAGATGGAAAGTCATCTCTGCCTTATTTATTTTGAGGCCTAAAGCAAGATGCCATTAAAATCTGTATCCTTCTGTCTTAGCGGATAAATGTTTATCCTTTAGGGCTTAGAATACATTTTTTTAAAAGGAACCTGATTTTAACATAAGAATGTTTTTTTCTCAAAGGAAGTGGCATGTGTCCTTAATCTAAAAAGATAATTTAACTGACCTGTGTAACAAGAGTCAGTAGTTGTTAAGCAGAGCCTTGAAGAAAATATATTTGAGATAAAAGTTGTTTTGAGTTTAATTCTAGAAATTAGTAAATTACAATTTCATTAATAAAATGAGTATATTTCTGATAGAATTAACTTTGCACATAGTGTGCTTTTGCCTTCTGATTTCAATTTCAGTGTGTGGACAGCAATGTCTTCTAAAGAAAACATTTATTAGGCTGAAATATTAAACTGATAGAAAAATCTGGGCCATATTCCCTTAAACAAATAAACAGGAGAGCTATGTTAAGCAAGCAGATCAAAAGAGAAATATAGTGTGAAGAACAGAAACAAAGAACCTCTGTATGCCTCTGGCTTTTGTAGAGAGTGTAGGGCTTGAACAGTTGGCTTGGCCTGCCTCTGGTTTCTTTGTCCATGTATTTTCCAGCTGGGTAGACAAATGTTTGCATGATCTCAGGATATATAATTCAAATATCTCCCATATAGAATCAATTTTATTTGGGGCTGTTTAGGGTGAATTAATGGTTTCTTTTGGGGTTTGTTTGCTTTTTCTTTTTGCTTTTTGTTCTTTGCTTATTGCTTTTATTGGTTTGGTTTTTTGAAACAGGGTTTTTCTGTCTACAGCCCTAGTTGTCCTTGAACTCGCTTTCTGGACGAGGCTGACCTCAAACTCAGAGATCTACCTGCCTCTGCCTCTCAAGTGCTGGGTCTAAAGGCATGTGCCACCGTGCCCAGTAAATTAATAGTTTCTTATTAATATTTCAGTTAATTTTATGTTACAAGTTGTCCTTCAAGGTTTTCAAAAGGAGAAGGTTGAAAAAAAATAACCCTAATATTCAAGAACTTCTTCTCAGGGATTCAGACCCAACATCAAGTCATCACAGATAAAAGGGATATGGGATACCAGACTACACACAAAAACATTTAAGCTAAATATCCTCTACTCTGAATCTGATTATTTATATAATTGTAATGAAAAGAATATAAGTGTGTCTGATAAGCTTTGGATTTCTGTTCTTATTATCATACCATTAGATGGCCATGATATATTTCATTGCAATGAGTTGTGTTTCAGAATGTAATTGTTTTTACAGACTAACACATTTAGGGATATCTCAAGGTTTTATGACAGATGACCATTGCTCTCTGACAAATGTCAGAGAATTTCACTTCCCCTTCAAGTCTCAGCTTTAATACCTTATTGGAGTAAGTTTCTAATTTCTTTAACTTTCAGTTTTGATAATCATAATATAAAATTATTATACTACCTCTATAATGAGGTTTTTGTGGAAATTAAATGAGATAATGAATGGTATCTTTTTCTATCATGCCTAGAAAATAGTCTGTAATTAAATAAGAAATATTTTTTATGACTCTTCCTATAATGCTATTCTGTTGAGGTGAGTTTATAGTAATTGTATTTAGGAAAGGCTATCTGAAAAATTCTTATATTCACCATTGTTTCTTAAGACTCCATTAAAACTTTATAACAGTGGCCTTAGCCAAATGGAAGTGGTACTGGGTTTCTTACATTGAATTGATCCATTCTCTGTCAGGTTAAATTCATATTTATATACATTAAATTGGGTTAGACAACATCTGGAGATCTACATTTGAAAGTCAGGGCACAAGTGCTTTTGGAAGAGGACAATGTGGCATGATTACTTAAACAAAGATACAAGATATTTTAGTGATTTTAGAGTTGAATGGGTCATTTAGTTATAAGTGAAGATCATGGTGGGGAGAAATGAGCTTAGTCTTTGCAATAGCAAAGAATCTTTGAAAAGATACCAGTTGCAATTTTTATTGTTGCATTTACTGGAGCCTCTGTTTGTCCTGTCCTAGGTAGATATGTATAAATGCCATCTCCAAGGCGCAATCTCAGAATATCCAGTCTGTCTGGATCCCTGGGTACATGTCACCATTTTCCATAGTTATGGTGACCTGATCAGGGCATGTTGGGGACAGCAAAGCTCTTATTTTTATTATAGGTCAAGATGCATGAGTAGATTTTGAAACGGATTCTCAAATACTACTGTTCATTTAGCTGTCTAGGTAGGATAGACGGGGAGATAGTCATTCTCAGGATCATTGTAAGTATAAAACTTCTCCTTCCATCCCTTAGCCAGCTGACTTCATTTTGATACCAGGTCTGCTCTCTGTATTTGCTGTTATAAAGCCAAAGAAGTCAGTGGAATGAGAATTATCTTTGTCCCCCCTGCTCCGAATTCTTACAGATTTATATAAGGGAGTTTAAACAGAATACATAGTTTAGAAATTGTTCTTTATTGATTTGAAGCATTGGGTCAGAAGTGACTAAGGTTCATTATATTTGAGTACAACACTATCATCATAGACAGCATCTTAGGCTTAGGATGTTTGTCTGTTTGTCCAAGAACAGAATGGTCTATGCTACTTGATGATTGCAATGCTCACCACCACTCCCTGCTTTCAGTCTATATTGAATTTAAAAGTTTAGGCAATCTGTATCTTTAAGTCTGAGGCAAAAGAAGGAGAAAAGATTCTCCAAGCCTTTCATACCAATTTTTGTTTTAATGTGCCAACTAATTCATGCTTATGGAGATGTAAAATGACATTTTAAAAAGTTGAAATCTTATAAAGGCAAGCTAGAGCATAATTCATGATTTCTCATATAGCCATAGGAAGAAGTTTCATGGTTGTGGGCTTTGATTTGCACTTTATAGTATTTACTGGACAAACCAACATGTGCAAAGATGAGGGTGGGTAGAGGGGACAACTATCAGTTATGATTGGAGTGTGAGTAATTCCATTTTCTTATACCTGTTGCTGTTCCCTTTGCTAAATGAAGTGGCCAAAATAAAAGGAATGCTTGAGTTAAAAATTAATGTTACAATTTTTTTCCTTACTAACAAAGAATGTTATATATATATATATATATATATATATATATATATATATATATATA
>JANHMN010000012.1:65990702-66012265 GCA_030674055.1 Rhabdomys pumilio
CACACACACACACACACACACACACACACACATACATATACATATAGTGGTTCTTATTCTTCTAGGTCCTGAATTCTTAAAAGTAATTCAGCTCTAAAACAATTATATGACATATTGTTCTTGCTACTTAATAGATACATTTTCAACTATCAATCTGAAATTGCTAGTCAGCATTATAGGTCCTTTGGTCTGTAAGACAATGAGGGGAGGTCATGTGAGTAACTGTACTGCTTGACTTACAGAGAACAACTTACGTTAAAACTCAAGAATAAGGTACTTTTGAAGCATTGTGAGATGTAGACCTTGTGTGAGATTTCTGAAATCTAGGTGAAGGGTATGAACTTCACTGTGTATTTGTTTGGAAAAATTCTTTTTAGTTTGGGTATATAAAATCTTTGCCAACATGTAATTCTGAAAATTTCTTCGTGTATGTTTCTATTGACTAGTACATAGAATATGCTTATCAATTAAATGAAGGATTTAAAAAACGGGGGGGAAAAGAGGAAGGAAGAGAGAATGAAATAGAAAAAGAGGACGACTAGAAAGATAAGCCAGGAATAAGAGAAAGAAGAATGTGGGATGGATTGATTGGGGTTATCATGAAGGAAGAAATCCAATATTGGAAATGTGAACCAAGGAGAGAGAGAGAGAGAGAGAGAGAGAGAGAGAGAGAGAGAGAGAGAGAGAGAGAGAGAGAGAGGGAGAATATGATATGTTCGGTGTGCACATGCTTTTAATGCCAGCACTTGGGAGGCAGAGGCAGACATATCTCTATGAGTTCAGGGCTACCCTGATCTACAAAGTGAATTCTATGACAGCCAGGGTTGTTAGACAGGGAAATTCTGTTTAGAAAAACAAAAACAAAAGATAAATTGTATGGTCAGAACATAAGAACTGGTTATAAAGTAGTTGAGGTGAAATTATCAGAAAAGTTTCAAGTGATTTAGTTGGTTCCTTGTTTGTTTGTTCAGGGTAGTTTTCATATATTTATTTATTTTTATTGTCTGTTAGTTTTATGTATCCAGTAGTGAGCACTAACTAACTATGCAGCCCAGGATGATCTTGAACTCCTGGTTTTTCTATATTATCTTCCTGGATGTGCTAGAATTATAGGCATGGTCCATGACTCCCAGTTTATGCAGAGCTGGAGAACAAACAGGGCATCTTCATGCTAGTCACAAACTCTACCAGGACTCAATCCTTAACCTCTAGGTTTGCTTTCAAATATTCAGTATCTAAGAGGACAGCTGTGTCTGAATGAGATAAGGAAAGTACATTGAGCACAGTCACAACAAAAAGTGTATTTGAGGCTCTTGAATGTTATCTATGGGAAGAACAGGAAAAGTCAGGGTGGCTGTTATAAATTTTAAATCCATTCTATCCACGGAACTGATAGATGTATTGATGGTAGATATTTTCAGGAGATACCAAGAAATCAAGTGTGTTTGGTGGTGTTTTTATGTGGGGAGATGGAATAAGCAAAGACAGGGATAGAAATTTCCTAAAACACTCAATAACTCAAGAGCAAAGTATTTGAGAGGAAAACCTACTATGAGGAGAGAAAAAAATCTAGGAAATATATGGAGACTTGAGAACAGATGACAGTAAAATAAAAAGAGGATGCATGAATCCCCTGGGGAAGCTCAACCATGAGATGGAAAGAAGAGGTGATTGGGTTCTTGGAGTGAGATTTGTATGTTAGGGATAAGATAAAACAACTGAAACGAAAACTCTGCTTTTCAGAATCAACTCAGAGTGGAGTCCTGGTCAAGTCTAGTGTTAGGGGATCTTTCTTCTTATTCTGCTTTATAAACAGAAAACTACAACCATATAAGGAAATGTAGCTACCCAGAATCAGTTATTAAATTGTTTTTGTGTGAGACAAGTTCTAGAAGAGACATTTGTGTCTTCTAGTTGATATCTGGCAAGAAGCATAAGAAGAGAAATCAGGCAGTACTACTTGGGAAAGGCTTAATAATATGAACAGATCTGTGATATACGTGAATAGAGCCACTTTTAAACACAATTAATCAGAAAGTTTTCATATATAGTGTTTGTCATTATTTAAAACACCCATTCAAAAACATTGCACAATATGCCCATTTGGCGGTTACAAAGAGTAGTCCAAGATTTCTTGTGTGTGTCTGTCTTCAGATAATCAGCCATAATTGTCCTAAAGACAGATTATAATTGATTCTGAAGAATTCCACCCAAACAGCATTTGTCTGGTTATATTTTTCATTCTTATTTGGCGGAATGTTGAAGTTATTGATAGAATCTCAGAAATAGCATTCTCTTCAGTTGCATTATTATATAGGAATGGTTGCTTATTGGTTTAGGAAGAGAAATGTTTCCACATTAATAGTCTAACAAATTCTTTCCTGAGGGCACAAATAAGAACATAAGAAAAGGAATAAGCAGAAAATGGAGGTATTGAATGTGGAGAGCCAGCCAGCAAGCAGATGAGATTTGATGGTGTTGGACACAACATTGGGTGACATCACAGAGAAACACAGAATTCTTTACTTAAACTCTTGTATATTTTTCTTGTTTAAGCATCTGTTTTTCTCTTCATTTGCTTTTTAAGTTAACAGTCTAAATCTGGCAACTTTAACAGAAAAATAGGTTTTACTTATTGTATCAGCAACTGTACTTTGTACATTGTATTCATAATCCAGAAAAGAATCCTGTTCCTTGCATTTAATTACTACCTTTAGCTTTGTGTTTCTATTCACATACTGTTCTGATGAAATGAGTTCTCAGAAGGCCCAAGAATGTAGGCATTGCACTAAATCCTGCTCTCAAATGCTGTAATATTTGTTCATTGAGTGCATAACCTGTTACATTGAAAAGACATAAATACCTGCGAAAGAGGAACAGAAGGGATCCCATTAGACCGTGTTTCGCTGTGAGGATGCCTTCTGCAAATGCATGTTAATCACAGAATCAAAATAAACACACTTAATTGAACAGTATTCAGATCAATAAAATCATTGACTGAGTACCACTGGTGCTCACTTGAGGCAAGCAAGTGATTTAATAGTCTTCACTTCCTTCAGGCCTCTTTGGTGTGGCCATCAATAGCATACTCTTAAATCGGAACTGGCAGTGACCAAAAGGCCCTCATCAAACAACCCAGCTTGACCTCCTGAGGTACATTTCTACTTGATGTTTTCCAAAGCTCCTTTTGATTTAATTTCTGTTTGTCTTAAAATCATTTTTATGGAATCTCAAGCTCTTTGGTAACACACACACACACACACACACACACACACACACACACACACACACATTTTTTTTTTTTTACTCAAATGGTTGTTTTTTAAGTTCATGAGTTAAAACCATCATTTTAAAATATTTACCATATTGTAATTTAAGTTTTTTCTACCTTTTCCACTTACTGCTTGCATTTGTATTGTGGAAAGATAGAGAAAGGTGGATGTTTAGAATGGGGAGAAAGTTGAAAGTATGTAATATGATAAAGTTTGATATTGACACAGTCACAGATTTCAGTCTCTCTTGAATCCCATAGTCAGCCATATGTTGACTCCCCATTGAAGCTCTGCACGTCTCACAGAGAACTTGTGACCCTGTGCAACCATCTTGTATCCATGCTGCACGTGTGGACATCGTGCTGTAGACTAAACAATAAAATCATGCTGACGAGTTGTGAGATGAGGCATAACTTTGATTTGACACTGGTTGTCAATACAGTTGTTCTTTTGCAGGCATTTGGCTGACACCTGAGATCACAATTTTAATTTAAGAGTATTTTTAGGACACATGGAACTCAGTAATGGGCAAATGAACTAATCTAGAGTCTCTTAAGAAAAAATTTAAAAAATTCCCAATTATTGTCCTGGAGAAGGAATCTATGCAGGTCAGGTGAGATCTGAAGAAGGAACTCAAGTCTCAGCATATTTGACCTGTTTGGCTGAGACTTGTTATTAAGTAGGGCAAAGAGGGTGAGGTGTTTTTTGTTGTTTTGTTTGTTTTTTTTTTGTGTGTGTGTGTGTTTGTTTTGTTTTGTTTTATAAGCAGTAGTCAGGTATCACTAGCTAGGAAGAGTACATAGCCATACAGAGTTACTTTTAGGAATGATCAGAAGTATTAAGATAGACAAATCTAGAAATTTTAATTTCATTGTTTTTCCAAAGTTAGGACTATGATGTGCTGGTGTTGGTTTTTTAAGTCTCATGCACTTAAAAAGATGTAGATTGTCTATGATGATCCCTTTTATTGCTTAAGGATCATAAATTTGAGCATCTATGCCTTTCCTTCGACTTTTCTGACCATTACTTGGCCATTATAAATGCACTGTTTTGACAGTCCACGTGATTTAGGTTTTGTTTTCTGTTCTGACTGTCTTTGCTCTGAGTGAAACATAAACTCTCTAAGTCATCATTACTAAAAATGTATATATCACTTAAGAGTACATTAGAGTAAATAAGACTCCCTCTATATCTTGTATATGACTAAATAGTTTGTGATATAAATGCTTTTATTTCACTCATTTATTTCTGAATGTAGGCCAAAAAACATAGTTTGATAAAGAGGTTTCCTTCTGATGCCCAGTCCAGTCTAGAACAGATGCTTCCTGCGTTTAATGATGCCGCTATCTTGATGTGAACTTTTAGTCTTCTTCCAGTATGAAATGTTCTTCTGTCTTCTAGAAAATGACTTTTTAATCTATAAAACTCAGTCTAAAAATGAGCTCTTTTGGTGTATCAAACTGTTATTCTCTTAAGTATACTGGTGACCAGCATACTGGTCACCAGGATCTTCATGTTCAATGACAGGAGGAAATGGATGTTTGAGGAAAGATTTATTTTGTTCTTAGCACATTACAATGCCAAAATCCCAAATATGCAAGAAATCACAAATTTTTCATTTGTTTGGAACTGGTTTTCTTCTCTCATTTTTTTTTTTGAGATGATTGACTTAAAACAATAGACTTCCATTGAATAATAGCTGTGCACAGGACAGGGCTGTGTATGTAGTTGTTTGGTTTTCCTTTCTTAAGCCCTGAGGTAAAAGGGCTATTTAGAAAGTTGATCACCTATTTCATCAACTTTACATAGTTTTGTAAAATGTATGTAGGTGTATACTTTTATCTTAGCTTTTAAAAATAAAGAGGGTATTTCTTTGTGTTTACTAAGAGATAATTATTTTTTTTGCTAAATAACGTCTTTAATACATTTAAGAATTGCAACATTGATAAAATGAATGGTATATGATCTAGAGAAAAATTTGTAGGTTGAAATAACTTCAAAATCTTGATTTAAATTCAAAGGATTGTATTATGACCCTAAATAGTTGTGTAGTCTTACAGTATATATGTACTGATTCTAATAACAACTGAGGAAAGGTCATGTACCCACTGTGGTTAGGCACCTCTGACAACGTGCAGGGCATAGCCCTGTGTTTGCATCTTTGGTCTCGACAATGGTTTGTGGTATTGCATCATCATAGGATTCGGTTCTCAGGAAACTTCAGTCTGGCTACAATTCAAGGCGTAAGGATATACATTCCCTTACAACGTAAATCTAAACAAAACAAAATAAACAAACAAAAAACTCCTTTTACTTTTTTTAAGGTTTATTTATTTTATGTATATATAAGTACATTGTAACTGTCTTCAGACACACCCAGAAGTGGACATCAGGTCTCATTTTACAGATGGTTGGGAGCCATTATGTGGTTGCTGGAAATTGAACTCAGGACCTCTGGAAGAGCAGTCAGTGCTCTTAACCACTGAGCCATCTCTCCAGCCCCTAACTCTTTCTATTTTAAAATCCTAAGCAGATAGTTAAGTCAGTAACCTCCAGTAACCATTGCTTTCAAAATTTCATTCTTTTGAAGTACATACTTTTTATTATTTCCTCTTAAATATTAGAGAAATACGTTTTGGGATAACTTAGATGGTTACTCTATTTTGGAAAGAAAAAAATTTTTCCTAAATATGTAAAATAAGTGTTGGTTTAAAAATTAATTTTTAAAAGATTGACCAAAATAGAAATACTGACCCTATGCCATGGGTAATTTTATCAGCAGTATCTGCCGCATTAACTCGCAGCTGAGCAGCATTCTTTAAGTTCATAAGCTTACTATGCAAAGTTAAAACATCCAGAGAGGTGTTAGAATTATCCCAAATACACTGCAAGTGTCTTTAAACTTTTTCCTAATTATAATGACTACCACTGTAAATTTTAGAACTAACAGGAATTTAATGGTATTTGGCATGACACTCGAGATGGCTCCTTATTTTTAAACTCTGAACCTCATTCCAATAATTTGAATAGGATAAGGAGCATCAATCCATTGCTCCAAATGCCTATCTAAATCCTCTTGCATACTAAACACATTAGAAACATTTTTTTGCTAAATGATTAAAAAAAGTAGTTGTCTTAACTTTTTGTGTCAAAGCAGTTGCAGAAGCAGTGGTGTTAGCAATTAATGTAATTAAAGTTGTTATACCAGCAACAATCAAGCCCACTGTCCTCTTGCTTCTGCTTAAAGTCTGACTCACTTCTTCCAGTAAGCTTTTTTCAGAAGACCAAGGTACTGTGATACTCAGGGCAATAAAACAAAAGCTGATTGATAGACCTGCGTAACTGACATACTAGATTTTAACACACTAACACTATTAGAGAGTGTACAATCAATGCAACTTACATTAAATACTGTAGAAGAAACAAAAGTAATTTTAACTTGACAATTAAGAGTCTTAACACATGTACTAATACTTGTTTGAAATCCAGAGCCTGTCCCAACATTATCTCTTGCTAATATGACATCATAGAGAACTGCAGCTAACTTCCAAATATGTCTACTGAAAATGCCCAGAAACAGACTTCTAAATGAAGACTGTTATTTCCAATATTGGATTGATTTCTAGACCAGTAGATGATTGAGTCCAAATAACTGGTCACATTTAAGGAAAATACAAGAGTCATTATAACTTCTCTTTTTGATTTTCTGTTCCACAAGGTCTAAAAACTTGAGTCAAGGCAGCTTGTCCCATCAGGGGTATAGGAAAGCAAAACATATGTCCAATACAGCTTCCCAGTCACCCTTGTCAGGGCACTCACAAGCTCACAGGTCAGCATTATTCTTTGTCTGGGCATCAGCAAGTCTCACCAGTCGCTCTGAAGGTCACCATGCTCCTCAGCATCCTGCAGAAAAAAACCACAAACATGCCCTCTTCCCCATGTTAAATACTTGATTAGGATTATAATGGAATTTTGTTAATTGCCTTATTTGTTCTTTGACTATTTGTTTATTGTCTTGCTTGTTCCTTGACTATTTGCATCTATTGTATTGCTAGACCCTCAACCTAGAACTGACCTTAATACCTTCATGTAATTAAAATGGTATAGAAGCAAAAAAGATGAGCAAGGATGGGATGGGGAGTTTCTAGGAATGGGAAAGGGGAAGGCATCTGAAATGTAAATAAATAAAATATCCAATAAAAAAATAAGAAAAAAAAAAAACCAAAAATTTTTTTTCCTAGAAATTTAGAAAAAGCATTTTCTAGTCAGATATGAGAAAATGAAAATTCTTTACAAATAAAAATATAGTTTAAAAGGAAAACTAATTTTAAGAAAATACAGTTAAAAATTCAAGTAAACCCAGGAAATTTCCTTTGTCACCGTCCTTCCCTTGTAGTAGGCTGTCAACATGGGAGTCACCCTAATGAATGGCCAGTACCTAACCACAGGACTCCTATAGTTAGCCCAAATTAGGATAACTGCAAACCATGTGAGCTTTACCAAATTATGACCCATATAAGCAAAAAATCTCACCCTGTTGCATTTTCTTTTTTTTTCCCCAAAGTCTTTAAATGGAACAAACAAGAAAAAGCCTCTTCCCTATACTGTTAATTTGTAGAGTTTGTATTTTTCTTACAATTCACTTTTTTTTCTTCCAAAGAAAAATGATAACCAAACTGATGATGACTTTGGAAACCAAGACTAACAAAATTTTCAACATCTGTAAAGTTTCTTTCTGCCATTTAGTTCTGAGGAGATATCTGCATTAAAAAAAAAAAATGCCTAACTGTAAACACCACAGAGGGGGGAAAAAAGGCCAGTTTTATTAAACCTAAGTGTTTGCCTTAACCATGTTTCACATAATGAGAATAAACTCTTGGTTTCCAAATACCCATCATGCATCTCTGACTTGTTCTTGTTTTTAATATTTAACGCAGTGTTAAATGCAGTATTGGGGCTGACTGTAGATGAAAATATTTTTTCCAAGTGAGACCAAGTATTTGTCCAACATTTCTTTTTTTCTTAGAAGTGTGAAATTTACCAATACTTATTAATTTATTTTCTTGGCAAAAACCTCAGAATGTTAGGTAACATTTAGTTTCCAGAACATTCTGAATTACTTGTCATTTATAAGAATCAGAGTGGGAAGTCAGGGTTCCATTTCTCTGGGCAGACCTAGACCAGTTATTTTGTGGCCTCATATTCTAGAAGTAAAAGCAGAGAGAAGCTGATTTCTAATTTTTACTATGCCTATTATATAGATAAATAAAATGAACAGAATATATTGTACTATAAAATTATTTTCCATTTTTACTCAAATACATGTGGGTTATCTTATTATAGGTGTTTTGGGGATAGAATCAGATTTATTGAGCTGAGTTAATTGCTAATTCAGTACAAATAAAATAATGTAAGATTTTGCCAGTGTGTTCAGATGATTTGATAGATGGTTAATTATATCGCATGAAGTTTATTGCATTGTAAGACTATACCCTCTTTCTGCACAGAGTCGGTGGCAAATGTATTTCTAATCTATGTCATATATCTGGAAGCATATTAATTCTAGTTCAGATTTTCTTACCAAACCGATAATGCTCCATTAATTCAGATAAGAAAAAAAAATTTTGTACTATATTTAAAATTCTATAAGAGCAGACACTACATTCCTTCACTATTGGTCTGTGCTGTACTCCAAAAGGCTAACCTGTTAGTGATTAGCCAAGATCATGGTCTGGGAGGCTTGTGGTTATCTGAAAGCATCCCAGGGGATATCTCCCATCCAAGAAGAGTTTCTGCATTCTTGTCTAAAATGAATGCTCTAAAACCACAATGACTTCATAAAGAATTTACCCTGGCTTTGTGAATGCCGATTGATACTGTTAAGAGTAAAACTCTTCCCATAAAAGGAACATGGTCTGAGTAGTGCTGAGGTGCTGGATTCAGTTATCTTCAGATTTAATAGAGAAAAGGCTATGATGTAGCCTTCCATAGTTGAGTAAAAGCATCTACACCACATGCCCCAGAATAACCATGGAAAGGAGTAGGATGTGTACCTTTCTAAGTGCGGCTGGGAGGGGTGCCCCCTCTTGCCTCATCTCTATCCCTTGACGTGTACTTTTATGTTATTTGATAGCCTAATATTCAGAATGTGCCATAGATTGTGGAAAGTATCTTTGTTGTGCTTTCGTATTACCTATAATTCTCAGTAAATCTTTGCCAAATATGGAGATGAACACATAAAATGCACCTGTAGTAGAATTGGGGCTCAAACTCAGATTGAATCTACCCACCATTCTTTTCTCTTTGAGCTAGGGAAGTTTTAAAGCAGTCCTTCAAAACAATAATAAACACAACAAAATAATGATTCATCTTTCAAAGGCACTGTCTGCTGTCTCTTCTATTACTAGGAATGTCTTACTTTGCAAAAGACCCCTCAGAGGCTTCTGGGAAACATAGAAATCTAGTTTCTGTGACTCACATGGTTTGAGGGCTCTGGGTTTGTTAGTCTCTGCTCACTACTCAGGTAATTTACTTTGTCTACTTCTTTGTTCTATGTCACATGTTTTTTCAGTACAATTACTGTCTAGATTAATATTAGCCAAAATACACTATCACCAGGCTTACCTTTTGCTTTATGTTCTTTTGAAAAGAAAATGATACTAGAGGATGTATTTAAGACAGAGAAATATACTAGATTTAAATGCCAGCAAAGAATATAGTCAAATTGTAAGCAACTCCTACTTTCTCTTCAGCTTTCACATAGACATCCATAATTAATATAATTAGTACAGCCATTCAGAGTCCCTTTGGGCATGGTGTTCTTGGCAGTTTATCAGAAGCAGAAGGTGTGGGCAAATTAAAATTTATTTGTCAGTCTCTTTGGAAGTCAGGGAAAACCTTAGTAAAGTTATTTCCCTTCTTATCTAACCTTTAATATTTTTTGACTAATTGTGAGTAAGAGGGAGACATAGCAATAAAGATGACACAAAAAGTACTTTTCAAGAAGTCAATGCTTTTGTTCCATTTCAATATACCATCACTCTCTGCACATGTGATTCTTACTGGGGTTGTGACTTAAAGAAGGCACTCACTTTGCTTTGTGACTCTAAGATACTCTTTCTGCTACTATGGTGACCACCTTAACTGATTTGTGAAGACTGATTGGAACAGTTATAACACTAGAATGCTCAGGAGGCTCCAGCAAGAGAGGCAGACACTGACACAGACACACAGACACAGTGAGTGAGAGAGAGGGACAGAGAAAAAGAGAGACAGAGACAGAGAGACAAAGAAAAACAGAGCAGGGGGAAGGGAGAGCAGAAGACACAGAGAGACAGAGACAGCAGAGACAGACACAGGTACACAGACACAGACACACAGTGAGTGTGAAAGACGGACAGAGAAAGAGAGAGACAGAGACAGAGACTGAGAGACAGAGCAAGAGGGGGGAGGGAGGAAGACAGATAGAGACAGCAGAGACAGACACACACACACACACACACACACACAAACACACACACACAGAGTGAGAAAGATGGACAGAGAGATGGGTGATGGGGGAAAGAGGCTAGAAAATGCTATCTCTCTAGAAGAGGGTTCTGAACCTCAGTGGTGGACTCTCTGAAGTCCTATGAAAAATATTGTAATCCAGTTTGAGAATTTGATGTCTGGAATTTGGACAATGATATTTTTAATGATTAATTACTATTATAAAGGTAAAAAAGATTGTTGCTTGATTCAGAAATGTTCACTATGTGTATCATAGTTCTAGATTATGTAAATTTTAATTTAGAAATAGTGTAAATAAAAGTTTTATATATGTATGTAAATTTTCGTTATTTGAGAACATGTGATCTTTGTGGTGATTACAATTACAATTGGTGCAACACATTTCCTGTTTCTTTTGAGGTCTTTTCAGTTCTCTGTTACCATTGCTATATATTTTGTCCTAATGTACTTTTTTATGTGAAATTAGTTATTTTATAAAATGTTCATTAAGGCTTTGAAATCATAGGAACATGCATTGGATTCTTGACTCTCTACCTTGTACTGTGAAAAATTATTCTACTCTTCCCAAGACTCTTTTTACAAATTGTGAGTATGAGTGTGTGTGTGTGTGTGTGTGTGTGTGTGTGTGTGTATAAGAGAGAGAGAGAGAGAGAGAGAGAGAGAGAGAGAGAGAGAGAGAGACTTATGTAAGAATTAAAGAAGAGTATTATATGAAATCCTCTGATAAGAAGTGTGAACAATTGTTCCTAGGCACATCCTTGTTTGTTACAGCCTGTGCTATACATTCTTGTTTGCTTTCCTTTATTTGTTTATTTTGTTTATTTATTTGTTTTGCTTTATAAAACAACTAGTAATCACATATATCATTGTCATTTATCTCTGTGATGTTTTCAGACATGTACATATTTTGTAATAGTCTATTCATGGTAAATTTGTCAATCTCAGACCTTTGTCAGACCTTTGCATTGAGAATATTCATTATTTTTTCTTTGTTGTTGTTTGAGGTGCTTAGGGGAACATTTGGAATATAGCCCAGGGTCTCACTAATGCTAAACAAACACTATCCTCCTGAATCATGCAGATGAACCATTTTTTCTGCTCTTTGAGATACACAATGCACTATCATTATTCTTAGACAGCCTACTATTCAGTAGCTGACTCTATATTGTTTTCTTGGTTATTCATATTCCTTAACATATGCTGCAAACTTCTGTCTAGATGTTGCATTTACATTGTACTATCAAGACTTAAGAATAGCCATAGCTCATCATTCGTGTATTCTACAAATAAATGGCTGTGATTATTATTTTTAGTTTGTAGTTCTCTATTAATAATGAGACCAAAGTTTATATTTGTTAGTAAATTGCATATTCATTAGTTTGCTTATATAAATTGATTAGAACCTTTAATGCATAATTTTGTATGTGATGTAATCTTTGTGCTATTTTGATGCACTAATCTTTTGATTATTACCTATACAAATTATCACCCCATTTCCATTTCTATCTTTTAAATTATAAATTGGCAGGAAATGTTTATCTACTATTCCTGTGCCTTCAGGGTGTCATAGATAGTGTAAGTCTTGGGTAAACATTCATATATCTAATATATGATACAAAATGAGTAACCTCAGGCATTAAAAATTAAACCTAGTATTTGGTGATTTGTGTTTTATAGTTACCTGAAACACTGAAAATTGTTTGGTAACATGAGATTACTGAAATTGCTTGATGAGGATTTGTCAAATGATGACCTATTTGAAATCACCAATCCTTTTGTATTATCAGTTACACTTACCTTTTGAGCCTTTTTATTGAATGTTGGCAATTATGAACAGTGTCAGCTGTTACTGTTTCTCGGACAATCTAAAGTCAGACCAGCACTGTTATAGTGATCTCTTATGGTAAGCTTGTCTTTTGGGCAAGGTAACTAGAGCCTGAGCTGCAAGTCTATTGTGACCCACTTAAATTAGGGAACAAGAAACTGAATTTGGATCCTCTGGAAGAAAGGTGAGGGTAAGCATTCTTAACTGCTGCATCATCTCTCCCAAACACCCTCCTGCTATTCTTGAGATAGCCCAAACTGGCCTGTACTTCTATTTAGGGAAGTTATCCTTGAACTTCTGACTTTTGATCATCTTGCCTCTACCTCCTGTGTGATAGAATTACAGAGATTTGGCTAGATGTCTGCTACCATGCCTCATTTTATGCAGTGCTGGAAACTAAACCACGACTTCTTGCATACTAGGCAAGTACTCTCAGTTACATTCCCAACCCATTTCCTTCCTTTATTTCAGTCATTACTTACTCATTCCACACTGTATTATGTATTTATCATGACACCCTACTATTCAGTACTTTCATTTACATGTTGTTACTAGTGTTCTTTATTGGGTTGCATGTTTGTTTCAGGAAGGTTGGATGGAATGAGGTGGGAAGAAGATAATACCTCACATATTGCATTAGTATCATGCCTCTTGTTATTTATATGCTCTACAAAACATTTTTTTTTCTAATTTGGGTACATATACAATCAATTTTCAATTTTCAATGGTCACATTGTCAACTTTAAACTATTTTCCTGATATTTTCACTATTATATTCCTAACAAACATCAGTATTTGAGTAGATGATGTTGTATTATTTTTTTCCTAATAGTTACAAGATATAAAAAGCTCAGAGCCTAATTTACCACTGAGCTATGTGGCTATACAGGTCTTTGGTGCATGCATATTTATGAACGTGGTTTTCTTTTTGACCTCACCAATGTGTTTTCTTGTATCCATTGTAAAGATAAGCCATACAAAAATTGCTAAAAAATTTAAAAGGTTATTATGTGTGCTATATTGCCCTAGATTAATATCATAGTTTTTCTTTACATTTACTTAAATGAACACAGCATGGCTTATTTTTCTAATAATGAGGAAAGAATTTACCATGATATATCCATGTTTAGTCAATACACATAATGGCCAACTCTTAATTCAGGAACTGAATGGTTGTCAGGCAGGGATTTCCAGGCAGAAACATACTCATCCTGAACACCTTGTAACATGAATCTAGACACAAGGCACCAGACTGGGCACCCACTTTGCAGCACACACACACACACACACACACACACACACACACACACACACACAACTCTGTTCCCAATATTTTCATGACCTTTAGTAGGAGGCAAGCAAATGCCAGTTGAAAGCATTCTAAGTGTTAGGGATGTGAGATAATTGTGGGAGGTGATGCCAGTGTCCAAGAAGAAAGTCAGGAAATATGCAGGGGAAATAATGGAAACATCTTGGAGTTTGACTGGTTCACTCACTGAGACTGGTTTGTACCCTGAGTGGGAAGTCTACAAAGATGACTTCCCTACAACAGATTTTTACCTGTTTAGAGGAGGATTTTTTCTGAACATAAGCTTTGACACACAATGAGGATTGGAGAGCTCTTTGGCCATTTACATTTGTACCAGAGTAAGCCCTGCTCTCCCATACCCCATGATTGGTGGGTAAGGAAGGCACTTCGAAGAGGTAAATACTTTTCTACTATTCACACAACTAACTGATCAGTTTCCCAACATCTTGATTCAGAGGAAAACACACAGGCCATCAGTATGTTGGAACAGTAGGACGTTAAAAGCAAGAACCAGAGATAGAACACTAAATATATGTCCTACAAATGAAGTGCTTATTAGTACAGCAAGAGACTTTCTATGTAAGATAGTCCTCAGCCAATGGGTAATTATATGTGAAAGGTAATCATAGAAGTTATGCCATCTTACATTTTAACCTCATAGACCTGAGTTTTCTTTTGTTCTTATTATAGTCAATAGACATAGCTTTTCTTGGAGTAGCTTTCATTAACTTAAAATAAATATACTGTATTCTTGTTAGAAGCCATAAGCTGTTATAAATGCCAAACACACAATAGCAGGAAGAAAGCACATCCATTCATGGAGCTCTTAGAACAGGCAGGAAAATAATGAGTTAGAGCACTGACATTGTGGTTGGGGAAACAGAAGCTAAAAGGTTTGGGGGTGGGGCGTGAAGGGCATGGAAGTTGGCTGAACTTTTAGGAAGCTTCTGTGATGCCACTCTCAAAATCACTCTTGCAAACTGCATGAACAGTTATCAGGAAAGAAGTTAGTTCCAAATAGCAAAATGTAGAATCTTTCTAAATGTTTTTTAAAGTCTCAGTTTCAACTTGAGGAAAATTTGTTCCCCTGGCTTCTGATTGGCTTTGCAGGTAAATGTCATTTTAGTTCTAGCTTCTTTAATAACTTCTGAGTTTGGTTGTGTCTGGGGTGAGATCTGTGGCAAGATCTTTGGCACTTTCACCTGTTTTTAGTGTTCAGTATTGACTTTCTCCAATATTCCTCCAGACTTTACTGAGAAATAAGGTTAGACATGGATCTTTAATATACACTAAAAATCAATTTTTCAAATGTATAAACATGATGTGTGACCCAATACTTTTCAAAAATTAAAAGTAATATTTTAAGAACAGCTTTTTAAAATCTAGGTATTTGCATTGAGAGAAAAAGTTGAGTTTGGTAAGACTCTGTATTCAAATTTAAACTGTAAACTGAGTTTATTTATGCTTTATATACTGCAAATGTCATTCCTATAGTTTTAAGTATTAAAGAGAAAAGTTAAAGTAGGTAACACATGGTTTCTTAATAAAAGTGAAAAGGATAAAAAATACTCTCCTATTTGATGTTTGATTTAATCTAGTGCTGATTTTTTTTTTTTTAAGGATTCATTTGCTTTCCTTTTCCTATGTAGTCTGTCTAGTAAGTGGACCTTCTTGCTGTTGGGATGAGCTGAATCTCAGCTTTTCACTTTCTCAGTATCTTTGTGATCTGTGCCATCATGCTAGTGAGGTCTTGGTGATAAGCCATTAAACAAAATGATCTGCCTCCAGGCCAGGGATTTGGTTGATTGCCAAACAGTAGTCAAGTACAATTAACTATCAATGTGAACACTCCATTATTCCAAGAGATGAGACTGCAGCCATCTGGAAAATCAGAAGGGGTGACTGATCATCTGACTAGGCTCTGTTTTGGTGGTACATTTGAATAGTTCAATTTTATTATAACATTTTGAAATTTTACTCTTTTAGTCATTTTGAATTCTGATCAATTTATTTTTATTGTACCCAAGATGAAAATACAAAAGTTCTTATTCAATATTTTCTAAAACAATAAATGCTTACTTTATTTTATATACCTTAGTTTTTGGTAGAATAAAATGGATAAAAGACAGCAATCACATATTTTCCACGATAGTTTGAAAGTACCACATTACTTCAAAATTATGTCAGTGATCATTCTTTCAGATAAGCTTCCCTAAAATGTGTGTTGAGCTATTTTTAGTGACATCATAGTATGACTAATTCTTATTGTTTCTTCCAGTTTTTTTCTCTATATATGAGTATGTCTGTGTACATGTTCATCTGTATGCATGTGCATGAGTGCATATGAACCTGTGTATATCACATGTACACACATGCAGAGATCAGAGGTTACTATTGGATGTCTTTCTTAGTTGCTCTATCCTTTGTATGTTGGGGCAGAATCTCTCACTTGAAGTTAGATCTTACTAATTCATCTAGTCTAACCAGCAAGTTTTCTCTCAGGATACAGTCTCCAACTTCCAAGTGTTGATAAGATAGTTAGGCTGTCATTTCTGCCTCATGATACCATGAGTGCTAGGGTCTGAACTCCAGTTCTTATGCTAAATGACAAACACTTTACCCACTGAACCGTCACTAGTCACTAGTCCTAATTTTCTTCTTAGATATTTTAAAGAAGCACACACAATTACAGTAAATCTATATACAAGCCTGGAGATCAATATCTAAGAATATGAAACAATGTCATGAATTCATTTCTTTATTCCTTTATTATGGAATTTTTACTTTGTCCTGAGAACAGGTTTGGCCCTAAGGACCAAGGTCAAACACAAATTCCTCTTCAGCTTCATGAAGTTTATATTTTGAGCATGAATATAAACACATCAGACCATCCATCAGATTAAAATCCTTATGTATGCTGTGACAGAGCCAAGGACTGAAAAGTTAGGTGTCATTGTGGTTCCCTTATGTGAGTAGCTGGAGGGGATCTTTGAATCATAAAAAAGTAAGGGGAGTTAAAGTCCATTGGCTTTCCATAAGAAGCTTGGATTGATTTTGTAGGTTTTAAAAGGGAAGTATTCACCCTGGGGAATTTTGGAAATCTATGGAGTAATCACTGGTGATGGTCACAGTAATAGGCAATTGCTAATGACATTTATTATTGGGGATCAAATCTACCAGACAACTTGAGTGTGACAGATTCTACATGGAGAAAACAGTCTTCTGTATGAATTGCAATTACTCTGTACAGCATTTATGTTAAGCAATTAAACCTGTTTAACTTATGAAGAAAGTTTTTTTTCATAAATAAAAGATCTTTCAACTATAATGTTTTTATATATTGAAATTCCCAGAAATCCAATTATCAGGGACATCTAAGAAAGCTGATTATTTTAATTTTGTATGTAGTTTGCAACTAGTTAATTACTATTTAAATATTATATACCAAAAGAAAAATATTTCATGAAATGAGAGTTGCTTCTGCAATATCCTTATGAATGTGGATTTATACACATTAAATTTGCTATATATGACCATGACTTTAGTTTTCCTAAGTGAAATGAACACATTAATTCAACAAAAATTCTTTTTCTTTCATTTAACCCTTATATTAGTGTTGGGCCGTTATATGAATTTCTTTAAATTTTATCTGTAGATAGCTAATGTTCAAATGATTGTCTGAGAGATATATAATAACTGTGGTTCTAACAGAAATGAAAACTACTTTTGAAATATGACTTGTGCTTCAAAGTATGACCATAAGAATAGTGTACTTCAAGCTGAAAACATTTTTGGTTCTCTGATCTTGGGATGATGTTTCACAGATTTGGCCTCTTGATTTTCAAACAAAAGGAAGCTCAGATGCAAAGGCATTTGCTTTGACTATTGACTGTCAACAATCAAGGCAAGGTAGGAAGGGAGTCAGGTTACAGAGTCATTTGAGAGTATTTGAGTGAAGCTCTTCTACTGGGACTGGCTAATAGTAGTATCCTGGATACTCTAGACTGGATACTTTAAAAATTAAAGGGTCATTTGGAGAAAAATTACTTACAAATAAAACAGAGAGTCTCAAAATACTTTCTTTAAATATGTCTGTTCTTCTGGAAGGCAGCCAGCAGTTCAATAAAAAGACATTGTGATGTTTTAAAGAGAGTATTTTGTTTAATAGATACCAGCATGAATGAATAAGACCCCATCCCCACTGGTGCTGCAAAGTAAGTATGACTAATTTCAGATCCAGTACAGCCAATTATGATCTTAGGTTTTTTTTTATGATTTATAGATAGCCTTTTGGAGATTATAGGAAGTATGAAGTCAGAAGAGAAAAACCTTATGATACACTACTTATCACTCCATTAGACAAAAGGACTTTTGGTAACAAAACAAATACTAAAAAATACAGTTGAGATCATTGGGAATATACATAAGAGTTCAGAAATTGAGCCTTTAAAATGAAATTAATTTTCCACTTGACGGTTTTATCTCCTTTGTCAAAGTTCAAGTGACCATAGGTGTGTGGGTTTATTTCTGAGTCTTCAATTCTATTCCATTGATCTTCCTGCCTATCTTTGTACCAATACCATGCAGTTTTTTTTTGTTTGTTTGTTTTTTGTTTTTTTGTTTTTTATCACTGTTGCTTTTTAGTACAGCTTGAGGTCAGGGATGGTGATTCCCCCAGAAGTTCTTTTATTGTAGAGAGTTTTCTGTAATTACTAATGAATTTGCAAATTACTCTTTCCAGGTCTATGAAGAATTGAGTTGCAATTTTGATGGGGATTGCATTAAATCTGTAGATTGCTTTTGGCAAGATGGCCATTTTTACTATATTAATCCTGCCAACTCATGAGCATGGGAGATCTTTCCATCTTCTGAAATCTTCATTTTTTTTTCTTCAAAGACTGAAGTACTTGTCATAAAAAATCTTTCACTTGCTTGGATAGATTCACACCAAGGTGAATTTTACATTGAGTTGATTTTATATCCAGTCACTTTGATGAAATTGTTTATCAGGTTTAGGAGTTCTCTGGTGGAAGTTTTGGGGTCACTTAGGTATACTTAGGCTTATAGTGATATTTTGACTTCTTTCCTTCCTATTTGTATCCCTTTGACTTCCTTTTGTTGTCTAAATAAAGGGATGTTGAATTTTGTCAAATGCTTTCTCAGCATCTAGTGAGATGATTATGTGATTATTTTTTCTTTGAGTTTGTTTATATAGTGAATTATGTTGATAGATTTCCATATTTTGATCAATCCCTGCATTCCTGGGATAAAGCCTATTTGGTCATAGTGGATGATTGTTTTGATGTGTTCTTGGATTTGGTTTGTGAGAATTTTATTGAATATTTTTGCATCAATATCCATAAGGGAGATTGGTCTGAAGTTTTCTTTCTTTGTTGTGTCTTTGTGTGGTTAAGGTATGAGCAGAATTTTGGCTTCAAAGAACAAATTGGATAATGTTCCTTCTGTTTCTATTTTGTGGAATAGTTTGAAGAGAATTGGTATTAGGTCTTCCTTGAAGGTCTGACAGATTTCTGCACTAAAACCATCTGGTCCTGGGCTGTTTTTTTTGTGGGGGGAATTTTAGTGAGTGCTGCTATCTCTTTAGGGGTTACGGGATGGTTCAGATGTTTTATCTGCTCCGTACTTAACTTTGGGACCTGGAATCTGTCTAGAAAATTGTCCATATTGTCCAAATTTTCCAGTTTTGTTGAATATAGGCTTTTGTAGTAGGATCTGAACACCAATGGCTTATGCTCTAAGATAAAGAATTGACAAATGAGACCTCATAAAATTACAAAGCTTCTGTAAGGCAAAGAACACTCTCAATAGGACAAAATGGCAACCAACAGATTGGGAAAAGATCTTTACCAATCCTATATTCGATTGAAAGATAATATCAAATGTATGCACAGAAATCAAGAAATTAGACTCCAGACAACTGAATAACACTATTAAAAATGGGGTACAGAGATTAACAAAGAATTCTCAATTGAGGAACCTAGAATGGCTGAGAAGCACCAAAAGAAATGTTCAATATCCTTAGTCATCAGGGGACTGCAAATCAAAACAACTCTGAGACTCCAGCTCACACCATTCAGAATCCCTAATATAAAAATCTTAGGGTATAGCAGATGCTGGCAAGTATGTGGAGAAAGAGAAATACTCATCCATTATTGGTGAGATTGTAAGCTGGTACAACCACTCTGAAAATCAGTCTGGCAGTTCCTCAGAAAATTGGACATAGCATTACCTGAGGACACAGTTATAGCACTCCTGGGCATATACCCAGAAGATGCTCCAGCATATAACAAGGACACATGCTCCATTATGTTCATAGCAGCCTTATTTATAATAACCAGAAACTGAAAAGAACTCAGATGTCCTTCAACAGAGTAATGGATAAAGAAAGTGTGGTACATTTATACAATGGAATATTACTCTGCTATTAAAAACAATAAATTCATGAAATTCTTAGGCAAATGGATGGAACTAGAAAATATCATCCTGAGTGAGGTAACCCAATCAATAAAGAACACATGTAGTATGCACTCGCTGATAATTGGATATTAGCCCAAAAGCTCGCAGTACCCAAGATACAACTCACAGATCACATGAAGCTTATGAAGAAGAAAGACCAAGTGTGGGTGCTTCAGTCCTTCTTAGAAGGAGTAACTAACAAAATACTCATGGGAGCGTATATAGAGACAAGATGTGGGACAAGAACTGAAGGAGGGGCCGTCTAGAGGCTGCTCCACCTGAGTATCTATCCCATGTGCAGTCACCAAAGGCAGAAGCTCATGTGGATGTCAGGAAGTGCATGCTGACAGGACCCTGATATAACTGTTTTCTTAGAGGTCTGTCAGAGCCTGACATATACAGAGGTGGATGCTCACAGATAACCATTGAACTGAGCATTGGATTCCCAATGGAGGAGTGGGAGAGAAGCCTGAAAGAGCTGAAAGGTTTTTTGGCCCCATGGGCAACAATACCAACCAACCAGAGCTCCCCAGGGTCTAAACCACCAGCCTGGGAGCACATAGGTAAGGACCCATGGTTCCAGCTGCATATGTACGGGAGGATGACCTAGTTGTGCATAGGTGGAAGAGGAGGTCCCTTAGTCCCATGAAAGCTGAATGACCCAGTGTGGAGGAATTTGAGACCAGGAAGGTGGGAGTGGTTGGGTGGTTCAGGTCACATCCTCATCGAAGCAGGAGAAGGGGACATGGGATAGGAAGTTTCTGGGTGAGGAGAAGGGAATGGGGAAAGTGGATAACATCTGAAATGTAAATAAAATATCCAATAAAAAATAAATTAACATCTTCTTTCAGAACTTTCATAGATGCTTTCAAAATTCAAATGAGAGAATATATGTAAATATTTTGTAAGTTGTAAGCAACAAGTCTTTCAAAGACATATATTCAAATTAGAATATATTAATAGAAATGTATCCAGTAGATTGAAATAATTTAAAAATACTTTAAAAACCTGGCTATATGTTTTCCCCTATTGTGCCATAACCAAAAATTGTTTGAATTACAAAATTTATACATCTTTTATACAAACATGAACAAAACCAGATATATTTTGTAGCTTAAAAAATTATATATATATATATATATATATATATATATATATATATGCAATTTCA